>JAWZYT010001408.1:595000-600000 GCA_034508575.1 Petrolisthes manimaculis | reverse complement strand
TGTTGTTGTTGACGTCTTTAAGTCTCTGTATCGCCTTTTGTTTTTTCTCGCTGATGGTATCTAATAAAATGTTAAAATTTTATGCTGGTATTGTTGATAGCTAAAACGTACCGTACATTACCTCAAATGCTGATCCCAGTGTCGGTTCGACTAACAGCTCTGTTTCTTTTCGCACCAGCAGCCATTGTAATTATGGCATTTTTCCTTTTAACGTGGCAACCATTGTTATAACTGAGGGTGTTGGTGTTGGTGTCGGTGTGTGTTTGATGTAGGCAGGGCTCGGGGCGGCCATTACGGCTATCGCTGCACAAGGTTAGCACTACATTCGACTCCCTCTACCACCAGGTGTACAGGCATTAGAAAAATACTTATATCGGCATTGCATTTCTATATCAAATCTATACAGTCAAACGCATCCAATCCATCAACCATAACGAAAAAGGGAAGATTTTAGTGACTATTACTAGACGGTGTTGCTCGTTAAACTCAGAACTTGGGTGCACAGAAACATGCCAATGGGAGAAAGTTTCGACGTACGAGGTTTTGCCTGTGACTGTTCCGCCACCAGAGTAATAATGCACTACTGACTCCAATACTATTTTTTATGCAAATATCGCCCCAACTGGTCAAACTGAGGTGTTCTGTGCTGAATGAATTACCCAGTGTCAAGGGGTATTTAGTCAAAGCGCGATATGTTAGCGTTCCTTTTCACACTGGGAGTTTCCTTGACTACTGAGCGCTGGCAAATAATTTTTCTCATTGGAATTCTGGAAAAATCAACGAGCCCAGTGAAGTGAAATTCATGAGGTAAAAACGGAACAAGAGGAAGGATGGGGAGGAGGAGGAGGAGGAAAAGATGAGGAAAGTGGAGGAGGTCAAGATGATGAAAAAAGGTAAAAGGTAAAGGAAAATTACTCTTCTAAGTGTGTATGTGATGTCACCCAACCGAACTATAATGATAACTAATGGTGTAATAATAATAATATCAACTAATTAAATGCGCAATATTATAATCGCTAATAAACCGTACTCACCAGGGTTAGGTCATCTGGGAATCAAGATCTTGCAGGGAATTGTACTTGTCAAAACACTCCTCACCTGGAAAAAGAAAATCAAGTCAAGAGGCTTCATAAAAGGTGAACAACTTATGCTGCTGCGATAACAACAATGACAACAGCAGCAGAAACAACACCAAAAAGAAGTACCACACAGAAGATAAAACGAAAAGGGTATACAGAAGACGAGGAGGAGGAAGAATACGAAAAGGAGAAAGAAGCTATTTGTTATCACTGGTAATTCATTAGTGACAAGATTGTGAAGAATTATGGAGTGACTTTGGTGGCTTGTACTGTGTTTATTTATGTATCTCATTCATATATCAATCAAGCATTTCATTTATCAATCTATCTATGTATTTATCTATGATAGTGTGAAGAATATTAGTGTTTGGTAAAATATGATGGGGAGAAATGATGCAATGTATGATGATATAAGGTGCAGGGAATGATGGTATAAGGGACAGGGTATGATAGTATAAGGGGCAGGGTATGACGGTGTGGGGTAAATAGAGGAGCAGAAATAAACAGTGTGTGAGAAGTGAACCCACCAAACAGGAAGAAACACTTGGAAGGAATAGCTGAGACGATGACCCCTACCACCAACCCCCTACTCCTTCTCTTCCTCTCCTTTTTTTTCCTACTCCTCCCCTTCCTCTTCTTCTTCCTGTATACTCCTCTTCTTCCTCTTCCTACTTCTCTCCTTCCACTTCCTCTTACTATACTTGTCATTTCATTCCTTCACCTCCATATCCTCTTCCTCCTCGTCTTCCATTCTTTCCTCTTCCTACTGGGTTTTCCTCTTTTACTCTCTACTGCTCCTCCTATTCCTCCTAAAATTAGTTTCCTTCTTCCTCCTTCACATCTTCCTCTTCCTCCTTCACTTCTTTCCACCCTTCCTCTTTCTCTTCCCCACCCTCAATATTCTCTTCCTTTTAATCATCCCTTATCATCATCATCATCATCATCAATGTCTCCTTACTCCTCCACCCCTTCCTCCTGTTATTCATCACCTACCTACCTAAGTCGTGTGAAGAGGGACCTGATATGCTGCATGGGGTCTAGGTAAGGGCCAGGCTCAAGCAGGTTAGCTAAGCAGGTTCAGGGGGTCGAATTGGAGTCTACATAGTTTTCTGAATAATGCAAGGAAACAGAAGAATTCCTACTCGTATACTGAAGTGGTCTGTTCCCTGGTGTTGTCTGGAGGAATCAGCAGCCCTTCAATTTACCTCAAGCAAATGATGCCCTTAAGATCATCAGACGAGACGAGAGGGAGAAGCAATAAGAGAGTCTCGCATCTTTAGCCAGGCAGAATATATATACATAAGGAGTAAGTGCTTAAGGAGGTGGAGTTAATAGCAAGCGGATTAAGGTCGGAAAAGATAGTATCACCCCCGGCAACATAATTACTTTTGAATAAGCAAAGACTGTTGATAAATCAAACTCACTATTTTCCTATAATGTCCGTTATGTATAGATTACTATCGTATTAAGTCCCGTAAATATTGTAGTTACTTATTGGTGAACCAGGTATTTAAAGAAACTAATATTTTACTTATTATCATATGGGGAGGAATTCGAAAAAAAAAAAAATCTAAGGAACTTAAATCTCTGATCTCTTTGGTGAGAGTCAGATCAAAGTAGAGTTCATGTCAAAACAAAGTCGAGTGTTGGTCAAAGAGTTGGACAAAATAAAATAAAAAGATTTGTCACCAGGTAGGGCTATAGAAGGAATGATCATTTACAGAAGTTGTAAAAGTTGAACATGTTATTGTACAGCCGGCTCCACTGCCTCGAGGGCCCCTGCAGTGTTGTCAGCGTTCCCTTTCCCAGTCGTGAACCACACACTTCGGTCCGAGATACACATCTGAAGCACTCACTAGTCAGAGAGAGATGGATATGGTGGTTGGTAGGCTTGTATGATGAGCGAAACGAATAACAATGAAAAAATAATGTGTATGTAAGGAATTTTGTGTTCATGCGGATGTAACATAGTCAAATATGCTATAGTGTCTTCAAGGTCACAACAGAGGTCACCACTACATCTACACACACAAGCACACATTCCTTCTCATGAACTGAGGGTTAAAATCACACACCAACAAGACAACCAACCAGCCAGAAGTCACAAGGCATGCAAGTGGAGGTTGAGGTGAGGAACCCCAAAACTTGCATCATAAAAATGTAAAATAACTGGTTGTTGGTGGCGGAGGTGCGGTGGGGTCATTAGGGGTCCACAGCTGCAGCCAAGGAAAGATGGTGTAATTGTGATGCCTCGGCTCTTAATTAGAAGCCAAGGTAATTAGTTTTGAGGCAAGGAATACCACTTAGGGCTCAGACGAGAGAATGAAGGATTAGGGTGCATGAGGTAAGGAAGGGGGAAAAGGAGGGAAGGGAAAGAGAGACTGGTGAAAGACAGATGGAGAGGAGGAATGAGTGGGAAATAGGAGAGGAATGGAAAATTAGAAATAATAGGATAGGATGAGAAATAGGGACTGAAGGAAGGATATTAGGGATGGAAAACTTGAGGGATGAAGGAAAAGGACATGGGTGGAGCGGTAGAAAAGTGGAGAGGAGAGGGAATAAATAAGAAATTATATATATAAATAATGAACATGTATATAAATCCCTCTCGTTTATGTTTGAGTTTAGATGGACGGTGTGGCCAGATCTGATCATTATCACCCCCCCAGGTATTCAAGTTCCAATTACCATTATTTGTTTACCTGTCGCACCTGGCTTACGGTGTGTGAGTGCCAAGACCAGCATGATGGTGAACACACTGACGGACCAACAAGATGAACGGATTACAGGACAAACCGAGCGAGGCAGTCAAACCAACTCACACGTAGACCTCCCCAAGTCTATCCTGGCAAGGGGAGGTTTACTATCTAAGATCACAGGATTCTTAAGTCCTATTAGATCTACAACAAAGTAATCACAGACATACTGAGACGAAAACCAGAACACCTTTTCCAGCACCGCAGTGACATTTGATCATAATATAATAGGGGATGAGAAATAGAAGATCACAATATAGATGAGTAGATCGTGTAGAGGACTATATACTTAGTTAAACCCCAAAAATACACATGGTTGAGAGTCGTATATCTCAGTGTCTGGTCAAGTCAATGAAGGCTTTAAAAGTGTCTTCAAATAATGCTAATCCAACTGCAATTACTTCTACCTTATAGATGGCTGCACATTGGGTGTTTATAAACTCGAAGGACTAGGAATGCTTCTCTATGGGGCTATAAGCAGTTGAATTACATCGAGTCTCAATTAGCCTCGGGAAAGAAAAATCCGGTTTTGGGTGAACCTGAGGAGCGTTTAATTATCCGACATGACGTGATCAATTGGGTATCCCAGACGACGAGGAGGCTGCGAGCAGACGGTACATGTCTCAGGCTTCACCCCAGCATCTACTGCATCACCTACTCCTAGTTACCCTCTCCACACCTACCTACCATTTTCACACCTGCCAATCACTACTATTCCTACCAACGACCTTCATTCCTAAACAACCACTTCTACTGCTGTGTCCTTATATCCAACAACACCACTGCTACCTCCACTAACACCCATCACCTCGACTCCTAAATCACCACTTCCACTTCTGTGCTCTCTCTCTCTCTCTACACCCTCCACTTCCACCTCCACTCCCACCCACCGAGCACCTCCACACACTCTTAGCACCACCAGTGTACAATGCCCCCATCCTGCCCTCCGTAACAAGGAGCTCGCATCATTGAAGCTCAGAGTGATTAAAGTGTTGTTTCAGGTGGTCGAGGTGGGTAATGTAGAAGGAGGGAGAGAGAGAGAGAAAGAGAGAGAGCGTAAATAATCGTTAGTATTAAACTATAGATAACGCAAGGTGATTCTACTTCCCACAGGAAAGCCTCAGACACCCAGATGCCGTTTTGTCCATAAAGACTATGTACAATA
>JAWZYT010001408.1:222500-585000 GCA_034508575.1 Petrolisthes manimaculis | reverse complement strand
CCCGGACGCTGCGACCAATGGGAGGCCCCGGACGCTGCGACCAATGGGAGGCCCCGGACGCTGCGACCAATGGGAGGCCCCGGACGCTGCGACCAATGGGAGGCCCCGGACGCTGCGACCAATGGGAGGCCCCGGACGCTGCGACCAATGGGAGGCCCCGGACGCTGCGACCAATGGGAGGCCCCGGACGCTGCGACCAATGGGAGGCCCCGGACGCTGCGACCAATGGGAGGCCCCGGACGCTGCGACCAATGGGAGGCCCCGGACGCTGCGACCAATGGGAGGCCCCGGACGCTGCGACCAATGGGAGGCCCCGGACGCTGCGACCAATGGGAGGCCCCGGACGCTGCGACCAATGGGAGGCCCCGGACGCTGCGACCAATGGGAGGCCCCGGACGCTGCGACCAATGGGAGGCCCCGGACGCTGCGACCAATGGGAGGCCCCGGACGCTGCGACCAATGGGAGGCCCCGGACGCTGCGACCAATGGGAGGCCCCGGACGCTGCGACCAATGGGAGGCCCCGGACGCTGCGACCAATGGGAGGCCCCGGACGCTGCGACCAATGGGAGGCCCCGGACGCTGCGACCAATGGGAGGCCCCGGACGCTGCGACCAATGGGAGGCCCCGGACGCTGCGACCAATGGGAGGCCCCGGACGCTGCGACCAATGGGAGGCCCCGGACGCTGCGACCAATGGGAGGCCCCGGACGCTGCGACCAATGGGAGGCCCCGGACGCTGCGACCAATGGGAGGCCCCGGACGCTGCGACCAATGGGAGGCCCCGGACGCTGCGACCAATGGGAGGCCCCGGACGCTGCGACCAATGGGAGGCCCCGGACGCTGCGACCAATGGGAGGCCCCGGACGCTGCGACCAATGGGAGGCCCCGGACGCTGCGACCAATGGGAGGCCCCGGACGCTGCGACCAATGGGAGGCCCCGGACGCTGCGACCAATGGGAGGCCCCGGACGCTGCGACCAATGGGAGGCCCCGGACGCTGCGACCAATGGGAGGCCCCGGACGCTGCGACCAATGGGAGGCCCCGGACGCTGCGACCAATGGGAGGCCCCGGACGCTGCGACCAATGGGAGGCCCCGGACGCTGCGACCAATGGGAGGCCCCGGACGCTGCGACCAATGGGAGGCCCCGGACGCTGCGACCAATGGGAGGCCCCGGACGCTGCGACCAATGGGAGGCCCCGGACGCTGCGACCAATGGGAGGCCCCGGACGCTGCGACCAATGGGAGGCCCCGGACGCTGCGACCAATGGGAGGCCCCGGACGCTGCGACCAATGGGAGGCCCCGGACGCTGCGACCAATGGGAGGCCCCGGACGCTGCGACCAATGGGAGGCCCCGGACGCTGCGACCAATGGGAGGCCCCGGACGCTGCGACCAATGGGAGGCCCCGGACGCTGCGACCAATGGGAGGCCCCGGACGCTGCGACCAATGGGAGGCCCCGGACGCTGCGACCAATGGGAGGCCCCGGACGCTGCGACCAATGGGAGGCCCCGGACGCTGCGACCAATGGGAGGCCCCGGACGCTGCGACCAATGGGAGGCCCCGGACGCTGCGACCAATGGGAGGCCCCGGACGCTGCGACCAATGGGAGGCCCCGGACGCTGCGACCAATGGGAGGCCCCGGACGCTGCGACCAATGGGAGGCCCCGGACGCTGCGACCAATGGGAGGCCCCGGACGCTGCGACCAATGGGAGGCCCCGGACGCTGCGACCAATGGGAGGCCCCGGACGCTGCGACCAATGGGAGGCCCCGGACGCTGCGACCAATGGGAGGCCCCGGACGCTGCGACCAATGGGAGGCCCCGGACGCTGCGACCAATGGGAGGCCCCGGACGCTGCGACCAATGGGAGGCCCCGGACGCTGCGACCAATGGGAGGCCCCGGACGCTGCGACCAATGGGAGGCCCCGGACGCTGCGACCAATGGGAGGCCCCGGACGCTGCGACCAATGGGAGGCCCCGGACGCTGCGACCAATGGGAGGCCCCGGACGCTGCGACCAATGGGAGGCCCCGGACGCTGCGACCAATGGGAGGCCCCGGACGCTGCGACCAATGGGAGGCCCCGGACGCTGCGACCAATGGGAGGCCCCGGACGCTGCGACCAATGGGAGGCCCCGGACGCTGCGACCAATGGGAGGCCCCGGACGCTGCGACCAATGGGAGGCCCCGGACGCTGCGACCAATGGGAGGCCCCGGACGCTGCGACCAATGGGAGGCCCCGGACGCTGCGACCAATGGGAGGCCCCGGACGCTGCGACCAATGGGAGGCCCCGGACGCTGCGACCAATGGGAGGCCCCGGACGCTGCGACCAATGGGAGGCCCCGGACGCTGCGACCAATGGGAGGCCCCGGACGCTGCGACCAATGGGAGGCCCCGGACGCTGCGACCAATGGGAGGCCCCGGACGCTGCGACCAATGGGAGGCCCCGGACGCTGCGACCAATGGGAGGCCCCGGACGCTGCGACCAATGGGAGGCCCCGGACGCTGCGACCAATGGGAGGCCCCGGACGCTGCGACCAATGGGAGGCCCCGGACGCTGCGACCAATGGGAGGCCCCGGACGCTGCGACCAATGGGAGGCCCCGGACGCTGCGACCAATGGGAGGCCCCGGACGCTGCGACCAATGGGAGGCCCCGGACGCTGCGACCAATGGGAGGCCCCGGACGCTGCGACCAATGGGAGGCCCCGGACGCTGCGACCAATGGGAGGCCCCGGACGCTGCGACCAATGGGAGGCCCCGGACGCTGCGACCAATGGGAGGCCCCGGACGCTGCGACCAATGGGAGGCCCCGGACGCTGCGACCAATGGGAGGCCCCGGACGCTGCGACCAATGGGAGGCCCCGGACGCTGCGACCAATGGGAGGCCCCGGACGCTGCGACCAATGGGAGGCCCCGGACGCTGCGACCAATGGGAGGCCCCGGACGCTGCGACCAATGGGAGGCCCCGGACGCTGCGACCAATGGGAGGCCCCGGACGCTGCGACCAATGGGAGGCCCCGGACGCTGCGACCAATGGGAGGCCCCGGACGCTGCGACCAATGGGAGGCCCCGGACGCTGCGACCAATGGGAGGCCCCGGACGCTGCGACCAATGGGAGGCCCCGGACGCTGCGACCAATGGGAGGCCCCGGACGCTGCGACCAATGGGAGGCCCCGGACGCTGCGACCAATGGGAGGCCCCGGACGCTGCGACCAATGGGAGGCCCCGGACGCTGCGACCAATGGGAGGCCCCGGACGCTGCGACCAATGGGAGGCCCCGGACGCTGCGACCAATGGGAGGCCCCGGACGCTGCGACCAATGGGAGGCCCCGGACGCTGCGACCAATGGGAGGCCCCGGACGCTGCGACCAATGGGAGGCCCCGGACGCTGCGACCAATGGGAGGCCCCGGACGCTGCGACCAATGGGAGGCCCCGGACGCTGCGACCAATGGGAGGCCCCGGACGCTGCGACCAATGGGAGGCCCCGGACGCTGCGACCAATGGGAGGCCCCGGACGCTGCGACCAATGGGAGGCCCCGGACGCTGCGACCAATGGGAGGCCCCGGACGCTGCGACCAATGGGAGGCCCCGGACGCTGCGACCAATGGGAGGCCCCGGACGCTGCGACCAATGGGAGGCCCCGGACGCTGCGACCAATGGGAGGCCCCGGACGCTGCGACCAATGGGAGGCCCCGGACGCTGCGACCAATGGGAGGCCCCGGACGCTGCGACCAATGGGAGGCCCCGGACGCTGCGACCAATGGGAGGCCCCGGACGCTGCGACCAATGGGAGGCCCCGGACGCTGCGACCAATGGGAGGCCCCGGACGCTGCGACCAATGGGAGGCCCCGGACGCTGCGACCAATGGGAGGCCCCGGACGCTGCGACCAATGGGAGGCCCCGGACGCTGCGACCAATGGGAGGCCCCGGACGCTGCGACCAATGGGAGGCCCCGGACGCTGCGACCAATGGGAGGCCCCGGACGCTGCGACCAATGGGAGGCCCCGGACGCTGCGACCAATGGGAGGCCCCGGACGCTGCGACCAATGGGAGGCCCCGGACGCTGCGACCAATGGGAGGCCCCGGACGCTGCGACCAATGGGAGGCCCCGGACGCTGCGACCAATGGGAGGCCCCGGACGCTGCGACCAATGGGAGGCCCCGGACGCTGCGACCAATGGGAGGCCCCGGACGCTGCGACCAATGGGAGGCCCCGGACGCTGCGACCAATGGGAGGCCCCGGACGCTGCGACCAATGGGAGGCCCCGGACGCTGCGACCAATGGGAGGCCCCGGACGCTGCGACCAATGGGAGGCCCCGGACGCTGCGACCAATGGGAGGCCCCGGACGCTGCGACCAATGGGAGGCCCCGGACGCTGCGACCAATGGGAGGCCCCGGACGCTGCGACCAATGGGAGGCCCCGGACGCTGCGACCAATGGGAGGCCCCGGACGCTGCGACCAATGGGAGGCCCCGGACGCTGCGACCAATGGGAGGCCCCGGACGCTGCGACCAATGGGAGGCCCCGGACGCTGCGACCAATGGGAGGCCCCGGACGCTGCGACCAATGGGAGGCCCCGGACGCTGCGACCAATGGGAGGCCCCGGACGCTGCGACCAATGGGAGGCCCCGGACGCTGCGACCAATGGGAGGCCCCGGACGCTGCGACCAATGGGAGGCCCCGGACGCTGCGACCAATGGGAGGCCCCGGACGCTGCGACCAATGGGAGGCCCCGGACGCTGCGACCAATGGGAGGCCCCGGACGCTGCGACCAATGGGAGGCCCCGGACGCTGCGACCAATGGGAGGCCCCGGACGCTGCGACCAATGGGAGGCCCCGGACGCTGCGACCAATGGGAGGCCCCGGACGCTGCGACCAATGGGAGGCCCCGGACGCTGCGACCAATGGGAGGCCCCGGACGCTGCGACCAATGGGAGGCCCCGGACGCTGCGACCAATGGGAGGCCCCGGACGCTGCGACCAATGGGAGGCCCCGGACGCTGCGACCAATGGGAGGCCCCGGACGCTGCGACCAATGGGAGGCCCCGGACGCTGCGACCAATGGGAGGCCCCGGACGCTGCGACCAATGGGAGGCCCCGGACGCTGCGACCAATGGGAGGCCCCGGACGCTGCGACCAATGGGAGGCCCCGGACGCTGCGACCAATGGGAGGCCCCGGACGCTGCGACCAATGGGAGGCCCCGGACGCTGCGACCAATGGGAGGCCCCGGACGCTGCGACCAATGGGAGGCCCCGGACGCTGCGACCAATGGGAGGCCCCGGACGCTGCGACCAATGGGAGGCCCCGGACGCTGCGACCAATGGGAGGCCCCGGACGCTGCGACCAATGGGAGGCCCCGGACGCTGCGACCAATGGGAGGCCCCGGACGCTGCGACCAATGGGAGGCCCCGGACGCTGCGACCAATGGGAGGCCCCGGACGCTGCGACCAATGGGAGGCCCCGGACGCTGCGACCAATGGGAGGCCCCGGACGCTGCGACCAATGGGAGGCCCCGGACGCTGCGACCAATGGGAGGCCCCGGACGCTGCGACCAATGGGAGGCCCCGGACGCTGCGACCAATGGGAGGCCCCGGACGCTGCGACCAATGGGAGGCCCCGGACGCTGCGACCAATGGGAGGCCCCGGACGCTGCGACCAATGGGAGGCCCCGGACGCTGCGACCAATGGGAGGCCCCGGACGCTGCGACCAATGGGAGGCTCAGACTCAGACTCAGACTCAGACTCAGACTCAGACTCAGACTCAGACTCAGACTCAGACTCAGACTCAGACTCAGACTCAGACTCAGACTCAGACTCAGACTCAGACTCAGACTCAGACTCAGACTCAGACTCAGACTCAGACTCAGACTCAGACTCAGACTCAGACTCAGACTCAGACTCAGACTCAGACTCAGACTCAGACTCAGACTCAGACTCAGACTCAGACTCAGACTCAGACTCAGACTCAGACTCAGACTCAGACTCAGACTCAGACTCAGACTCAGACTCAGACTCAGACTCAGACTCAGACTCAGACTCAGACTCAGACTCAGACTCAGACTCAGACTCAGACTCAGACTCAGACTCAGACTCAGACTCAGACTCAGACTCAGACTCAGACTCAGACTCAGACTCAGACTCAGACTCAGACTCAGACTCAGACTCAGACTCAGACTCAGACTCAGACTCAGACTCAGACTCAGACTCAGACTCAGACTCAGACTCAGACTCAGACTCAGACTCAGACTCAGACTCAGACTCAGACTCAGACTCAGACTCAGACTCAGACTCAGACTCAGACTCAGACTCAGACTCAGACTCAGACTCAGACTCAGACTCAGACTCAGACTCAGACTCAGACTCAGACTCAGACTCAGACTCAGACTCAGACTCAGACTCAGACTCAGACTCAGACTCAGACTCAGACTCAGACTCAGACTCAGACTCAGACTCAGACTCAGACTCAGACTCAGACTCAGACTCAGACTCAGACTCAGACTCAGACTCAGACTCAGACTCAGACTCAGACTCAGACTCAGACTCAGACTCAGACTCAGACTCAGACTCAGACTCAGACTCAGACTCAGACTCAGACTCAGACTCAGACTCAGACTCAGACTCAGACTCAGACTCAGACTCAGACTCAGACTCAGACTCAGACTCAGACTCAGACTCAGACTCAGACTCAGACTCAGACTCAGACTCAGACTCAGACTCAGACTCAGACTCAGACTCAGACTCAGACTCAGACTCAGACTCAGACTCAGACTCAGACTCAGACTCAGACTCAGACTCAGACTCAGACTCAGACTCAGACTCAGACTCAGACTCAGACTCAGACTCAGACTCAGACTCAGACTCAGACTCAGACTCAGACTCAGACTCAGACTCAGACTCAGACTCAGACTCAGACTCAGACTCAGACTCAGACTCAGACTCAGACTCAGACTCAGACTCAGACTCAGACTCAGACTCAGACTCAGACTCAGACTCAGACTCAGACTCAGACTCAGACTCAGACTCAGACTCAGACTCAGACTCAGACTCAGACTCAGACTCAGACTCAGACAGACTCAGACTCAGACTCAGACTCAGACTCAGACTCAGACTCAGACTCAGACTCAGACTCAGACTCAGACTCAGACTCAGACTCAGACTCAGACTCAGACTCAGACTCAGACTCAGACTCAGACTCAGACTCAGACTCAGACTCAGACTCAGACTCAGACTCAGACTCAGACTCAGACTCAGACTCAGACTCAGACTCAGACTCAGACTCAGACTCAGACTCAGACTCAGACTCAGACTCAGACTCAGACTCAGACTCAGACTCAGACTCAGACTCAGACTCAGACTCAGACTCAGACTCAGACTCAGACTCAGACTCAGACTCAGACTCAGACTCAGACTCAGACTCAGACTCAGACTCAGACTCAGACTCAGACTCAGACTCAGACTCAGACTCAGACTCAGACTCAGACTCAGACTCAGACTCAGACTCAGACTCAGACTCAGACTCAGACTCAGACTCAGACTCAGACTCAGACTCAGACTCAGACTCAGACTCAGACTCAGACTCAGACTCAGACTCAGACTCAGACTCAGACTCAGACTCAGACTCAGACTCAGACTCAGACTCAGACTCAGACTCAGACTCAGACTCAGACTCAGACTCAGACTCAGACTCAGACTCAGACTCAGACTCAGACTCAGACTCAGACTCAGACTCAGACTCAGACTCAGACTCAGACTCAGACTCAGACTCAGACTCAGACTCAGACTCAGACTCAGACTCAGACTCAGACTCAGACTCAGACTCAGACTCAGACTCAGACTCAGACTCAGACTCAGACTCAGACTCAGACTCAGACTCAGACTCAGACTCAGACTCAGACTCAGACTCAGACTCAGACTCAGACTCAGACTCAGACTCAGACTCAGACTCAGACTCAGACTCAGACTCAGACTCAGACTCAGACTCAGACTCAGACTCAGACTCAGACTCAGACTCAGACTCAGACTCAGACTCAGACTCAGACTCAGACTCAGACTCAGACTCAGACTCAGACTCAGACTCAGACTCAGACTCAGACTCAGACTCAGACTCAGACTCAGACTCAGACTCAGACTCAGGACTCAGACTCAGACTCAGACTCAGACTCAGACTCAGACTCAGACTCAGACTCAGACTCAGACTCAGACTCAGACTCAGACTCAGACTCAGACTCAGACTCAGACTCAGACTCAGACTCAGACTCAGACTCAGACTCAGACTCAGACTCAGACTCAGACTCAGACTCAGACTCAGACTCAGACTCAGACTCAGACTCAGACTCAGACTCAGACTCAGACTCAGACTCAGACTCAGACTCAGACTCAGACTCAGACTCAGACTCAGACTCAGACTCAGACTCAGACTCAGACTCAGACTCAGACTCAGACTCAGACTCAGACTCAGACTCAGACTCAGACTCAGACTCAGACTCAGACTCAGACTCAGACTCAGACTCAGACTCAGACTCAGACTCAGACTCAGACTCAGACTCAGACTCAGACTCAGACTCAGACTCAGACTCAGACTCAGACTCAGACTCAGACTCAGACTCAGACTCAGACTCAGACTCAGACTCAGACTCAGACTCAGACTCAGACTCAGACTCAGACTCAGACTCAGACTCAGACTCAGACTCAGACTCAGACTCAGACTCAGACTCAGACTCAGACTCAGACTCAGACTCAGACTCAGACTCAGACTCAGACTCAGACTCAGACTCAGACTCAGACTCAGACTCAGACTCAGACTCAGACTCAGACTCAGACTCAGACTCAGACTCAGACTCAGACTCAGACTCAGACTCAGACTCAGACTCAGACTCAGACTCAGACTCAGACTCAGACTCAGACTCAGACTCAGACTCAGACTCAGACTCAGACTCAGACTCAGACTCAGACTCAGACTCAGACTCAGACTCAGACTCAGACTCAGACTCAGACTCAGACTCAGACTCAGACTCAGACTCAGACTCAGACTCAGACTCAGACTCAGACTCAGACTCAGACTCAGACTCAGACTCAGACTCAGACTCAGACTCAGACTCAGACTCAGACTCAGACTCAGACTCAGACTCAGACTCAGACTCAGACTCAGACTCAGACTCAGACTCAGACTCAGACTCAGACTCAGACTCAGACTCAGACTCAGACTCAGACTCAGACTCAGACTCAGACTCAGACTCAGACTCAGACTCAGACTCAGACTCAGACTCAGACTCAGACTCAGACTCAGACTCAGACTCAGACTCAGACTCAGACTCAGACTCAGACTCAGACTCAGACTCAGACTCAGACTCAGACTCAGACTCAGACTCAGACTCAGACTCAGACTCAGACTCAGACTCAGACTCAGACTCAGACTCAGACTCAGACTCAGACTCAGACTCAGACTCAGACTCAGACTCAGACTCAGACTCAGACTCAGACTCAGACTCAGACTCAGACTCAGACTCAGACTCAGACTCAGACTCAGACTCAGACTCAGACTCAGACTCAGACTCAGACTCAGACTCAGACTCAGACTCAGACTCAGACTCAGACTCAGACTCAGACTCAGACTCAGACTCAGACTCAGACTCAGACTCAGACTCAGACTCAGACTCAGACTCAGACTCAGACTCAGACTCAGACTCAGACTCAGACTCAGACTCAGACTCAGACTCAGACTCAGACTCAGACTCAGACTCAGACTCAGACTCAGACTCAGACTCAGACTCAGACTCAGACTCAGACTCAGACTCAGACTCAGACTCAGACTCAGACTCAGACTCAGACTCAGACTCAGACTCAGACTCAGACTCAGACTCAGACTCAGACTCAGACTCAGACTCAGACTCAGACTCAGACTCAGACTCAGACTCAGACTCAGACTCAGACTCAGACTCAGACTCAGACTCAGACTCAGACTCAGACTCAGACTCAGACTCAGACTCAGACTCAGACTCAGACTCAGACTCAGACTCAGACTCAGACTCAGACTCAGACTCAGACTCAGACTCAGACTCAGACTCAGACTCAGACTCAGACTCAGACTCAGACTCAGACTCAGACTCAGACTCAGACTCAGACTCAGACTCAGACTCAGACTCAGACTCAGACTCAGACTCAGACTCAGACTCAGACTCAGACTCAGACTCAGACTCAGACTCAGACTCAGACTCAGACTCAGACTCAGACTCAGACTCAGACTCAGACTCAGACTCAGACTCAGACTCAGACTCAGACTCAGACTCAGACTCAGACTCAGACTCAGACTCAGACTCAGACTCAGACTCAGACTCAGACTCAGACTCAGACTCAGACTCAGACTCAGACTCAGACTCAGACTCAGACTCAGACTCAGACTCAGACTCAGACTCAGACTCAGACTCAGACTCAGACTCAGACTCAGACTCAGACTCAGACTCAGACTCAGACTCAGACTCAGACTCAGACTCAGACTCAGACTCAGACTCAGACTCAGACTCAGACTCAGACTCAGACTCAGACTCAGACTCAGACTCAGACTCAGACTCAGACTCAGACTCAGACTCAGACTCAGACTCAGACTCAGACTCAGACTCAGACTCAGACTCAGACTCAGACTCAGACTCAGACTCAGACTCAGACTCAGACTCAGACTCAGACTCAGACTCAGACTCAGACTCAGACTCAGACTCAGACTCAGACTCAGACTCAGACTCAGACTCAGACTCAGACTCAGACTCAGACTCAGACTCAGACTCAGACTCAGACTCAGACTCAGACTCAGACTCAGACTCAGACTCAGACTCAGACTCAGACTCAGACTCAGACTCAGACTCAGACTCAGACTCAGACTCAGACTCAGACTCAGACTCAGACTCAGACTCAGACTCAGACTCAGACTCAGACTCAGACTCAGACTCAGACTCAGACTCAGACTCAGACTCAGACTCAGACTCAGACTCAGACTCAGACTCAGACTCAGACTCAGACTCAGACTCAGACTCAGACTCAGACTCAGACTCAGACTCAGACTCAGACTCAGACTCAGACTCAGACTCAGACTCAGACTCAGACTCAGACTCAGACTCAGACTCAGACTCAGACTCAGACTCAGACTCAGACTCAGACTCAGACTCAGACTCAGACTCAGACTCAGACTCAGACTCAGACTCAGACTCAGACTCAGACTCAGACTCAGACTCAGACTCAGACTCAGACTCAGACTCAGACTCAGACTCAGACTCAGACTCAGACTCAGACTCAGACTCAGACTCAGACTCAGACTCAGACTCAGACTCAGACTCAGACTCAGACTCAGACTCAGACTCAGACTCAGACTCAGACTCAGACTCAGACTCAGACTCAGACTCAGACTCAGACTCAGACTCAGACTCAGACTCAGACTCAGACTCAGACTCAGACTCAGACTCAGACTCAGACTCAGACTCAGACTCAGACTCAGACTCAGACTCAGACTCAGACTCAGACTCAGACTCAGACTCAGACTCAGACTCAGACTCAGACTCAGACTCAGACTCAGACTCAGACTCAGACTCAGACTCAGACTCAGACTCAGACTCAGACTCAGACTCAGACTCAGACTCAGACTCAGACTCAGACTCAGACTCAGACTCAGACTCAGACTCAGACTCAGACTCAGACTCAGACTCAGACTCAGACTCAGACTCAGACTCAGACTCAGACTCAGACTCAGACTCAGACTCAGACTCAGACTCAGACTCAGACTCAGACTCAGACTCAGACTCAGACTCAGACTCAGACTCAGACTCAGACTCAGACTCAGACTCAGACTCAGACTCAGACTCAGACTCAGACTCAGACTCAGACTCAGACTCAGACTCAGACTCAGACTCAGACTCAGACTCAGACTCAGACTCAGACTCAGACTCAGACTCAGACTCAGACTCAGACTCAGACTCAGACTCAGACTCAGACTCAGACTCAGACTCAGACTCAGACTCAGACTCAGACTCAGACTCAGACTCAGACTCAGACTCAGACTCAGACTCAGACTCAGACTCAGACTCAGACTCAGACTCAGACTCAGACTCAGCTCAGACTCAGACTCAGACTCAGACTCAGACTCAGACTCAGACTCAGACTCAGACTCAGACTCAGACTCAGACTCAGACTCAGACTCAGACTCAGACTCAGACTCAGACTCAGACTCAGACTCAGACTCAGACTCAGACTCAGACTCAGACTCAGACTCAGACTCAGACTCAGACTCAGACTCAGACTCAGACTCAGACTCAGACTCAGACTCAGACTCAGACTCAGACTCAGACTCAGACTCAGACTCAGACTCAGACTCAGACTCAGACTCAGACTCAGACTCAGACTCAGACTCAGACTCAGACTCAGACTCAGACTCAGACTCAGACTCAGACTCAGACTCAGACTCAGACTCAGACTCAGACTCAGACTCAGACTCAGACTCAGACTCAGACTCAGACTCAGACTCAGACTCAGACTCAGACTCAGACTCAGACTCAGACTCAGACTCAGACTCAGACTCAGACTCAGACTCAGACTCAGACTCAGACTCAGACTCAGACTCAGACTCAGACTCAGACTCAGACTCAGACTCAGACTCAGACTCAGACTCAGACTCAGACTCAGACTCAGACTCAGACTCAGACTCAGACTCAGACTCAGACTCAGACTCAGACTCAGACTCAGACTCAGACTCAGACTCAGACTCAGACTCAGACTCAGACTCAGACTCAGACTCAGACTCAGACTCAGACTCAGACTCAGACTCAGACTCAGACTCAGACTCAGACTCAGACTCAGACTCAGACTCAGACTCAGACTCAGACTCAGACTCAGACTCAGACTCAGACTCAGACTCAGACTCAGACTCAGACTCAGACTCAGACTCAGACTCAGACTCAGACTCAGACTCAGACTCAGACTCAGACTCAGACTCAGACTCAGACTCAGACTCAGACTCAGACTCAGACTCAGACTCAGACTCAGACTCAGACTCAGACTCAGACTCAGACTCAGACTCAGACTCAGACTCAGACTCAGACTCAGACTCAGACTCAGACTCAGACTCAGACTCAGACTCAGACTCAGACTCAGACTCAGACTCAGACTCAGACTCAGACTCAGACTCAGACTCAGACTCAGACTCAGACTCAGACTCAGACTCAGACTCAGACTCAGACTCAGACTCAGACTCAGACTCAGACTCAGACTCAGACTCAGACTCAGACTCAGACTCAGACTCAGACTCAGACTCAGACTCAGACTCAGACTCAGACTCAGACTCAGACTCAGACTCAGACTCAGACTCAGACTCAGACTCAGACTCAGACTCAGACTCAGACTCAGACTCAGACTCAGACTCAGACTCAGACTCAGACTCAGACTCAGACTCAGACTCAGACTCAGACTCAGACTCAGACTCAGACTCAGACTCAGACTCAGACTCAGACTCAGACTCAGACTCAGACTCAGACTCAGACTCAGACTCAGACTCAGACTCAGACTCAGACTCAGACTCAGACTCAGACTCAGACTCAGACTCAGACTCAGACTCAGACTCAGACTCAGACTCAGACTCAGACTCAGACTCAGACTCAGACTCAGACTCAGACTCAGACTCAGACTCAGACTCAGACTCAGACTCAGACTCAGACTCAGACTCAGACTCAGACTCAGACTCAGACTCAGACTCAGACTCAGACTCAGACTCAGACTCAGACTCAGACTCAGACTCAGACTCAGACTCAGACTCAGACTCAGACTCAGACTCAGACTCAGACTCAGACTCAGACTCAGACTCAGACTCAGACTCAGACTCAGACTCAGACTCAGACTCAGACTCAGACTCAGACTCAGACTCAGACTCAGACTCAGACTCAGACTCAGACTCAGACTCAGACTCAGACTCAGACTCAGACTCAGACTCAGACTCAGACTCAGACTCAGACTCAGACTCAGACTCAGACTCAGACTCAGACTCAGACTCAGACTCAGACTCAGACTCAGACTCAGACTCAGACTCAGACTCAGACTCAGACTCAGACTCAGACTCAGACTCAGACTCAGACTCAGACTCAGACTCAGACTCAGACTCAGACTCAGACTCAGACTCAGACTCAGACTCAGACTCAGACTCAGACTCAGACTCAGACTCAGACTCAGACTCAGACTCAGACTCAGACTCAGACTCAGACTCAGACTCAGACTCAGACTCAGACTCAGACTCAGACTCAGACTCAGACTCAGACTCAGACTCAGACTCAGACTCAGACTCAGACTCAGACTCAGACTCAGACTCAGACTCAGACTCAGACTCAGACTCAGACTCAGACTCAGACTCAGACTCAGACTCAGACTCAGACTCAGACTCAGACTCAGACTCAGACTCAGACTCAGACTCAGACTCAGACTCAGACTCAGACTCAGACTCAGACTCAGACTCAGACTCAGACTCAGACTCAGACTCAGACTCAGACTCAGACTCAGACTCAGACTCAGACTCAGACTCAGACTCAGACTCAGACTCAGACTCAGACTCAGACTCAGACTCAGACTCAGACTCAGACTCAGACTCAGACTCAGACTCAGACTCAGACTCAGACTCAGACTCAGACTCAGACTCAGACTCAGACTCAGACTCAGACTCAGACTCAGACTCAGACTCAGACTCAGACTCAGACTCAGACTCAGACTCAGACTCAGACTCAGACTCAGACTCAGACTCAGACTCAGACTCAGACTCAGACTCAGACTCAGACTCAGACTCAGACTCAGACTCAGACTCAGACTCAGACTCAGACTCAGACTCAGACTCAGACTCAGACTCAGACTCAGACTCAGACTCAGACTCAGACTCAGACTCAGACTCAGACTCAGACTCAGACTCAGACTCAGACTCAGACTCAGACTCAGACTCAGACTCAGACTCAGACTCAGACTCAGACTCAGACTCAGACTCAGACTCAGACTCAGACTCAGACTCAGACTCAGACTCAGACTCAGACTCAGACTCAGACTCAGACTCAGACTCAGACTCAGACTCAGACTCAGACTCAGACTCAGACTCAGACTCAGACTCAGACTCAGACTCAGACTCAGACTCAGACTCAGACTCAGACTCAGACTCAGACTCAGACTCAGACTCAGACTCAGACTCAGACTCAGACTCAGACTCAGACTCAGACTCAGACTCAGACTCAGACTCAGACTCAGACTCAGACTCAGACTCAGACTCAGACTCAGACTCAGACTCAGACTCAGACTCAGACTCAGACTCAGACTCAGACTCAGACTCAGACTCAGACTCAGACTCAGACTCAGACTCAGACTCAGACTCAGACTCAGACTCAGACTCAGACTCAGACTCAGACTCAGACTCAGACTCAGACTCAGACTCAGACTCAGACTCAGACTCAGACTCAGACTCAGACTCAGACTCAGACTCAGACTCAGACTCAGACTCAGACTCAGACTCAGACTCAGACTCAGACTCAGACTCAGACTCAGACTCAGACTCAGACTCAGACTCAGACTCAGACTCAGACTCAGACTCAGACTCAGACTCAGACTCAGACTCAGACTCAGACTCAGACTCAGACTCAGACTCAGACTCAGACTCAGACTCAGACTCAGACTCAGACTCAGACTCAGACTCAGACTCAGACTCAGACTCAGACTCAGACTCAGACTCAGACTCAGACTCAGACTCAGACTCAGACTCAGACTCAGACTCAGACTCAGACTCAGACTCAGACTCAGACTCAGACTCAGACTCAGACTCAGACTCAGACTCAGACTCAGACTCAGACTCAGACTCAGACTCAGACTCAGACTCAGACTCAGACTCAGACTCAGACTCAGACTCAGACTCAGACTCAGACTCAGACTCAGACTCAGACTCAGACTCAGACTCAGACTCAGACTCAGACTCAGACTCAGACTCAGACTCAGACTCAGACTCAGACTCAGACTCAGACTCAGACTCAGACTCAGACTCAGACTCAGACTCAGACTCAGACTCAGACTCAGACTCAGACTCAGACTCAGACTCAGACTCAGACTCAGACTCAGACTCAGACTCAGACTCAGACTCAGACTCAGACTCAGACTCAGACTCAGACTCAGACTCAGACTCAGACTCAGACTCAGACTCAGACTCAGACTCAGACTCAGACTCAGACTCAGACTCAGACTCAGACTCAGACTCAGACTCAGACTCAGACTCAGACTCAGACTCAGACTCAGACTCAGACTCAGACTCAGACTCAGACTCAGACTCAGACTCAGACTCAGACTCAGACTCAGACTCAGACTCAGACTCAGACTCAGACTCAGACTCAGACTCAGACTCAGACTCAGACTCAGACTCAGACTCAGACTCAGACTCAGACTCAGACTCAGACTCAGACTCAGACTCAGACTCAGACTCAGACTCAGACTCAGACTCAGACTCAGACTCAGACTCAGACTCAGACTCAGACTCAGACTCAGACTCAGACTCAGACTCAGACTCAGACTCAGACTCAGACTCAGACTCAGACTCAGACTCAGACTCAGACTCAGACTCAGACTCAGACTCAGACTCAGACTCAGACTCAGACTCAGACTCAGACTCAGACTCAGACTCAGACTCAGACTCAGACTCAGACTCAGACTCAGACTCAGACTCAGACTCAGACTCAGACTCAGACTCAGACTCAGACTCAGACTCAGACTCAGACTCAGACTCAGACTCAGACTCAGACTCAGACTCAGACTCAGACTCAGACTCAGACTCAGACTCAGACTCAGACTCAGACTCAGACTCAGACTCAGACTCAGACTCAGACTCAGACTCAGACTCAGACTCAGACTCAGACTCAGACTCAGACTCAGACTCAGACTCAGACTCAGACTCAGACTCAGACTCAGACTCAGACTCAGACTCAGACTCAGACTCAGACTCAGACTCAGACTCAGACTCAGACTCAGACTCAGACTCAGACTCAGACTCAGACTCAGACTCAGACTCAGACTCAGACTCAGACTCAGACTCAGACTCAGACTCAGACTCAGACTCAGACTCAGACTCAGACTCAGACTCAGACTCAGACTCAGACTCAGACTCAGACTCAGACTCAGACTCAGACTCAGACTCAGACTCAGACTCAGACTCAGACTCAGACTCAGACTCAGACTCAGACTCAGACTCAGACTCAGACTCAGACTCAGACTCAGACTCAGACTCAGACTCAGACTCAGACTCAGACTCAGACTCAGACTCAGACTCAGACTCAGACTCAGACTCAGACTCAGACTCAGACTCAGACTCAGACTCAGACTCAGACTCAGACTCAGACTCAGACTCAGACTCAGACTCAGACTCAGACTCAGACTCAGACTCAGACTCAGACTCAGACTCAGACTCAGACTCAGACTCAGACTCAGACTCAGACTCAGACTCAGACTCAGACTCAGACTCAGACTCAGACTCAGACTCAGACTCAGACTCAGACTCAGACTCAGACTCAGACTCAGACTCAGACTCAGACTCAGACTCAGACTCAGACTCAGACTCAGACTCAGACTCAGACTCAGACTCAGACTCAGACTCAGACTCAGACTCAGACTCAGACTCAGACTCAGACTCAGACTCAGACTCAGACTCAGACTCAGACTCAGACTCAGACTCAGACTCAGACTCAGACTCAGACTCAGACTCAGACTCAGACTCAGACTCAGACTCAGACTCAGACTCAGACTCAGACTCAGACTCAGACTCAGACTCAGACTCAGACTCAGACTCAGACTCAGACTCAGACTCAGACTCAGACTCAGACTCAGACTCAGACTCAGACTCAGACTCAGACTCAGACTCAGACTCAGACTCAGACTCAGACTCAGACTCAGACTCAGACTCAGACTCAGACTCAGACTCAGACTCAGACTCAGACTCAGACTCAGACTCAGACTCAGACTCAGACTCAGACTCAGACTCAGACTCAGACTCAGACTCAGACTCAGACTCAGACTCAGACTCAGACTCAGACTCAGACTCAGACTCAGACTCAGACTCAGACTCAGACTCAGACTCAGACTCAGACTCAGACTCAGACTCAGACTCAGACTCAGACTCAGACTCAGACTCAGACTCAGACTCAGACTCAGACTCAGACTCAGACTCAGACTCAGACTCAGACTCAGACTCAGACTCAGACTCAGACTCAGACTCAGACTCAGACTCAGACTCAGACTCAGACTCAGACTCAGACTCAGACTCAGACTCAGACTCAGACTCAGACTCAGACTCAGACTCAGACTCAGACTCAGACTCAGACTCAGACTCAGACTCAGACTCAGACTCAGACTCAGACTCAGACTCAGACTCAGACTCAGACTCAGACTCAGACTCAGACTCAGACTCAGACTCAGACTCAGACTCAGACTCAGACTCAGACTCAGACTCAGACTCAGACTCAGACTCAGACTCAGACTCAGACTCAGACTCAGACTCAGACTCAGACTCAGACTCAGACTCAGACTCAGACTCAGACTCAGACTCAGACTCAGACTCAGACTCAGACTCAGACTCAGACTCAGACTCAGACTCAGACTCAGACTCAGACTCAGACTCAGACTCAGACTCAGACTCAGACTCAGACTCAGACTCAGACTCAGACTCAGACTCAGACTCAGACTCAGACTCAGACTCAGACTCAGACTCAGACTCAGACTCAGACTCAGACTCAGACTCAGACTCAGACTCAGACTCAGACTCAGACTCAGACTCAGACTCAGACTCAGACTCAGACTCAGACTCAGACTCAGACTCAGACTCAGACTCAGACTCAGACTCAGACTCAGACTCAGACTCAGACTCAGACTCAGACTCAGACTCAGACTCAGACTCAGACTCAGACTCAGACTCAGACTCAGACTCAGACTCAGACTCAGACTCAGACTCAGACTCAGACTCAGACTCAGACTCAGACTCAGACTCAGACTCAGACTCAGACTCAGACTCAGACTCAGACTCAGACTCAGACTCAGACTCAGACTCAGACTCAGACTCAGACTCAGACTCAGACTCAGACTCAGACTCAGACTCAGACTCAGACTCAGACTCAGACTCAGACTCAGACTCAGACTCAGACTCAGACTCAGACTCAGACTCAGACTCAGACTCAGACTCAGACTCAGACTCAGACTCAGACTCAGACTCAGACTCAGACTCAGACTCAGACTCAGACTCAGACTCAGACTCAGACTCAGACTCAGACTCAGACTCAGACTCAGACTCAGACTCAGACTCAGACTCAGACTCAGACTCAGACTCAGACTCAGACTCAGACTCAGACTCAGACTCAGACTCAGACTCAGACTCAGACTCAGACTCAGACTCAGACTCAGACTCAGACTCAGACTCAGACTCAGACTCAGACTCAGACTCAGACTCAGACTCAGACTCAGACTCAGACTCAGACTCAGACTCAGACTCAGACTCAGACTCAGACTCAGACTCAGACTCAGACTCAGACTCAGACTCAGACTCAGACTCAGACTCAGACTCAGACTCAGACTCAGACTCAGACTCAGACTCAGACTCAGACTCAGACTCAGACTCAGACTCAGACTCAGACTCAGACTCAGACTCAGACTCAGACTCAGACTCAGACTCAGACTCAGACTCAGACTCAGACTCAGACTCAGACTCAGACTCAGACTCAGACTCAGACTCAGACTCAGACTCAGACTCAGACTCAGACTCAGACTCAGACTCAGACTCAGACTCAGACTCAGACTCAGACTCAGACTCAGACTCAGACTCAGACTCAGACTCAGACTCAGACTCAGACTCAGACTCAGACTCAGACTCAGACTCAGACTCAGACTCAGACTCAGACTCAGACTCAGACTCAGACTCAGACTCAGACTCAGACTCAGACTCAGACTCAGACTCAGACTCAGACTCAGACTCAGACTCAGACTCAGACTCAGACTCAGACTCAGACTCAGACTCAGACTCAGACTCAGACTCAGACTCAGACTCAGACTCAGACTCAGACTCAGACTCAGACTCAGACTCAGACTCAGACTCAGACTCAGACTCAGACTCAGACTCAGACTCAGACTCAGACTCAGACTCAGACTCAGACTCAGACTCAGACTCAGACTCAGACTCAGACTCAGACTCAGACTCAGACTCAGACTCAGACTCAGACTCAGACTCAGACTCAGACTCAGACTCAGACTCAGACTCAGACTCAGACTCAGACTCAGACTCAGACTCAGACTCAGACTCAGACTCAGACTCAGACTCAGACTCAGACTCAGACTCAGACTCAGACTCAGACTCAGACTCAGACTCAGACTCAGACTCAGACTCAGACTCAGACTCAGACTCAGACTCAGACTCAGACTCAGACTCAGACTCAGACTCAGACTCAGACTCAGACTCAGACTCAGACTCAGACTCAGACTCAGACTCAGACTCAGACTCAGACTCAGACTCAGACTCAGACTCAGACTCAGACTCAGACTCAGACTCAGACTCAGACTCAGACTCAGACTCAGACTCAGACTCAGACTCAGACTCAGACTCAGACTCAGACTCAGACTCAGACTCAGACTCAGACTCAGACTCAGACTCAGACTCAGACTCAGACTCAGACTCAGACTCAGACTCAGACTCAGACTCAGACTCAGACTCAGACTCAGACTCAGACTCAGACTCAGACTCAGACTCAGACTCAGACTCAGACTCAGACTCAGACTCAGACTCAGACTCAGACTCAGACTCAGACTCAGACTCAGACTCAGACTCAGACTCAGACTCAGACTCAGACTCAGACTCAGACTCAGACTCAGACTCAGACTCAGACTCAGACTCAGACTCAGACTCAGACTCAGACTCAGACTCAGACTCAGACTCAGACTCAGACTCAGACTCAGACTCAGACTCAGACTCAGACTCAGACTCAGACTCAGACTCAGACTCAGACTCAGACTCAGACTCAGACTCAGACTCAGACTCAGACTCAGACTCAGACTCAGACTCAGACTCAGACTCAGACTCAGACTCAGACTCAGACTCAGACTCAGACTCAGACTCAGACTCAGACTCAGACTCAGACTCAGACTCAGACTCAGACTCAGACTCAGACTCAGACTCAGACTCAGACTCAGACTCAGACTCAGACTCAGACTCAGACTCAGACTCAGACTCAGACTCAGACTCAGACTCAGACTCAGACTCAGACTCAGACTCAGACTCAGACTCAGACTCAGACTCAGACTCAGACTCAGACTCAGACTCAGACTCAGACTCAGACTCAGACTCAGACTCAGACTCAGACTCAGACTCAGACTCAGACTCAGACTCAGACTCAGACTCAGACTCAGACTCAGACTCAGACTCAGACTCAGACTCAGACTCAGACTCAGACTCAGACTCAGACTCAGACTCAGACTCAGACTCAGACTCAGACTCAGACTCAGACTCAGACTCAGACTCAGACTCAGACTCAGACTCAGACTCAGACTCAGACTCAGACTCAGACTCAGACTCAGACTCAGACTCAGACTCAGACTCAGACTCAGACTCAGACTCAGACTCAGACTCAGACTCAGACTCAGACTCAGACTCAGACTCAGACTCAGACTCAGACTCAGACTCAGACTCAGACTCAGACTCAGACTCAGACTCAGACTCAGACTCAGACTCAGACTCAGACTCAGACTCAGACTCAGACTCAGACTCAGACTCAGACTCAGACTCAGACTCAGACTCAGACTCAGACTCAGACTCAGACTCAGACTCAGACTCAGACTCAGACTCAGACTCAGACTCAGACTCAGACTCAGACTCAGACTCAGACTCAGACTCAGACTCAGACTCAGACTCAGACTCAGACTCAGACTCAGACTCAGACTCAGACTCAGACTCAGACTCAGACTCAGACTCAGACTCAGACTCAGACTCAGACTCAGACTCAGACTCAGACTCAGACTCAGACTCAGACTCAGACTCAGACTCAGACTCAGACTCAGACTCAGACTCAGACTCAGACTCAGACTCAGACTCAGACTCAGACTCAGACTCAGACTCAGACTCAGACTCAGACTCAGACTCAGACTCAGACTCAGACTCAGACTCAGACTCAGACTCAGACTCAGACTCAGACTCAGACTCAGACTCAGACTCAGACTCAGACTCAGACTCAGACTCAGACTCAGACTCAGACTCAGACTCAGACTCAGACTCAGACTCAGACTCAGACTCAGACTCAGACTCAGACTCAGACTCAGACTCAGACTCAGACTCAGACTCAGACTCAGACTCAGACTCAGACTCAGACTCAGACTCAGACTCAGACTCAGACTCAGACTCAGACTCAGACTCAGACTCAGACTCAGACTCAGACTCAGACTCAGATACCAACAAGTAATACTCGTCTTACCCATTAGACCCAGACCCAGACCCAGACCCAGACCCAGACTCAGACTCCAATACCGATACCAACAAGCAATACTCGTCTTACCCATTAGACACAGACCCAGACCCAGACCCAGACTCAGACTCCAATACCGATACCAACAAGCAATACTCGTCTTACCCATTAGACTCACCTTGAATCAAGTGGAATTAGCTGAGCGACCTCCACCTCCCTTTTCAAGTCTTCTTCATTTGTATTCTTCTTTAATGAGACTGGCAAGTCCGGTTGCGTCCACAAAGAGTCCGGATTAAAAGGGAACAAGGTCATTAAAGCGTTCCAGCCCATAACTCTGAGTCTTGATGGCAAGGGAAATCCGCCCGTAGGTAAGTGTCAGATAGGGTCCAAGATGCCGCCTCCCTCCAGATAACACCCACTATGGCTCACCCTTGTCCAAATGAAGCGGGCAAATACTTCAATTAAGATCATATTCATAAGGTAGCCTGGATGACCCTTACTCCGGGGTGACCTAGGGGCCACTGTCGGTCGTAGTGTCGCTAACCCTTCGAACCAAGGGGCAATAATGAACGGGTTAATTGTAGGGTATTAAGGCGGAACCGTAAAAAGACCACATGGTAAAAATCACAGGTTTTGGTGAGGGTTCGCATCCCAGGAGAATACTAATGCTACTCCGCCCACATCCATCCTAAGAGAGAATAAAAAGGAGGAGAAAGAGGAGGAGGAGGAAAAAGAGAAGAAGGGGAGGGAGAGGATCGGCCACATATAAACCGAAATTAATTAACCGGTTTGGGTGTTTATTAAGAGTGTGATTATTACACGTCCAGCACCCAGTGACCTCGACACCTGGAGGAGGAGGAGGAGACTCAGACTCAGACTCAGACTCAGACTCAGACTCAGACTCAGATACCAACAAGTAATACTCGTCTTACCCATTAGACCCAGACCCAGACCCAGACTCAGACTCCAATACCGATACCAACAAGCAATACTCGTCTTACCCATTAGACACAGACCCAGACCCAGACCCAGACTCAGACTCCAATACCGATACCAACAAGCAATACTCGTCTTACCCATTAGACTCACCTTGAATCAAGTGGAATTAGCTGAGCGACCTCCACCTCCCTTTTCAAGTCTTCTTCATTTGTATTCTTCTTTAATGAGACTGGCAAGTCCGGTTGCGTCCACAAAGAGTCCGGATTAAAAGGGAACAAGGTCATTAAAGCGTTCCAGCCCATAACTCTGAGTCTTGATGGCAAGGGAAATCCGCCCGTAGGTAAGTGTCAGATAGGGTCCAAGATGCCGCCTCCCTCCAGATAACACCCACTATGGCTCACCCTTGTCCAAATGAAGCGGGCAAATACTTCAATTAAGATCATATTCATAAGGTAGCCTGGATGACCCTTACTCCGGGGTGACCTAGGGGCCACTGTCGGTCGTAGTGTCGCTAACCCTTCGAACCAAGGGGCAATAATGAACGGGTTAATTGTAGGGTATTAAGGCGGAACCGTAAAAAGACCACATGGTAAAAATCACAGGTTTTGGTGAGGGTTCGCATCCCAGGAGAATACTAATGCTACTCCGCCCACATCCATCCTAAGAGAGAATAAAAAGGAGGAGAAAGAGGAGGAGGAGGAAAAAGAGAAGAAGGGGAGGGAGAGGATCGGCCACATATAAACCGAAATTAATTAACCGGTTTGGGTGTTTATTAAGAGTGTGATTATTACACGTCCAGCACCCAGTGACCTCGACACCTGGAGGAGGAGGAGGAGGAGGAGGAGGAGGAGGAGGAGGAGGAGGAGGAGGAGGAGGAGGAGGAGGAGGAGGAGGAGGAGGAGGAGGAGGAAGAGGAGGTGGTGGAGGAGAAGGTGGAGGAGGAGGAGGAGGAGGACGAGGAGGAGGAGGACGAGGTGGAGGAGGACGAGGTGGAGGAGGACGAGGAGGAGGACGAGGTGGAGGAGGAGGAGGTGGAGGAGGAGGAGGAGGTGGAGGAGGACGAGGAGGAGGACGAGGTGGAGGAGGAGGAGGAGGAGGAGGAGGAGGAGGAGGAGGAGGAGGAGGAGGAGGAGGAGGAGGAGAAGGAGGAGGAGGAGGAGGAGGTCGTGAAGGTGGAGGTGGAGGTGGAGTATGAGGAGGAGTATGAGGAGGAGTATGAGGAAGAGTATGAGGAAGAGTATGAGGAGGAGGTGGAGGAGGAGGTGGAGGAGGAGCAAGGACCCGGTGCGCTGCTTGTGAAGGAGGACAGCCACACCACTTGAAGGACTACATCAAACAGTAATAAAAGGTAAAAGAAGGAGATGAGACTGAAAGGAATATGAGAAAAACACAAACATTAAAACTAGTGAAGGGTAAAATAAAAGAATGATAAGAAAAGAAAAATGAACCAAACACAAACATTACTTAATAGTGAAAGCTGAAATAAAAAGACCGGAATAAAAACAACAACTTAACCAAACAATTAAACAGTAGTGATAAGTGATACTATCAGGAAAATAAACCAATCTATAGAAAGAAAAAAAAACTATACTGAGAGAAAATGAAGCACGACACAACAGCAGAGAGAGAGAGAGAGAGAGAGAGAGAGAGAGAGAGAGAGAGAGAGAGAGAGCATCTTTGTAATGTGCATATATGTAGGAACTGTGTGCTTAGTCTTGCGGCGAGAGGTCCGACTACTCATGAGGTTGCCAGATACATTCCAGAGTCCAGCGGTAATCAAATATTAATCCCACCTTCGTGTTTTGCGTCAAGGGGAGACCACACTGTGCGCATATTATTGATTCTATTAAGAGATAAGTGAGGGGCAGCAAAATGTGCGGCTCCTTGGTGCTCTCATGCCTGGCAGTGTGTGTGTGTGTGTGTGTGTGCATCAGCAGGCAGCGTAACCATTGTGGGCTTCAACACATTACTCCAGTTTTTATATTCTTGTTTATTTATATTATTTTTTGTTTACTTGGTGAAAATATACCGGCTTCCTATTATGATTTCCTGGCTCTTTCGGTGCATGTGATACAATCTTAGACAAATTACACCAAAACTCTGCACAGGTAAGTACTTATCTGTAAATGATAAACACTGGAATGTACGTGATTCGTATAGGCTATGTAAGGACATATTTCTTTCGGTGCATTCGCCAGGATTAAAAAATAAAAATAAAATCTAACAATAGCATACCTGGTACCTAAATTCCAAGGAATTTATGCAATCACTTCTAGGAATTTATAAAAGTTTTGGTGAACATTACTACGTTCTTCAGAACACACCTATAAATATGTTTGACCAGCCATCCATTCACGCAGCCACACAATAATCCTGCAATCCATTCTTCCTTATGTCCAATTATGCTTGCATTAATATGTGCATTAACGTATGCGTCATTTTATCAAATACAATAATTTTAAATATTTTGTTTTCAATAGTTTTGTCGAAGACTTCATCTGTTTATATTCTTATATTATTATGCCTTTTTTATTGTTCTAGAGAGAGGGAGAGAGAGAATTCCCCTATTTGTCTATATGATCTAGGTGTCTACATAACTCTGTTTGCCTATGCATCATACCTGACACCCTCATATGAACATACATGGACGTTGCAGGTTTTTTTTACAGGTGTTTACCCAAGCTTAATCAGGATTATTTACAAGCAGTACTTGAGACGTTTATCTCGCACGCAATAATTTTGGACTGAGAGTGGTTGGCAAGACGGCCGTACCCCTGCCCACCCTCCGATGCTTCAAGGTCTCCAGGTCATAGATTATAAACACAAGACACAATATTAAGGCATGGTGAGCAAAATGAAGAACTGCCCCTTGAGGCTCGATAGGTAGATCCCCATCCAGTATAATATCATGATAACTTCTTCATTGTTAACTGTATTGATACCACCATCCCACTCCATTATTCTTTCTTGATATCATCACACTCAATCACTATTTATGCATATTACTTGTTTACTGTATGGTTAGTGTAACAAATGATGTATCTGGTACTTAGCAGTCTCAGTAGCATAATAATCAACATTCTGAGTTAGTCCCCTTATCTTAACCTAATCATCTATGCTCCCTGGGGACTGTACTTATTTCATCCCATCTTACATGGTGTAAATTTATCGATTATATATAATTTCTCTTCAATTCCTAGTCATTTAGCCTTTCCCATTAGAAATAATGTTGTAGACATTAATTTTCTTGTAAACCTGGGATCCTTGAAATGATAACATTGTGCCGTACTGACAACAGAGGTTTTTCACTGCCTATGTCGAAGACATGCAATATTGGTGTATGTGAGCCCTTAAAACCTCTATCACAGAAATTTCACACTTTTACTCTTGAGACATTCGCTCCTACATTTGTAGACGCTGATTTATCTCTGAGGTAATCAAGACTTATTATTAAGTTTTACGTCATGTTGGATTTTCAGACTACATTGTTTTCATCGCTATCAAGGTCGATCAATGTACATAAGCCCCTCCATAAGTTGCTCGACTTTAGAATCGTTAACAAGCTTATAATACATTTCCTCAGAATCGTTCTATGTAACAGGCATATGGTAGGAGGAAGGAAACGTCAGGGAGGAGAGAAAAAATCTGGAAGGAAAATAAAAGTAAAAAGGATGAGAGTAAAGTCATGAAGAAATATGGAAATTCATGGACGAGTATGGACAAGTAAAAGAAAATGAGAGAAAGCCAAGTAGGGAGGAAAGGGATTACATACGAGCTACTGTTGTTATCCATGGAACAAATTATCAAACAATTTGGATCTGTAATCACGAACAATAATGCAACGCACAAAACGTTATAAGATAAAGCATTTGGGAACTACCCTTTTGCATATGTTTAACTGAATTTCCATAAATACAACCAGCAGCCTTAAATGCTTCCAAACAGCATCTCATAAATTAAAACACAAAAATAATATAGGATTACGTGAAAACAATGTTCAGAAGTCGTTTGAGTACGCATTATCGCAATTACATATCAGTTACTGTACTTCACACTGAGAGAGTTTAGCCAATATGAATGACACTCAAGCATGTGAAGAGAAATGTTGTCTTTATCAGTCCCGACGAAAACATTATTCTTGTCTTTAATCAAAAATTAAAAGTGACGCGTAGAGCCATAAAGATTCTGCTCATCAGGACTGAATCTAGACAGAAGTGTCACAACACACATACATACCTACACATCTCTGACCTTGGCTGGCCGGGACGCCATGATATACGACTCTGGCTCCTCTCCCGTGCGATAAACAACGCAACAATTTATCTGTTTATAATGTGTTGTGGCTCGACCGGACGCACTGCAGGACTGGCCAGTTGGAGCCTCTTTATCACCACTACACTCGGACGGACCCTACATACCCAACCTATAACCACACCATCAGGTATTTATGTTGTGTACAGTACAGTCATAAGCAGGTATAGGTGGAGTATTGTCCCGATGCTCTCTCAAGTCACTCTTATGTATCAGTGTCATTTTCTCTTTATTATTACTAATATGGATAGTGTTATCACATATCCTTATTCACACTTATGTTTCAATGCCATTATATCTTTTATTACGAGTTTGTAACTTCCAGTGCTTCCTTCTTCGTCAAATATAATCATCTGGAGGTCAAAGAATAATGCCAAGTTATCTGCTGCTGGTAAGGGCTAACCTAAGATTATATAATATGAAGGTAGAAGGAAGTCTGTTATGAGGATAGGTATTATTTTGAAATATTACATGGGAAGATTATAATATTAGAAATGTGTATCATTGAGATGTTTTGCCTGCTTGTACTTTCAAGGAGTGTTGCTCGTATGGTGTGATGTGTCATTAGATGGTTTTTGCTCAGCACTTGTTCAGTTACTGGTATTAACTGACTTGTCTCCCTCCATCTGTGAACGATGGTCGAATATAACTGTGACGGATTCATTTAGTTAAAAAAAAAAAATTCCTTTGATGTATTATTTTTACATCATTTTGCAATGACTTGTCCTGTTATTTATTGACTCGTCTTCCTCCAACAGTACCATTTTGTATCATTTTGTAATAATTCGTTCTGCAATTTATGGAGTCATACCTCATCTCCGCCCACCTGTTGAGTTATGAGCTTCCTTGCCACTGTTGTATCATTCTGTAATTATTTGTCCTGTTATTTATGGATGCTTCTCGCTTCCCCCGCCTGGTGACTGATGAGTAACCACACCTTTGATGTATCTGCTCTGCTTCTAACAATCTATATTGGTACTTAATTATATGTTCTGCTATGAATCAACTAGTCTTCACCTTTACTTATTGATAGTGAATTGTATTGCTACATTGACACATTTTTGTCATTATTTGTTGTGATATATATTCGTGTTGCTTTCCTGTCCCTGATGAGCAGTATTTATTTCGGTTTCAGAATTTAAATTCAATATCTAACCGAAATACACTTCATAGAACATGCCTTGCCTAGAATATAATTAAGATATTACTACTTTGAAGGTTGATTGAAGGCAACTGAATCTTCTTTACGTTGCAACGAAATAGACACCTGCAAATGTGGTATAGCTCTGGGAGGAATAATTAGTGTCAAGTTCGTGTTCAAGCAGTACATTGCACCCCATTATTTAATTATTCTTAGAGTCATTTATTTATTTATTTATTTGTATATATGGATGGACTGATCTCTCTTCCTCCTCTTTATCTTCATCGTCATTTTCTTCTTCCTACTTCTCTTCCTCTTCCTCCTCCTCTCTTCTTCCTCCTCCTCGTGGTTGGGCTGGGAAGGGCTGGGCTGGGCTAGGAAGGGCTGGGCTGGGCTGGGCTGGGCTGGTGGGTGGGTGAGTGATGGGTTAGTTGTTCCTCGCCTCTTCCCCACCATCGAGTTCCCTGGCCTGTGACCGACCAGTTCCCTCCAGTAATCAACAGTACGAAACCACACTCTTCCTCTTGTTGTGGTTGGTCGCCTGTTAATGCCTCAGGTCTTCCCATCGCAAACTTCAATTCAGCCGTACCGTATCTGGAGCTGGCTGATTGACTGCATGATTCTATAGCTGTTGTTTTTATCTCCTCTCATCTTCTTTTAACATTTCTCTTATTTCTTGCTCATCTTTTCCTCTTCTTACCCTTTCTTTTCTTTTACTCACTAACTGTTAATTTTTAATTTGTTAATCCTCCTCCTACGTCTCTCACGAACCCGTACTACCTTACTCTTTATTAATTATATCGTTCCTTTTTTTCTATTCTGGAGAAATGGGGTATTGATGATGATGTTTCCTCTAAGATTAGTAAAATATAAAATTGCTGTGGAATTATTTCATATTTTATTTATTTTTTTATAACTTGAACACATATTTAGCTATGACCGAATTAACATATAAATAAATACCTCTAAATCCAGACGAAGTAATGCAATACACGATTCTGGTGATGAAGGAATCAATTTATGTACGAATTAGATGTATGTTTACATGCCTTTTTGACAGTCCTAGCTGAAACGTAATGCGTAGACTACTTCAACCTTATTTTCATTTACTCCTTTTATTAATTGAATTTCGATACCATCAGAAATTATGTCCTATTTACAGCTCCTCCCATTCCCCCTCCCTCAGGTACCTACTCCAGCCAGTCTCTCCACGCCCCCTCAACTCCGGACCCTGACATTACCCCATCACTCCTGAGAATGATGCGTTGCCACTGTGACTAGCTCAGCTCCCGACTTGCCTCTTTACACGCCCGTTTGCTACCATGCCTTCATAACAGTCTGGGGAGGGTGGGATCGAGGTGATGAAAAGTAATGTATTCCCCAAGTGTGTTCAGTCGGGAAAATCTTCTCTTCCAGGAGAACCAACACCACTTAGGGTAAGGTGGGCTATATTTTTTGGGCAATTTTAGATCAGATAAGGTGGGGTAAAGTTAGAGTACATTATTTTATGCTACATTTCGTTAGGTCAGACTAAATTATATTATATCAATACCCATTTATGTTACCCTACCACGAAGTTACCTCTGACAAAACTGAGTGAGAATGAAAAAAAAAAAAAACGCACACACGATGATCTAGTGAGTGTCCGCATCCCAATAAGATTACATTAACACGGACTCATCAAACTGTGGGTCGTCCACCATACACCGCCTCCCTCATCATTCATCATCCATCAGCCAGTCCTACTCCACTCCCTGTCTCAGCCTCACAATCGAAACGCCCTATCTCCCCCTCCAAACCTTCCCTATCTGTTCCAGCTTCCTCCCTTCACTGCTTTTTTCCTTGTTTCTTTCTTCCCTCCCAACCTCGGACTATCTCTCTCCTCTCTCCATATCTCACCTTCTCTCTTCCTTTCCCAATCCGACTCCCTCTCTCGCTACCCTGTCTTTTTTTTTTCTTACAGACTTTTTCCTTGCACCAACATATGCGTGCCTTACCTATATCAAACCTCAACAACTTATACCTCTATTGCTAGTTCTCAGAAACAATAAAAAAAATACAGACAACAATTACGACTCTTCATACCACTACAAAACAAAACACGATGCCTCCTTGTATGTACTAAAGATCGTGTGTAGGGAAACTCATCCCGGATACAACGACTTTATATATTTTCATGAAGACGTGTGACGGGTTTGTGGTCATGGTCTACTTCATGGGTTCTCTTATGTACGACCTTCACTCAGAGGCAACAGATGGGTCTATTGCCGGCACTAAGACACAGAGGATGATTCGACAAGATGTGGTCATGTAAATAAAGATAACAATAGACCCGTCTTTGTTAACGACGGGACAATATATAGACGCTTCCTGTCGATATCAACACTAAATTAAAGTTTATTAAGACACAACACACATCATTTATACCACCAGCATTGTGACGCTAACTTCGTATAGGATGCATCACTCTCTGTACAACACAACAAATACTTCTATACCAACACTGTGAGTTTTACCAAGACTAATATGCTACACCACCCTTGGCGAACCAACGAAACGGGTGTCATGTGTATAGGAACACTCAGCATAAAAATGTCCATGAAATCCCCTTCGGTCCTGTAATTCTTCATCTGATTAAGAGTCATGCGTCATGGACTGACTGGATGCTGCTGGTCCCTCCAAAATGCGTCAGGCAACAGAAAATCTTAGCGTGCGTGCTGTTATTTGGAATGGTGTGTATGAATCAATAGACTACAATTCGCAAATAAGATGCACGTAGCCATTAATACAAGCGGGGACTCTTACATACAAATATTCATGTGATCCTTCCATCCAAGGACATGTGAGGTTCACTTAAAAATGAGGCAAAGAAGCCATGATACTTAATTACTTGAAATTTTACACACTCCTCCCCGTGTTGCATACAGAATCATGTGCTCATCTCCTGTGCAATTGTAAATCCAGCTGCGTCTCAGCTTCGTAAATGCCTCTCCTGCCAACAACACGTAACTGTATTCAATCCTACTTTGCATCTGAGGTTTGAATCTTAAAGAGAAACTACAGTAAAGCCTGGGAAATGAGAGGATTACGCAGACAAGAAAATACATTAACATGTGTTTAAAGAGCAAGTAAAAACACGAGACAGAGAAGAGTCAAAGAGGGATAAAACAGAGACATGCAGAAAGAACGGCTGCATAGAAAGTGGCTGGAAAGACATTGCAAGGAAAGAGCACTAGGTTCGTAATCTTGCAGACATAAAAATAACTTTGTACATTATACTGAAGTGATAGTGGTAAGTAAGGATATCACTGAAGACAATGGAACAAGAGGAAAAGAATCAGAGAAGAAGGAGAACTGTTAACACACACACACACACACACACACACACACACACACACACACACACACACACACACACACACAGACAAGGATCATCAGCAGCAACAGGCAAACAAGTCATCAACCCCACCCAGCCTCGGCCACCACCACCACTACCATCACCTCCCCAACACCATCCACCTCGTCCTCAACACCTCTCAGGGCCCCACCAGCCAGCGAGCCAGTCAGCCATCCAGCCCATCCCACCCAGCTTCTTCGTTTGTTAATTTGCCAGCCTTATGATAATTTTAGGTTTCAAGGCAGGAATTTTACTTTATGTTTCGGAATAAATGCCGTGAAGGAGGAGGAGGAGGAAGAGGTAGAACAGAACTAAAGGGAGGAGAACTAGGAGGAGAAGATCTTAAGGGAGAACAGGAATTAGAAGGAAGAAAACTAGGAGGAGGAGAAAAAGTGGAAGGGGTGAAGGAAGACGAGAAAGAGAAGCAGGGGAGGAGGATTTTTCAAAGAAGTTCTTCGTGCGGGTAGTATTACATTCTGCATCACTTTATCGTTGTCTTAAGGTTTGACTACTTGTCCTCCGTCATTTTCCTCAGTTGCGTGGAGAACAACACCTTTTAATTTGAACCGTGCAGGATATTTTTTAGGAGAGATGAAAAGCAAAGAATATTTGCTAAAAACTGACACCACAAATGACGTGAAGAAGAAAGCCAAGTACAAGCTCAATTTTTTCGAGATGCCTAAACACACTGCTCGTGAAAGACTTGACGATCTGATAACTAGGGACGATTGACGGAGGAAGAATATTCTGATGAGAGAGATGCAATAGACAAAGACCGGCGGCGTCTGGGATAACTTAGCGTCAGCAGGGCAGTCTTCGTCTTCCTCATCTCCAGCCTGCCTTCTCACTCACTTGATATCGAGCCGGATGGTTAATAAAAGAAGCCAAGATCCCGGATAACAGGGAAGGAGACGGGGTTTATGGCGGGACCTCGTACAGGTTCATCTGCATACAGCCTGGGTCAGACACGCTCCGTGGCAGGAGTTGGTTGGTCTGGACCCTCGGCGTCATTACAAAGTCTCACAGCAAACGGGGAAGGTTCGTCTCTAAGAGGGAAGGCAACGCACAGAACAATTTTATAGACACTCGTTTAATGACATACCCACGTTAATGAACCAGTCCACATGCGATGGTAAATATACAGAACATGTTACAGGAATTATGGACAAAATATACAAAACTAATGAAGAATACACCACCATAATTATTAAATAGGAAAGAATCTGAGTATCCTGTTAGAACGGATAATTTTGCTCAACTCTCGATTATGTCGTCTGATTATGTCAAGTGTTTTCGCTGGAGCTTTAAGTTAGTCAGGTTAAGTTACCTTAATTAAGTCAAACAAGGTTGGTTTTGGCAAGTTCAGCAACAAATATTACGTCAGTACAAAGATAAAACGAAGTGGGTACGAGTATCCAAACCTTGCAACAACAGATGTCGTCTCATGTATTGTTTCCCAATACTTATCATAGAAAAGCACTCTCGCCGTCCAAAGACTTAAGGCTATTTCTGTTAACCAAAATAGTACACCTTACGTCATATGAATAACAAACAAAACAAGACTCACACCAGACGATTTGATGGCTCATGTGAATATGGATGGCCCAAGAGCTATATGGAAAAGGACAAGTGAATTTACATGGTCCCTGTACCGTTAGCTACATGGGAACAGCGAGAGCCGGAGTAGAATAGTCAGGGTGTAAGATGGGATGCTAGGCGGGGCGGAGATGATGACAAGAATGGTGATGATGGGTGTGATTATGGTGTCGGGTGGTGATGGTAGCGTGGTGGTGGTAGTGGCGGGGGTGATGGGGAAGAACTAGTCTGTGGGTGATGGTGGTGGTAGTGGTAGTGGTGGTTGTGTATTGCTAGTGTGAGTATGGAAGCCTTACTATAGTGAAGTTCATGGGAATCATAAGCACAAGTTGCAAAGGGGCTATAATGTAGTAATGGTGATGTTTAGGTAGTGTGTATTACGGGGAACATAATAGTGCTAGTGTAGAGGGGTATAGTGATGGTGATGGTGTTTGAAGTGGGATGTAGTGTGGGTATGGTTATGTATAGGTGGTAGTAGTGTAATGGTCCTGGTTTAAGAGGTAGTAGTAAGTGTAATGGTTGAGGTGATGGGAAACATAAGATTTTTTTTTTTTAATTAATAGTAGTGGTAAGATGGTGAAATTTTAGTTATGGTGTTAGTGAAAAGAAAGGTGTCTGGATGTGGTGGTATGGAAAAAAAACCTATAATGGTGATGGTGATGGTGAAGGGACAAGGAGAGTGTAGTGATGGTGAAGAGACAAGGAGAGTGTAGTGATAGTGATGGTGATGGAGAACACACCTATAGGCTGGCTGAAGGGAATGTGTACAGTACGTCCCCAGGTGAGGGTGTGACTTTAAAGGTGATTGTAGGGTGGTGGGGGGAAGTGGTGGGAAGTGGTAGAGGATATAGGGAGGGAAGGAAGGGTGGTGAAAGAGCGAGGTGGAGGTAGTTGTAGTAATAGAGGATAGGTCAGTAATAGAGGTGGAAGAGGAGGAAGGGTGAAGGAAGGATGGTGATGGTGAATAGATAGAGAGATAAGATAGAATGTTGCTAATGGCACCAACACAGACGTAAACACCTACAACAAAGTATATACCTGTCCTAAAGACCCACAAAATATCGGCAGGCAGAGATGGTCGCTTCGCAAATCGTTAGACGTTTATATATATTTTTTCGCACTGACCGCCAACAAAGCTGCACACAATGGCTCTCTAAAGTCGTTAAATGGGCTGTAAATTTGCTTTAACATCAGCCCAAGCAAATTCGAGTGGAAAGCGTGCTAAAAGTGTCCACACCTTTCCATGTTCTTAGTCTGTACATTAGTGTGCATGGGAGAGTTCAAGTAAACGTAAGGCACGTATGGACTCTCTGTTGCTACATGCCCAGAGCTCAAACTACCATTGCTATTAGACTGATGGTATATTATGGAGTTCAGGAAATTCACTGACTAAGCGATGACGATGACCGGTACCATGATTCCACAGCAATTATATATTGTGGAGCCATGTGGGGTCACTGGCCAAGCGGAACCCGTTACTATAAACCTTAAATATCACATCAGTTACATTATATCAAAGGTTATATTCAGGAAAACACCTCACCACACACACACACACCTAGAACATTATGCACGTATACATACATCGATCACGGAAGATTAAAAACATTGCCTCACTTGGCAGAACACAGGTGTAAGCTAAAACAAAAAACCCTATTCATGATAATAAGCCATATAATCTTACCTTAGTAACATCGATAGAATATCCACCATGGTTCTATCACTTCACTGAGGAAGTTGCACAATTGAACCAAGACCCTGTATGTTAAATCAGGAATGTGATCTTACCAAACTAATGAAATATGCTAAACAAAAATATATACGCATACCGTATAATTACTTGATCCAGTGGAAAAAATGAATAATGCATTGGGAAAACGGGTGTTAAAGAAAATTAGTACTTGACAGGGAAAACGGGTCGTGGATGAGAGTGTATGCGCCGACTATTATTGCCTGCAGTTTATTTTAATATGTTGCTAACACTAAATATCCCCTTGTCCTCCCACCTGCTGCCACCGCCTCTCCTGCTCCACTCGTACCTACAAGTTGCTGACAGCGAGGGCGGGGCAGAAGGTGCGGGCCAGAGGTTGGTAGGTAGGGAAGTAGCTAAGTAGAGAGGTAGAGAGGCAGGGAGGTAGAGAGGCAGGGAGGTAGAGAGGCAGGGAGGTAGAGAGGCAGGGAGGTAGAGAGGCAGGGAGGTAGAGAAGGTAGAATGGGAAGGGGTAGAATGGGAAGGGGTAGAATGGGAGGGGGTAGAGAGGAAGGGAGGTAGAGAGGAAGGGAGGTAGAGAGGAAGGGAGGTAGAGAGGAAGGGAGGTAGAGAGGAAGGGAGGTAGAGAGGAAGGGAAGGACGGAGGGAGAGAGGTAGGGATGTAAGGAGGTAGGTAGATAGGTAGCAATGGCCGGGGTGAGGGGTTGACAGGACTTTCATCAGTGTAATCAGCACAGTCAGTCTACACAGCTGGGGAACATTTAGGATTATTTCCCGTTTTGCAAAAGCGTTTAAACATTAAGAAGTTACTAACTGGAATAACGTAAGAGTCATTATAAGTATATTAATCTCAGTAACAAAGTTTTTCAGATACCATAGGATATTATATGTGTAATTTAAGGGAGAGTCAATAATTAATTCCTCTACCTCACTCCATGTCAATGAGTAAAGGAGGGAACTATAGTGGGTACCAAGCGGAGAAAGTGTCAGCAGGAGCAAGCAGGGAACGTGTCAGCAGGAACAAGCAGGGAACGTGTCAGCAGGAACAAGCAGGGAACGTGTCAGCAGGAACAAGCAGGGAACGTATCAGCAGGAACAAGCAGGGAACGTATCAGCAGGAACAAGCAGGGAACGTGTCAGCAGGAACAAGCAGGGAACGTGTCAGCAGGAACAAGCAGGGAACGTGTCAGCAGGAACAAGCAGGGAACGTGTCAGCAGGAACAAGCAGGGAACGTATCAGCAGGAACAAGCAGGGAACGTATCAGCAGGAACAAGCAGGGAACGTGTCAGCAGGAACAAGCAGGGAACGTGTCAGCAGGAACAAGCAGGGAACGTGTCAGCAGGAACAAGCAGGGAACGTGTCAGCAGGAACAAGCAGGGAACGTATCAGCAGGAACAAGCAGGGAACGTATCAGCAGGAGCAAGCAAGGAACGTATCAGCAGGAACAAGCAGGGAACGTATCAGCAGGAGCAAGCAAGGAACGTGTCAGCAGGAGCAAGCAGGGAACGTGTCAGCAGGAGCAAGCAAGGAACATATCAACAGGGAAACATTTTAGGAGGAACAGACAAATTTGTATCAGCAATAGAAACAACAACAACAGCAGCAGCAGTAGGAGTAGCAGTAAGAGGAGTGGGAGCGGTATAACCTCACCATATCTGCCTCTTCATTTACCTGGGTTTGGCTACAGCACTACGCGGCGTCTGGCTGGCCCGCCCCTCACCACTGATAACACACCCAGCCCTTGTAAATTCCCACCCCGGCTTCTGTTGGTAATTTTACTGTTTGAATTGCAAATGAACTCTATATATTTGGGCTTCTTCCGTGACGATGCATACCACAAAAAATAAAAAAATAAGGGGAGTTGGATCGTCTCTATATCCAGTTGAATCGCCTCCTTCACACCTTCACCCCTCGCCCTCCTACCTGTCTTCTCTCCCCCTGGTGTGAGGTGCGAGAACCAAGGGTCTGACGTGAGGCCGATCAAAACATGAGGATTATCCGATATCAGAGTAGGAGTGTTTTTATTACCTGGGCTCTATGATGAAGACGAAGGTGATGTTGTTGTTGGTGGTGAGAAGAGTGTAAAGTGGTGTGTGTGTGTGTGCGTGTGCGTGTGCGTGTGCGTGTGTGTGTGTGTGTGTGTGTGTGTGTGTGTGACAGGGCGTGGCAGGGTGGACGACAAGGGCAGCGCAGAGATTGACGTCCTACCACCTTCCTTCGCCCCCACCCAAACGTCTTTGCCACCTACCCTGCCCTCTCATGCCCTAAACTACCCAGCATCACCACGTACACCGACCTCCTCCCTGTGTCTTATTGTCTTCCCTCTACTTCATTACTCCTACATTCACACTCATGTCTTTACACCTTCACCGAATCTGCTTCTGGAATGAACACTTCTCTCTCATGGCCTTTGCACACAAACTTAATTATTTGTTTCTCAAATACGTATTTAATTCGGTCAATGTTCATCCTGCAGTGCAAATTTGTGCTGCTCACAGGCACCTTGAACCTTGATCCCTTCAGCGTTAAGACAGTGGAAAAGAGTTAATCCACACCTTTAATCTACACCTGCAGTGCCCACACATCCTGACACGTGCTCGTGCCCAGAATGATCAAACACCTATTACTCTCACCAAGGAACATACACAACAGGCTCTGACTCACGGAGGGACAAGCAGCAAGCAGAGGGAGACAAAATGTAGGCAGGGATAGACAGGGTGCAGGGTAGAAGAGACAAGGTGAATGCAGACTAAGGCAGGGTGGCAAAAGAATAGGACAGGAGACAGACATTGATTGACAGGGAGGTTGGTAGAAGGAGAGGGTTTAGGAAGGGTGATAATACTCTGACAGAACACAGATATTAACCCAAGCTAACAAAAGCACTTTACCTTTCCTGAACTTTATCAACCTAGCCTCCACCAGAATAGCTTCACTGTACATATATAAGGAGATACAATACGAATGGAGAATGATTTTCTGTATACTTCTCCAGTGTTATCGCCCATATATATATACATATATATATTTATATATGTGTGTGTGTGTGTGTGTGTGTGTGTGTGTGTAATCAGGGCAAGGCAGGGAGGGCATAGAAAATAAATAATAAGGGAGGTGTTATAAGGATTGAAAGGAAAAATGAAGGGAATAGAGAGAGCTAGCAAGGTTGCACACACGTACACACACACACGTACACACACACACAGACACACAGCAGCAGCAGACACTCAAGGGTGTGTCCCCAGGAGGTGTAGCGCCGCCCTGTGTACACACTGCAGATCAACACAACCTGCAAGAAATTAGTGGAACTTTTTTCTTTCGTTACACCAAGTCCTGGTGACCCCAACCTTCCTCCTCCCATCCCCCTCATCCTTTCCCTCTTTTTTTCTGTCTTTATGTGTGTGTGTGTGTGCGTCTCACACACACACACATCTCCATATTCCTCATGGTATTGTACATGTATTGCATTGTATAGAGGCAACTATAATCTTCCATTTCCTCTTTCTTATCCATATACACCTCGTTTCCTCTTTTTTACTCCTTTCCATTCTACATACCCTCCTCATCTTCCCCCTCCACCATATTCTATTCTCCTATTTATATTCTCCCTCTCTTCCTTTTCGTCTTCCCCTTTCATCTCCACCACCACCACCACCACCACCACAACCACAACCACCACCACCACCACCACAACCACCTCCACCTTTACCACCTCCACCGCCTCCTCCTCCTCCTCCTCCTCCTCCTCCTGTGTGGATTCTTTGTACAGGTCGAATGGCACGGAGGAGTAACAAAGCTGTCTCCCGGGATCGTATAAGGATTTCTGCCTATGTGGAGGGAATATCTCGCACATCCACTTCTTCCAACTCTGTTTCTCTCCTCCTATCTCTCTTTCTCTCTCTCCTTTCTTCTGCTTCTTATTCTAACTTAGTTTCCTTCTTTCTTTCTTACCTATATTCTATATCTATATTCTATATTCCAACAATTCATCTACTTTAATAATAATAATAATAATAATAATAATAATAATAATAATAATAATAATAATATTAATAATAAAAATAATAAATTTTCAAATTTACCTTTACTACTGCACTTTATTATCAACTCTTTCACTTTTATCTCATTTTGTACCTTCATTTGTGCTTCATAATTCATTTCTCTCTAATATTTCACGTTCCAAAGTAGTATATCTCTTCTACGGAATGTACTTGAACCTCTCTTCCCTCGTTCTCCTTCACCACTTCCTCCGTCCACCAAGTATAAGGCTCCAGCCGCTGCTCCATCATCCCCCGTGCAACACCCTTCTCAGTCCAGGACAACTTGGCCCTCCCACCCTGCTATCACCTTCATCTCTGCCCCTCCCCTCCTGCTGCTGCTACTCCTCCTCTTAATACCTTTTCGTCCCTCCCTTCCCACCTCTCTCTCTCTCTCTCTCTCTCTCTCTCTCTCTCTCTCATACACACACCACTTTTTCTTCTTCCTTTTTTCTTCTTCCTTCTATGGGATAACTCTGACTTCTAATAAGTTTTCTTGTCTCCTCCGTTCACCCTTCGTCTTATTTCCTTTCCTTGGTTTATCTGTGACTTCGTACTTATTTTCATGTTATTTTCTTATTTTGTTATTACATCTTTCTCACTTTAACGAATGAGGGAAGAATTTCAATGCTGCATGCCATCCAAGTTGAAAGGGTCAGTTTCGTAGTGGCATACAAATAACTGATTTTTCTTCCTCTCGTCCTTCTTAGTTTTCATTCTGTTTACATCGGTGTCTATTGCAGAGTCACGGTGCAAAAGGTCCTTCCCTCTCCCTAAGGTCATATTCACCCTCACACCACGACCTCTTCCTCCTGGTCACTGCTGTTTGTTTAGTTTTGTAAGTATTTGTGTGTGTGTGTGTGTCTGTTTGTGTGTCTGTGTGTGTGTGTGTGCGTGTGCGTTTGTGTGCGTTTGTGTTTGTGTTTGTGCTTGTGTTTGTGTGTGTGTTTGTGTGTGTGTCTGTGTGTGTGTGTGTTTGTGTTTGTGTTTGTGTGTGTGTGCGTGTGCGTTTGTGTGTTTGTGTATTTGTGTGTGTGTGTGTGTGTTTTCTCTGAGCAGGGATAGACATGATGTTATGAAAACCTTACAATTTCAGATTATCTTTGATTTCAATAATACAAAGTCATGTCGCTCGAAAATATAATTCTACACTTATTGGATGAAGAATGAAACATTGTATTATAAAGTACCACATCACAAAGGTTAGTAGAAAATTATTAAAAACCTGAAGTGTTGCCGTAGTGCGAAGGGAAACATTATTATTACCAGACAGAGTTAAACTGTATCGCTCTTTTTATGGGTAAGACAACAGAAAGAAAAAAAACTGGAATAATTTTTTTATCTATATAGTGTGTCACCTACCAGCAATAATATTTTTTATGTAAATAGACAGACACAAAGCTCGAAAGATATCATACTTATAAACACACAGAGAGACAGACAGACACACAGAATGGAGAAATATTTACACAAAGGAAAAGGAAGAAGGGTTGTCATACACGGACATGACAGTGTAAACATAGAGAGACGAGAAGAGGGTATAAAACTGAGGGATACGAAGAGGACAAGTTACAGACGGGAGAGTGTGTGAATTATTAGAGGGAGGAGGATTGCCAAGGTGTTATATACAAAGACATTATATCACTTACTGCTCCTGTGCGATGATGTTTGATTATTGTTATGGCATCTAAACATCCTAGTATAGAAATCAGATAGAAAAGTAGAAAATGGAAAAGGAGAAGAAATTGAGAGGGACATAGGGAAATAAAGGATGATAGCAAGGTGAAACGAAAGAAAGACGAAGAAAAACAAATATATCAAAGATACACTCAAAGAAAGAGAAGGAAAAGGTAGATGGGGAGGAAGAAGAGGAGGTTAGATCCAGTAGCAATACAGAGGCAGGTTATGTGGTCATGCTGGCATGGTGTTTGTGGTATTGGGAGAGATCATAATGTTGTTCACTTTACTACCTTCAAGCCTGAATCAGACACCTCTAATTTGTTGAGCATTTGTATCTGTATGTCTGTCTATCTGTACGCTATCAAATTCTTTCTCAACAGGATATATTAGAATCAAATAATTTTGTCTACGTAAGAATTCAATTGTCAATTTATCTTTTATATTTGTTTATCTTTTATTTACTATCGATTTCTACATGTACAGTTGCCATCAGATGACTCGAGGCCACCTCGTACACCAACAAACTTGTTTTGCATTATATTCATTACAGAAAAGTTAAATCTGCATATTGACTACTTAGCACTGGGCTTGTTTCACTAGAGCAGACGACTGAATTTCGGTCTAGTTCATATATTTCACTGATACCAGATACAACAGCAGCATATTCGTTAATGAGGTGGCCTCGAGTCATCTGATGGCAACTGTACATCTGTATGTCTGTCCGTGGATAAATCCGTTTATATGTCTATCTCTATCCACATATCTATTCATCTGAGTATCTATCTGTCTGTCTATCCGTACGACTACAAGTCTATCTATCCCTCTAGGCCTACCAATTTGTTTACCTATCTACAACCTCTCTTCCCTTCTCTCATTCTGAACCTCCTCTTCTGCTTCATCCCCTTCCTTAGCCCCCCTCCCATCCACACCATCCCTTCATCCTCCTCTCCTTCTGAACCTCCTATTCTGCTTCAACCCCTTCCGTAGCCTCCCTCCCATCCATACCATTCCTTCATCCTTCTCTCCCTCTGAACCCCCTCTTCTACTTCAACCACTTCCTTAGCTTCCCTCCCATCCATACCATCCCTTCATCCTTCACGTGGGCCACTCCAAGCCTTCCTTTCCTTTCCTTCCCACGGCCCTGGACTCATGGGTTGTGGGTTCCAGTGACAGGACGGCCCGGTAGCCAGACAGGGAGAGTGACGGCGACCCACCCCAGCCAGCCCCCTCTTGACACCCTATGCTGATATACGGTGCTCCTCCTGCCCTTCCTCGACTCTCACCCACCCATCCCTTGCCTCTCACTCTTGCCTTCTATTTTACTACCTTTCCTCTGTCCTTCCCTCTATTAATTATTATACTATTGTTTCTCCTCTCACTGTCTTACTATTCTCTCTCTCATTCTATCCAATCCGACACCGCTATATATCTATCTCCATACCTACACCTATAGCACACACTTACACACACACACACTTAAGCACCCACATATAAAGAAACTTAACAACACACTCACCCACCTACTCACCCACACGTATACATACACGGACACACACGTCCAAAAAGATAATCAGCGTCTGAACTCACTACTTCGGATTATTATTTACGAGTTCTATTTCCTGTGAGCCCTTGAATGGGTGTGTGTGTGTGTGTGTGTGTGGGCCTTTGATATCCCCTTCCTCCCCATAAATGTTCCACCCTTCCTCTTTAATGCTCCTTCCGCCCCTAGTGTGACAGCTAATTGTGTCCCCAGTGCTTATAGGATCATTTGGGGGTTGTTATAAATTTAAGAACAACACTACATGGAAAATTGGGTTCAACGAGATCCATATTAAATCTTAGTTACTGTCTTACTGATCATCTTCTTTATATTATCGTCTTTCTTAAATGCTTTCTCCTTTCTTAATGGTATTTTTTAAATTTTATCTTGTATTTAATACTTCTTAAACGATTGATGATGTCAGCATTTTATCAGTCTACAAATCCTTTCTATTCGAAGGAAGAACAGCTGGCGTCCAAAGATTAAAATCTTCTTTATTCAAACCATAAACATTAGTTCATGCCACAACGACTAAGGAAGGAATAAATTGTTTTCGTCCAACATAATACAAAGGTGATGGCAAATCTGAAGTCTCTTGATTCCTCATAAAAAAACACCCAAGAAAAAATATGCATCAACAATAGCGAATTTGGCAGAAAATAAAAGAGAGGTGGAGGACTGACCACTTGTTGCCAACTATATATTATATCCCTTGATCGTGACGCTGTAAATAACACACATACACACCATTAGATATATATCATGCATGTACGGCCAGAGCAGCGGTGTCGGTCGGTAGTCCATGAATTTCCCGGCAGTCGCTATCAATTCTGGAGCCGTCTCTGAGGATTACATTAAATCATGGCTAATTGTACCCTGTCATCCGGAGTTTCATCCATTCCCCTGATATTTAATACAACCGGCCACCACCACAGACACAATGGACTCAATGTTATCGTGTGAAGGAGATATATAGAGCAGGAGGAAGGCTGGGAAACAGTAGGTACATATATTGGAGTAAAGAGGTAACATACACATAAAAAACTATGACGATGAAGACGAAGAGGATAAAACGAAGAGGATAAATGGGGAAAAAACACAAGGAAACACACACAGAGGTTATCACATTCAAAGACATGTCTATGGTTATTTTTAGTTAATCATAAATAATATTTTTAGGTACTCTTAAATAATACTGCCCTGCATAACATTACAGTACGATTGAGTAGAACATTATAATAAACTGCAACTTTGCAAACTAAGGAAAACCAATATTATCAGTAATATAATCGGTTGATGAAATTATTCGTATTTCATAGTTCATCTAAATCTAAATTATATGGTTGATTATAATATACGGTATATACTTACCAGTTCATTCATATCTTATCAGGGGAACATTAATTTGGGTATTTAGTTTGTAAGTTCGTTTGTATGTTAGCTACTTCCCCCACCAATATATCCTTTAGTATTTCCCTTATGGCAATCCAGATATTCAGTCAGTCAGTCAGTCAGTCACTCATTCAGCTAGTTAGTCAGTCTGCTTCAGTCAGTCAGCTTCAGTCAGTCACTCATTCAGTTAGTCAGTCACCTTCAGTCAGTCAATCATTCAGTCAGCTTCAATCAGTCAGTCAGTCACTATATATAGGGTCTAGACGAGGCTACAGTTTTTGGAAGAAGCCTGTCGCCATTAATTCACCTCAATTCCCATAATTCGGGTCTGTCGGGGCGTATCTCATCGGCCACAGATAAATTTCTCCTGACCTTGAGCCTCCCTACCAATAATATCACGAGAGAGAGAGAGAGAGAGAGAGAGAGAGAGAGAGAGAGAGAGAGAGAGAGAGAGTTATGCTAGTAGCAGCCAAGTAGTAAAGATGAAGAGTGGAAAAAACGAAAAATAAGAGGGAAAGAAAGGTGAGGGGATATGAGAGGGAGAGAAATGTGAGAGCAAGGAATAGCGAGGGAGAATGGACGAATGATGCGAGAGACTACGAAAGAGAGAGAAGTGAAAGGGAAGGAGAAAAACAGTGAGGACAAATGACAAGGAGGGAAATATGAAAAAGGGTAACATAGAGGTGATGGAATAAAGAGAGAAATAGAATGAAAAAGTCAAACAAAGCAAAGAAGTTTATATAGCGAATGAGAAAGCAAAAACAAATAAGGACAGGAACAGGTGGAGGATAGAAGATATAGTATTTGGGAGAAGGAAGAAAGGAAGGATGGCAGGTGGTGGAATGAGGAATGTTGAATATACTGAAAAGGAGTAAAATGGATATGCTATAATGTGGAGAGAAAGAGAGATGAGTCAGGGGGAAGTGTGAGGGCAAGGGGTGAGAGCTGAGTGAGGAAGAAGGAGGGGAGAAGGAAGAAAATATATTCGTTTCACACTCAGATATAAGCACTTTATAAATCAGTTTACTATTTCACCCATGCACTCTTTTTCCTTTTCTCTTAATTTCAATCTCTCCTTCCTTCCTTCTTTATTTCCTCATTCGTCTCTTCATCTCTCCTTCCTTCCTCCCTCCCTTCGTTCGTTCTTTCTTCCTTCCTTCCTTCCACCCTCCTTTTTTCTTGACTTCAATCTCTCTTCCTTCCTTCTTTATTTCCTCATTCGTCTCTTCATCTCTCCTTCCTCCCTCCCTTCGTTCTTCCTTCCTTCCATCCTCCTCCTTTCCTTTTCCTTCGTTCGTCAGCTGAGAGAACTTCAGGACAATTCTCACTCAGACATATCTCGCATCGCCTTTTGCAATTCTGACTCGGCTTTAATCGTCTTCAAACCAACCCCTAATTGTGCATTTCATGGGTTATGAGCCTGGAATGCCGGTGGTGGTGGTGGTGGGGATTTCTGGTTTCTCTCTGTGCCCCTCTGTCCCTCAGGCATTGCTCATTATTCTCTTGTATTTGTCCAACCATGTACACATTTCTTCCTTGTGGTGATAGTTAATATTAGTAGCACCGATTACTTTCTGTGTCATATGAACTTTTGACACACGTTTTGAGAATATTTCAGGTACCTAGTTGTGTGATTTTTCTGGTGTAATTTGTATTGGGTTGAGCTATATACAATAAGAAGAAAAAAAAAGGATGAATATTACAAGACCCTTTCCACTATCTTGCTACTTTTCAGGAACTGGTTACTGAAATCCTCCCGCTTACACACTTGTTTTCATTAATTCATTCACGGACTTCTCTCACCTATTCCCTGATTTTCCAAGTTGATGTTAGTCAGAGTCTGATATCTTAATTTTTCTCTTCTTGACGATACTCTTGCACCTATTTGCCACCCATTTTCTGAACCTGATTGCCAACACCACATCCGCAATTGCAGACCCAGCGGGATGCAACTCCTGGTATCGTCGTAAGTCAAACTGGTGGGACTTGCCTTCAGAGCAAGTGAGTTAAAGAGAGTCAGATAAAGAAAAAAATATATTAAAAGTTAGCCCTGCAGCACCATATCATCTGACGAATCTTAAAACGAAAGAGCAATTTGTGAAATCGACACGGCGAGTCGCCCCCACAAAAGCTTTATATCACGGAAGAGAAGCCAGGAATAATCAGACGTAAAGAAAGACTTAATAGAAACCATGAAGGAAGAGGAATAGGAGGAGGAGGAGGAGGAGGAGGAGGAGGAGGAGGAGGAGGAGGAATAGGAGGAGGAGGAGGAATAGGAGGAGGAGGAGGAGGAGGAGGAGGAGGAGGAAGAGGAATAGGAGGAGGAGGAGGAGGAGGAGGAGGAGGAGGAGGAGCACCTAACCTTCATGAATATAATCAGACATATAGAAAGACTTATTAAAAACCATGGATGGGGGTTGGAGGGAAAGAAGGGAGGCAGGAGGATAAGCCCCCCCCCCCCCTTCCCCACTTCTATATACACACACACAAACACACACGCATAAATCAATGTAAGAACGATAACATTCAGACGTGCAAGGACCTCATCAGCTATTTACCCGGCTGTGTGTCATGGTTAAGCACACGCACGTCATACTTAACTCAATGCATTTAAGGGGTTCGTTAGTCGTCGGAGCAGGGAGGGTTACTCACTCCTTCACACTGTGCTACAAAACAGATCTCTTTACTCTTATACTGAGGTACGTACAAGTTTGTTTTCTGGTATAGTTTGGAGAAATCAGAAGTCCGTCAATTTCACCACAACAAATTGGTCCCTCAAGAGGACTATAATGCTGTTGTTGGCTATTTTGAAGGAATATGATTACTCCATGATGCATCAAGAAATTAGCCTCACTATAGTTTGTTCTGGTTTATCGGATATTATGGAGGAACCAGGGGACCCTAAAGAAACCGGCCTTATTAAAGGGAGATTTTCTTGTTGGTTAATTGGGAGGCTACCGATTCCTCCTAACTATGCCAGAAAACAGACTCCCTCAGTGGTACTAATAGGGGATCTGTTTCATGGCATAGTTTTGAGGAATGAGAGACCTTCAAAATCTCCAACAACAAAAATCTCCCCCTAACACTGTGGAGGACGTCTATTAAAATGTCAGACCAATAATATCCAGCAGCACCAATGGCTCTATACATAACTATACTCTTATATCAGTCGACCGCAGCCTAGTAATATATGCTTTGAGTTTGTTTTTGTTTTGTCGTCTTCGTTGTTGTCGTTATCGCTGTTGTCCCTTCATTCTTCTTCTTAATTATATTCTCGATTCCTTCATATCAGTCCTTTATCTCTTAATCAATTAATTTTTTTTGTTTACATCTTTCCTGCTTCATATATAGTTATTAGCTTGTTTGTTCAAAAATATAACTGTTTATTTTTCTTTATCACAGTTCTCTCTCGGTCTCTTCTTCCAGTTCTCGTCTCGTTAGCTCAGCATACCTTTTACTATATACATTTTTATCTCTCACTTGTCGTTCTCAGTTTACCTCCTCCCTCCGTCCTCCACTCCATCAATCCTTCCATCACTCTCCTCTCCTCCTCCTCCTATTTCCATCACTCCTCCTCTCCTCCTTCCATCACTTCATCCTGCTTCCATCACTCCCATCTCTCCTTCCATCCCTCGTCCCCCTGCATCCATCTCGTCCCTCTGGCCGCGTCTCCAGTGGCGACCCCACACACCCTCGACACAATCTGAGTGACACTGGCAGGTTTAAGACGCAAGATATACAAGTCTAATTATTTGTTTTTGTGAATCCATAAGAAGCTCTGGCGTATTTGGCGATATAAGCTAAGACCACCTCTGAGATGTATATATGCTTTTATGTGTGTGTCCATATAAGTGAGGGTTCACATAATCCTTCTTTCCCTTAATACATAATGCACACGGTTAATATTATGCATACTTATAAAACATATATATTTATACATATAGATATACAGTATGTACAACATACTATGTATACTTATTCACATGTATATTATATACATATGATATATTATATATACACACATTTATATATATGCTGTACGTATATACATATTTTATGTAATTATCAATCATTTATAAAATCATTCTCTCCTCTTCTGACACAATATGGAAGACAAAATTTGATGAGGGGATAAAGTACCAATTGTATTACAATTATGTAAACTCCAGTTCTTTCAGAGATAAATACATTTTTAAGCGAGGAACAACAAAATTTAATCCTTTAAAAAAAAATACAACAGTGAAATTTTAAGATACTTCCATGAGAAGAGTAGTAGCAGTTCAGGATATCCTTCTAATCTCAGTGGAACTTATATTATTATGATAAATAATATAGAACCACAATTGTGCATTTGTGTCTTCCACTCCATTATCCTCACTCAGTTGGCGATCAGTGGTACGAATGCATTACATCAACCCTTCCTCCTTCCTTGTTGTCAGTCAATGTCCTTATCCCTAACATCACTCATTGCTCTCATACCTAACATCACTCTTTACCTTCACTCTCTATCTTTTCCTTCACTCCTTCACAGTTCCAACTCCAAACATTAGCCCTGATATAATATGATTAATCCCTATCTTCCATCCCCCCAAGACCCCTACCTCATTTCCTTTCCATAGTTTCCAGTACATGCCTTCACACATCATATCTCCCACCATCACCACCACCACCACCATCATACCCAGCGTCACCACACCCTGTCCACCTCTATACTTTTCTCCATCTCCATGCAACACAACATCGTATATTCCTCACACACCTAGACATCAACAGAATCGTCCGTACCCACACTCCTTGTCCCCATTAGTAACAAAAGCCTCTCTTTCCTCATCCCTCACTCACTCCAACATCATAGTCATCATTATCACCAGTAACATCAACCCTACCTGTACCTCTCCACGCATCCACTATATACCCCATGTATCCCCACCACCACTACTACCACCACCACCACTACTACTACTACTATTATTACTACCACCATCACTCCTACCACTACCACTACCACTACCACTACCACCCCTATTCTGGTGTGCGCGTCTGTGTAGTCTGGACGAGGAGAATCAGTACTGTTTATCCCCGTAACTCATACCCCTGAAAGTCACTGGGTCTCATATAGTCCCTCCTTATCCTTGGCCGGGCATCTCTGCATTAGCCCCGACTTCACTGGGTAAGACTATCTCGCCCTCTCCCCTTGTTTGACTAATCCCGGGGAGTTTTTGTGTCCACCTTAAGCCCCATAATAAAACTGCCACGCGTGTGATTATCGCTCTTCTGCTCCCTTCCCTGTTGGTGGAGGTTGAGGAAGGGTTAGGTTAGCAGGAATGGATACCCAGGGAGAAGCTTTATTTAATAATCACACCACAAGTTAGTTTTAACATACAGGTGGATACTTGGTTAACGAGAAAGGGGCAATCAAAATGGAGAAGAAAGACATTGATGGGTAGAGAAACAGAAAAGAGAAGAAAAGAAAACAAAATGGGTGAAGAAGAAAAATAAAAGAATTAAAACCAGGAGATGAAAGCGTGGTAGGTGAAAATAATAAAGAAAGTTAGAATCTCCCCAGATGAGGTGATGGAGTGGGAAAGGAGGGCTTAGAAAGAAAGAAAGAAGGAGGCAGAAGACAAGAAGAAAGAAGAAGTGGAGAAGAAAAATGAAGGAGATAGGAACGCTCAGAAACACAACCAAGAAAAGGAATCAGACAAACTGTGAAGAAAGGGGGAGAATGAAGATAAAGGGGATAATTTGAAGCAGATATGAATAACCCAAAGAAGTAGCAACAAAACAAAACCTTAAGGTGCGTTGGTTGCCACAAGTCCCCCGGGGAGGTATATCCAAACAGGGAACGAACCAAGGCAACACAGGGGAGGGAGAATGAGGGAGGGAATGAGGGAGAATGAGGGGGAGGAGGAGGTGATGAGGAAGAATGGGATGAGGAGTGGGAGAGAATGAAGGAGGGAAGGAGGGAGAGGAGGGGGAGGAGGAGGTGATGAGGAAGAATGGGATGAGGAGTGGGAGAGAATGAAGGAGGGAATGAGGGAGAATCGGGAGGAGGAGAGAATGAGAGAGTGAATGAGGGAGAATCAGGGGGAGGACGGAGAGAGAATGACTGAGGTGATGAGAAAGAATGGGATGAGGAGGAGTGGGTGGGAGAGAATGTAGGAGGGGATAAGGGAGAATGGGATGAGTGGATGAGATTGAAGGATGGGATGAGGAAGAATGGGATGAGGAGGAGTAGGAGAGAATGAAGGGGAGAATGGGGAGAGGGGGATCGGATGAGTAAGAATGGGTAAGGATGGAAGAGGAGTGTGAAGGACTGAGAATGATGAGACACAGATAATGAAGGAAGGGAATGAGGGGGGAATGGTTGAGAAGGATGAGGATGAGGGAGGATGAATGAGTGGGGAGGGAGGATGAATGAGTGGGGAGGGAGGATGAATGAGTGGGGAGGGAGGATGAATGAGTGGGGAGGGAGGATGAATGAGTGGGGAGGGAGGATGAATGAGTGGGGAGGGATGAGGGAGAATGGTTAAGGAGAAAGAGGATGAGGGAGGATGAATGAGTGGGTTAGGGTGAGGGCTTTCCTTGGTGTAAGATGCCTGATGTGAGCTTTATATTATTGGTCATTTATCATACATACCTTCTTATAACTGTCAGGGGTTTATAGTTTACTTAAGCTGGTCTCGAGATGAAGGATAAGGCCGGGGTGCATATTCATTCTCCTTGTGTACTTGATTCGAGGCTCGGGGGGGAATATGTTTTTCTTATCGGGATGTTTATTTTGCTCACCACATTTTATATTAATGTTAGTTAGTTAGTGGAACGCATTTTATAAGTCTAACCTAACCTAACCTAACCTACTATACCCAAACCAAACCTAACCCAGCCTATTCTAACCTATTCTAACTTATAAGCTAACCCAACCTAAGCTTTGTTATGCTAATCAAACCTAACTGAACTTCAGTTAACCGAGCCTATGCTAAGCTATGCTAATCAAACCCATGGAGTCGAATATAAATGATTCTAAATGAACCTACTCTAACCTAGGCTGACTTACCGAGCAAATCCATAATTATAATTGGCATAAATTCTGAAACTTTTTGAGGACGAATAATTTCTGACTACTTTTCGCTTCGTGTTCTTCATGTCAACGTCAACCCAACCACACCATTGTTGATAAAGACTTCATTCTCTACAATCTGTGTACGTATTTTACATGGCAACCTCCTGGATAATATGATGAATGGCCTCAAACTGGTTATAGATGGTAGGTATAATATATGTGGGTGGGTGGGAGGGATAATTCTAATTTTCTCAATTTCTCAATTTCTCCACCAGAATAAAACACAATAATTATTATTCCCCACCTCCTCTATCACAACTCCCCTACCTCAACACAATTACCTCACTTTCACATCTAGGTAATTTGTATAGACAGTATGTGGAAGGGAAGGGAAGGGAAGGGAAGGGAAGGGGTGGGGAGGGGAAGTGGGCCGGTAACTACATACAGTACGTTGTGGAAAGAATGAAGGGGGGGGGGGGAGCAAAGCGGCGTCGCCAAACATACGACCACCTCCGCCAATATTTCAGCAACATTTCCGATGCAAATTACGTAACTGGAAGCGGCGTAGTGCGAGGCCCCACAGCAAATTATATATGAAGTTATTCGGTAAGGGTCCAGCGGCGCGGCGATCACTCTCTGCCACGCCCTCACACGCCGATAATTCCAACCCAGCGTAAAAATGGAGAAAGCAGAGATGAGATTGTCCCTCACCTGACGAAGTGGTTGCTGGAGGGGGGGAGGATGCTGGGAAATGGCTTGGCTTGGCTTGGCTTGGCTTGGCTTGGCTTGGTTCTTGCTTGGTTTGGCTCGTTTCTCTCATCTCTGCTTTGGATACTTTAATTTTATTTTACTAAATATCACTAAAGCTGAGTGAGCCGTGAACTGCAGTAACATACATTTAATTATGTTTCTTGTTTTTTGTTCAGTTTAGCGACGCCTTTAATTAATATTAAATTTTGTAAACACAATGGTGCATCGACAATATGACATAGTAGTCATTCATTCGTCAATAATTATTATTGTTACTACCGTCTCTTATTTACTATTGAAAGATACACTGGAAGATACCTTCTATCCTCAAGTTACGAATAAAATCTTAATTGCTCCTGGACTCTACCCATCCCTCAAGCAAAATATCCTCAAATAACTTCCCTCACTACTACAATTTAATTTTTAGTTGGTTGCCAAGAATTTCATGTTTACAGTCAATAATTATGAATATACTAATCTATTATATCCACTCTCCTGTGTCGTCACTTTCCCAGAACTTAAAGGTCGAGTGATTATAAGTTACGAATATAAAGAATTGAATATGGCAAACTGAGATATCCCCCTTCTCTCCTCATCATCACAGCCATCATCAAAACCCAATGTTCGTTTTTTATTTAATGATTAATGTGTAGGTATAATGGATGTGCAATTAACGAGATGGTATGGGTGAGGAATGTGACGCAGACGATGAGGTGTGTGACAAGTGAGGCCTTTAATCCAAGAGACAGGTGGGAAGGTAATTACTCAACGCAGCAGCAGAGTGGGATAGGAGAGGTAGTGTCAGATATATAGCCAAGTTCTACCCTCTGCTGCCATAAGTGTTAATTAAATCCATCAACTGGTTTATGGTTGATTATTAATTCATGTTTTACCATCTAAATATGCTTCTCGTGGAATCTCTAGGCAGGCTTAAGGGAGCGACTGATTCCTCCAAACTATTCCGAGCAACAAAACTCCATTATTATTGTTCATTTGGTCCTGTTTCCTGACATAGTTTGTTGGAATCAAGTCGCTCCAATGTAACAATAGTGAAGTACCCCCTTAAGTTCTCACTCTCACCGTCTTCACACATTCATTCTTTTCCTGTTTCATAATAGTTTCTCACTCATTCTTTCTCTGCATTCCTCCTGCCCTCACTCACTAAAATAATCACTCACTTAACCACACACCCAATTTTCCCCCTTCCCTCACCAATCCTTTAACTTACTCACCCTTGGTACTAGTAAGGACTCCTTCACCCATCACTACTCTTTCTCTATTACTCACCCTGTCCCTTACCTCACCCACACTCCACAATTAATTCCTTTACCAGTTCACTCCCTCACCTCCTCCCCACCCTCCACTCTTAATCGTAACTACTCCTTCACTCACACACACACACACACACTCCCCACTCGCCTAGTCAACAATCCAGCAAGCCTTGGTCCAGTCCACAAGGGGCTAAATATAATCAAATATTTACCTATTCATTTAGTACAGTATTTATCTGGGCCTCGGGGGCAGGTAGTGATGTTGATGATGCTCTGAGAAGCACTGGGAATTTGAGAAGAGAGAGAGAGAGAGAGAGAGAGAGAGAGAGAGAGCAGAGGTGCCACTAGGAAGGGGAGGGTATGGGTGGGGTAGGGTGGGTTTGAAGGTGGAGGTAGAGGTGGAATAGCGGGGTGGGGGGGTGGGGGGTAAGAGTGATGGTGTGGGGTGGAGGCTGATGAGAAAGGGTGGAGGTGAACTTGAAGGGGAAAGGTGGAGGTGGTGGAGAAAGGGTACAGGTGGATGAGGATACGAGTTTGGGGATGGAGGTGGAAGGGGATGGAGGTGGAAGGGTGGGAGGTGAAGGACAGATAGACAGACAGACAGACAGAGAAACAATGATAAAATACTATTCAAGAGAACACATTTAAATAAAAATTGAAATGGTGATGACAGGACAGATTAAAAAAAATAAAAATGGGGAAGAAAGAGAAGAAGGGAATGATAGGAAAGGCAAAGAATAGAATAAAAAGAAAATAATAAAAGTGGAAAAAAAGTAAGAAAGAAACTGGACACTTCTCCATAATTCCTTTCCTCCACCCACTGAATGATAATGAGTGTGTGTACGTGTGTGCAGGTATTTGTACGTGTGTGTGTGTGTGTGGTGTGTGTGTGTGTGTGTGTGTGTGTGTGTGTGTGTGTGTGTGCCTGTGTGTGTGTGTGTGTGTGTGTGTGTGTGTGTGTGTGTGTGTGTGTGTGTTTTCGTGGGTACCGTATACATGTGTGGGTGTAGGTGTCGAGTAAGTGTATTCTCTATAGTCTGTTCGTGTCTGTATGTGTGTACTGAGGGAGGGCTAACTTACACCAGACATCCACTTTCAGAGTTCGTATTTTTGCAATTCTAAAGGACTGATTTGAAGGATATAATTAAAGCCGGAAGAAAATAATATGCTACCACCAATAATAAGTTTTTTCTTGTTAAGCTGGTACCGTAATAGGTCATGAAAATTACTAGGAATACCACAAACCGTTACTTCACATAATTTAAGCGTCTAAGAACGACTAATAACACGAGGATTTCACGTTAATAGCCTACTAGTGAGTGAGGAAGTGCCAGGCAGGGAATAAAACGGGATACTTGTGAGAAACGGGCAAACGGGTTAGTCTTTGACTCAACGTGATTCGCCTTAGTAAAATAATACCCTCTGATGACAGTCACATGGTCAGTGTAAATATGACTGCTGGGAAAAGTAAAGGATTAAGTAAAATATTTATAATTCTTAATTTTGGTTTGAGGTGTGGATTCAGTTGAGAGTAATTTATGCAGAGTGGGTGTGGGTGCGTTGGTATTGTGAGTGGATGGAGGATGGAGGCTGTGGGTGAAAGTGTATGGTTGAATGTAGACATACAGTACAGTAGGTGGGAATGAAGACGTGAGTGTAAGATTGTTGCCGTAGGCGTGGATGGAGGTGTAGTTGAAGTTGAGAGGTGTGAAAGTATGTGTGAATGGGACGTGGCTGTAGATATGGACCAGTGTACAAGGTTAATATAGCTACATATACCTTGCGAGTGTATATGTAGGTGTAGACGAGAGCGTAGGGTGTAGGTATGGACTGAACGTAGGTGTAGTATCCGTGAATGAGGGCCTGGGTGCTAGCCTGGGTTGTACAGTAAATAACAAAGTGGCAAAGGTGGTGTTGTTGTGGCGGAGGTGAGGAGTAGGCGGAGGCGGAGGCGGCAGTGGGGCGGACGAGGTATTGCCCTAACGAGGTGGTGTCAGAGTGGTGGGCCTCTTTACAAGCTCGCCGTCAGCTTGCCATTAGAACAGGGTAGCGAGTCTGGCCGCAAGCTGGTAATCTAACCCACGATTTACCTAAGTGGTCAAACCGCAGGCCACGCCGAACCGGTCCTTGTGACGGCCAGAGGAAAGGGTGAAGAGGAGAGGGTGTCGGCGCGGGTGGGTTAGCGACCTGTTTCTCCCGCTGGTTAAAGAAGGCGCTAAGTTATACAGAGGTGTAATAGCTTGGTTAGCTAGGATGATATACGGGCGTGCTGTGTTGATCCCTGCCTTGGTTATCCAGTGTTGGTTGGTGCTGTGTAGCCGAGAGCCTCCCTCACCTCACCTTACTTACAATACTAACCATTTACTATCTTGCCTAACCTTATCTTAGTGTATCGTCCTAGCCTTACCTTCATTTGCTTTACTATACCTTTCTTTGCTTAACATTACCATATCTTACCTTACTTTGACTTTCTATTCTTACTTCACCTCAACTCTCTGATTTACCAAACCTTACCAACCTTACTGCCTTGCTTTTCTAATGCTCACTTTCTTCAGCATCATCTTACCTTACTTTACCTTGGTTCTTTTCTCAAATGATGTGATGGTAAGATAGGATAGTGGCAATGGTGAGGGAGTGGGGACTGATAAACACGAGGAGTGAGAAAGTTACACAGCGAGGAAGATACACAGTCAACAAACTACACACACACATGGCACGAGATGAGACGCACAGAAAGACACACAATGAGAAATCAGACAGTTACACATGCAGCAGAGATGTTGCAAAGGAAAAGAAAACAGATTATGAAAGTGAAATTAATATCAAAGTCAAAGGCTTTGGTGAGGTCACACACGAAGTTTTAATAAGCGAAACAAAGGCAGCTATAGGACAGTGTAAGTAAGGCTGGTGAGAAGAAGGCCAAGTAGTAAGGAAGGTACTGAAGGAGGGACTGAAGAAGGTACTGAGTAAGGTACTGAGTAAGTCAAGTCAGGTATGGTGGTTGGTGTTACTAAGGCCTTCTGACCGGTGAGATGGTAAGGGACTGAGGCAGCCAGGAAAGTACAGGGCAGGTAAGGAAATGTGAGGCAACCAGTAAAATATATTAGTACCTAGGGAGACCCAAATAATCACACAACCCCATGCAAATAAAGGAAAAAAAAGAGAGAATATAGGAAGGCTTATGGTAACTACAAAGGAGCGAGACAGCTGGGGAAGTACAAGGGCCCTAAGAAGAGTTAAGACGTTCGGGAGCTAGAAAAGTGTATAAAATATGACAAGTTGACTGGAAGGTGTAAGGGCATTTCCCAGGTAAGTATCAGGCATGAGGCAGAGCGGGAGGTATAAGGTAGTCAGGCAGGGAAGGAGGTATGAGGCAGGGAAGGAGGTATGAGGCAGGGAGGGAGGTATGAAGCAGGCAGGGAGGTATGAGGTAGGGAAGGAGGTATGAGGCAGCCGGGTAAGGTGTGAGGGAGGCAGTTGAGAGGAGACACCAAGGCAGCAGGGTAAGTGTGAGGCAAACAGGAGAGCGGCGCAGTTAATGTGTTTTCTTACACCGGGTCCTGACGCCCCTCAACCCACAAACAGACGTATCCCACACCCACACACACCGACCACATTAGTAGGGAGGGAGGGAAGGATAGCAAGAGGGTAGGAGGAGAAGGAGAGAGGGTAGGAGGAGGAGGAGAGAGGGTAGGAGGAGGAGGAGAGAGGGTAGGAGGAGGAGGAGAGAGGGTAGGAGGAGGAGGAGAGAGGGTAGGAGGAGGAGGAGAGAGGGTAGGAGGAGGAGGAGAGAGGGTAGGAGGAGGAGAGAGGGTAGGAGGAGGAGAGAGCGTAGGAGGAGGAGAGAGGGTAGAAGGAGGAGAGAGGGTAGAAGGAGGAGAGAGGGTAGAAGGAGGAGAGAGGGTAGAAGGAGGAGAGAGGGTAGAAGGAGGAGAGAGGGTAGAAGGAGGAGAGAGGGTAGAAGGAGGAGAGAGGGTAGAAGGAGGAGAGAGGGTAGAAGGAGGAGAGAGGGTAGAAGGAGGAGAGAAGGTAGGAGGAGAGGAGAGGGTAGGAGGAGAGGAGAGGGTAGGAGGAGAGGAGAGGGTAGGAGGAGAGGAGAGGGTAGGAGGAGAGGAGAGGGTAGGAGGAGAGGAGAGGGAAGGAGGAGAGGAGAGGGTAGGAGGAGAGGAGAGGGTAGGATGAGGAGAGAGGGAAAAAGGATAAGGTTTAAGAAGAAAAGAGAGTAGAGTTGGGAAGAAGAGGGTAGGGAGAGGAAGGAGAGGGGACAGGGAGACAAGTATGAGAAATAATTAAAAATCAGGGGAAAGGAAGAGTGGAAAATGGAATAGAGAATAATAAAATATTAAAAATGGGTGAGTGATTAAGGGTTTGAAGGCGAGTGAGTGAGGATGGGTGGATGAATTGGTTAGTTGATGGATGAGTGTGAGTGATTAAAAGTGGAGGATGAGTGTGAATTGAGTGATGATGGGTGGATGGGAAGGGTGGGTGGTAGATAGGTGGGTTGGAAGGGTGGGTGGTAGATGGGTGGTAGGGAAGGGTGGATGAAGGTGAATACGTGGGTGGGAAGGCTATGCTGGGTAGGGAGGTGGATGGGAAGGCTGGGTTGGGTAGATAGGTGAGTGGGTGGGCACGTCAGGAGAACACAAAGCCCACCAGTTACTCCCACCCATACTGGTGAAGAGGAGGAGGTGGAGGAGGAGATGCTGGCGTGGTCGAATGGCAACACTTGTAAATGCCCTTAATGTGGCGACTGTCAGGGGGTTGATAGATCACTCAGGCGTCGGACCCAACCCCTGCCAACCTGAGTCACTCGTTTCCAGGCACTGTACACTCAGTCGTCTTCAACATGAGTGTGTCCCAAAGTTATGTCTATGAATGCCAGTGCTGTCTCTCCACTGTTGGATTACCGGGTTAGTGAACTGGTGTTACTCATAAATTGAAGGGCCATTCATTCCTCGATACTATTCCATGAAACAAAATACTTTCAATGTTATTAAGGGACCCTGGGATGTAGTCAGAAAATTAGAGATTTGAGAGTTCTTCAAATATTGCCACGAAATACCACCTATATGGAAGGAACTTGTTTTGTGGCATGGTCAGGAGGAAACAGAAGCCTACACGATCACAGGGTCCTTAATATGGGATCTGATACGTGACACAGTTTGGAGGAATCAGTAGTCAACCAATTTACCCCCCCCCCCCCCCAAGAGAGAATCCCCTCAAGGAATTGGCGATACATTCATACTATGTGGGCTAAAGGGATTTGATATTAATAATACAGGCAAGTGAATAAAATACATATGGTATACTGGATGGAACAGCTTACTAATAAAATATATGAAGGTATTGTATTTACACGAGACGTCGATGGTCACGTCAGTAAACATTTATCATATATCCTAGGGCCCGTGTTTTTAGCTCACGTATATACTAACTTGCAATGTCAGCTAATGCCACTTTTCTTTTTTTGTAACCTCGTTCTTCCATTATAAACGAGCCAAACCTGAACCAATCCCCAGTCATGCAGGTAAATATTATCTCTTTCACTTCTTTGACTCTGGTTGGGTACAATACAGGAGCGATGAAAGCTTCAGCATTATATATATAGTGTCTTCATAAAGATAATGAAAGGAATAGAAAGTCCTCACATATTTCGGATCTTTGGATATTAATGCACGCCCTGATGTGGACTGTCAAGATGACATTGTCTTTTCAATTGCTTTCACTTGTAGAATAAAAAAAATCATCGCCGATAAAGCTTAAAACTATCCTGTCTATGTTGTGGATCGTAACCCGTAGGAGGTTTGTCAATGTTCTGTCATATGTTCTTTAAATTTGCATTCGTTGACAAATCTCATGTCATACTTGCAGTCATCAGTCATTCCTTATTCAGGAGACGAATTTTCACAGGTTATTGTTTCCCACAGATTACTGTTTTCCGTAAACTCGTTATATCTTAATAAGCTTACATAAGCTTGAAAAATCTTGAACATTGCACAGGTTATATACAATTTTTAGTTCATCAACCTGAAAAAATGAAGCAACTCTTCTTCACTCATATTTACAAAATCATAGACTCATTCTCTTCGGTCAGTCACCATTTAAATAATATACAAGAGTTGGTGTTCGTGCCTCCAGTTCCGGGGGAAAGAACGTGCTAGCTAGAGGCAGAGGACGTGTTTACTGATTTGAATCTTGCGGTTCCGTGATAACACTTAAAAAAAATGCATGCTGACTTAACATTATGAAGAGTTCCTCACATCACGCTGAATGATGTCAGCGTTATTTTCATTTATACTCACTGTCTCTCTCAATATATACCGGTATCTCTTTTTCTATGAATTGGAGGGATTAAATGTGGGAATCCTGGGAATATAATGTATGTTTTTTAAAGGTAAGGAAAATACAAGATATATATATAATTATATATATAATCAGAATCATACGAAATGCTCTTAACATCGGTGGATCATAATCCTACTATGATATGTGACTTCTGATTTACAAATTATTATGTAATTATGTACAGAAGAAGATCCTCTAATGCCCATATCTCTAAAACCTGGAAAATAGACGGTAACATCAGGCCTCATGTGAGCCTCTGATGCCAGCACCACCGAGCGACCATAACTTCTCCAGTCATAGCGGTGAGAGTTATGGGACCACTAGTGCTGCAGAAGTCTATGGTACAACACTGACTTTTTCAAGACACACGGCACCTCTTACACACTTTATGCAAAGTTGCCGTCACATTGAAGAATGATGCATATTTCTTTCAACGTTTACTCATCAGTGATTTGGTGTTGATATCAACATTACAAACTTTATCAGCATACCTTAATGATACAGCTTAATGAATACCGGTATATTAAGGCTGAAGTGAAATAATTTTACATATAAAGTTGTAATGATAGCTTTAGTGCAACTTCCAAGAGAAAAGCAAACTACATAGTGACTGTCTTTAAAGTTAATATTCCGTAAAGCCTCACGCAGAGCATTTGTTCTCTTAAATCTCTTTAAATCAGAAAAAAACCCCATGAAACATAGCTATATAGCAATCATAACCCTTGATCCTTTATTCAATTTTGTTTCTGTGTCCCTTTATTCATTTACATGCAGATTTACAGCGTATTCTGCCATAGACAACATTCCCTTGGAAAAAATGGTTAAGTGATAACTTCCCATCACATATATACAAAACTCGTAATTAGTTCTACCTTGGCTCCAACAATTTTCGTCTGGGACAATCTGAGGAAACATCTCAGAAGGTTTAAAACAACACTTGCAATCCTACATGCAGTCCGTCTTTACTCCCGGTAGACACTGGATAAGACTCATCGACTCGTTGTTGTTTGCATCCTTCTTACATGTGTACAAATCTTGTGTTTCAATGAGGGATAATGGCAGGGCGCTTTGCATAAAAGGCTTACACCGTCACGCCGCCTTATTTTACACCCACAACCATCTTACCTTACACCTTCGTCGAGGCTTCTTAACAAATGGGACACTTCTCACCACACTACCATTTCCAGCATTTGTCTCTCGGGTCCTGAGAATTTTAGCTCTTTTCCACTCTCCTGGCATTTCACTCTTCTCGTATTTCACTCCTCTGGTATTTCACTCTTCTGGTATTTCACTCTTCTGGTATTTCACTCCTCTGGTATTTCACTCTTCTGGTATTTCACTCTTCTGGTATTTCATTCTACTATCATTTCCACTCCTCTGATATACAAAAAAAAAAAAAAAGGCTCGAGGGTATATAACGCGCCAGGAAGTGCATGGTGGCCTTGAACTTTGTAAATGATATACCATGAGTTCTTATTTGTTTTGCATATCAGTTACCAAGACGGATTGGAGGTTTTAGGTACCTGTGAACGTCAGGTGTGAAATTTCCTCCACGAAATCTCCCTTGTGGGTACATTTTATTTCAACAACAGCATCTCATGTTTCAAATTCTACAGGGAACGTTTGTGACACTGAAACGCGTTGTAGAAAGGTATAAAAGAATAGTGTGAAAGTGAGAATGGAAAGGAAAGAAGGAAAGGAATACAGAAAAAAAAATAATAAAAAACTGGGAAGAACCACGGAAACGATAAAAGAAATGAAAAAAAAGGAGAAAAAATAAGACAAAACAACAATAATAAAGGAAGGTAGCCAAGGAGTGGTGGGTGAGTGAGTACGAGGAAATGAGTGGGTACAGGAAGGTGTCTCACCCATGGAGCTAGAATAGGAGGAGGCGGCCCGCGCGTTCATTTGGGTCTCAGTGGAGTGAAGCCAGTCAGGTCCTCAGAAGCCAACGCCTAGTATTGGCAAGAAAGGCTGACCACTCATAGTACCCATACGGTTTACCCATATTCCTCACGATGTTTATTCATTTTTAATTACGGTATGACATGTATTTCGTATTCTTTAATTAATAACATACAATTCACACATCTTTCAATAATATAAATAGAAATTTATAAATTACTGACCTATCACGCTATACCAAATTGGCCACTGAAATGTATAAGTTTTGTATATATTTGTCAACTCTTTACTTTCACTTTGGATGCCAACTTCTTAGTAATTTGTTTGGCCTTATATACATATTTCACCTGCAAATATGATTCAGCAACTGCCTTAATTAACTAATTCAAGTGATTATCAGTCGTACATGTGGCCAGCTAAAGTAGAAAATATGTATTTGTGGGCATAATATATTAACACTGATATTATTATTTTGCTACAATCTACCTTCTCCAAAGTGGTGCTGGACCCTCTTTCCCTAAACAGTTTTTGCTGATGTAATACATATATCAATTACATCATCAGATGGATACACCAAGTTTACTCTGTCTTTAAGTTTTACCAAGGAAAGAATATGTTTATCAGTCTTGTCTGAGTTTAGGGCAACAATGTATGGTTCACAATACAAGGACTTCATTAACATATATATCAAATCCTGCTATATATAAAACTATCTTATTTGTACACTTTGAGAGATAAGACTAACTTGGAATATACATGTATTCCTCTGGCTCTATATTAACAGAATCAGATAATATCCTACTTTTCAGAACAGAGTCATTGATTACCTAAAGAGAAATATTATTTTTAATATTTCTAACACACTTGCTTGACACACTTAAAATTGGAACAGAATCCAATGGTATGCATTTCCTTGGAATAATAGGCATGGCCAAGTAACCGATCATCCTAACTAGGGAAGCAAAATGAATAATGCAATATTTAATGATGCATGTAATGCCAATTACAGTTACACTGAGAAGGATGCCAACTCTTATATTGTAAATATCATGAAGTCGGATAAAGAAAAATAACTGAATTATTGTTGTATATTCAAAACCATGACATTTTCAACCTTAGTGATGGGTTGGTGATGGGTCTCACAAACGTAATCCCTTAATGAACTTCCTAATTGATAAATCGGTCCCTCCCTAAGCAACACACAAACACAGCCGTTTATTAATTTGTTTGGTGACCCTCCCTCACACGTAAACATATTTTACCACACCCAGATTGTACACACACATACACAAGCACACGCACACACACACACACACGCATAGACATACACATGACATACTTTGATAACTGCATAAAAAGGAACTGCTTTACTGTATAATATGTTATTTCTTCACTCTGTCCTGACCACTGAAGATTGAGGTAGTGTTCACCCAAACTGTTTAGTGACAATATATTTCATTGTCTGCAGAGTGTAGGAATTAATCACCTTTTGGGTGACATAAGTCATGGCCAGATTAATAATTAAGGAGCGGCTGGCGAGCTTCTTGCCAATCCCAATATGACTGACCTGACCTCACTTTTCTGACCGCGGGTCGTCTCCTCCCATTCTAGCTCCATGGTCTCACCTCACACCTTCATAAACGAGAGGGAATGACTAACCCCCCTCCCCCCCACCACCCCCCACACACACACCAAAGGGAAGGAGACGAGTACTGTAACTACCACCACCACCACCACCACCACCACCACTACCACCTTCACCACCAGTTCAGTTCTTTTTCCCTCTCTAACATCTGTCCTGACTCTCCTTTCTCCGTTTCTTTGACATCCCTCTCTCTGTCCAACCGTACCTCTTCCCTGCCTATATTACCACTTTAGGACTTTCTCTCTTTCTCTCTTTCTTTCTCATTCTTATCCCGTGTCTCTTCCCTCCTCCTCCTCATCTCTCCACATACATCCTCTCTGCATTCTTGTCGTCTTTGCAGAGCCCCTCACGTGGGTTAAGTACCGGGCTGGCCTGGTGTTTATACAGTGTGTTGGTGCTGGACTGCCGGCCAGATGTTATCGTGCAAGCATCACCCGTGGGACTTGCAATCTGCCTCCCTCACCTCCGGCTTCTCCCTCCTACCCCTACCTCCTTCACCTCTTGTTTCTTCCTCCATCCCTTTCTCCTTCACCTCTTGCTCCCTCCTGGCCGTGCCTTCCTCATCACACCCGCCTTCCCCGCCCCCCCCCCTCCCTGTTGACCCATCTCACCTCCCTCGCATCTTGCTACATATTCCTCATAAACTTGTATCACCTCTGACCCATCTTCACCCATTTCACTGTTACTCTACCCCCCTCATTCCCTTTCATCTTTAGCCCCACCTCCATCAAGTCCCTCCTCTCCCCCTTTCCTCCTCAGCCCTTCTTCCCTCCCTTTCTTACCCTCTCAAGGATTACTTCAGAGCCCTGACCAAGAGCTAATGAGAAGGTTTGATTAAGTCCGCTTTCATCCTTCACTGAAGGGTCCCGACCTGGCCTAATCCTGCACTCACAGGTGGGGGTCCTACGTATAAAAGAGGGTGGGGTGGAGTGGAGTAGGGGGGAAAAGGGAGAGAGGGTAGGGTATGGGAAAAGAGGAGAAAAACTGAGGTTACGAAGGGAGGAGAATGTAGTGTAAAGGAAGGGAAGATAGGATGAGGTAAATTAGGGGAGAGAGGTTAAGGTAAGGAAGAGAAGTGAGGATGGGGTGAGAAGGAAAGAATTCGCGACTGCTAACCAACACTTTCTGCCTTACACGCTGCACGAACGTGTAAGGCTCTAACAGAACCTAACTCAGTACAAATAAAACATTTAGAAACGGTACATAAACAACTTCATGTTCATATAATGCCCTTTGTCAATTGTGAGGTTACATTACTGGTTACTTTTGCCAATATATAGCATTATCAAGTTTAATCACCAATACACATAAAATATGGGAATATTGTAATCTGATCTGAAGCAATCTTAGTTATCAAATCAACCACGACCTTACATCTCGTTTGCTTCAATTATTACCGACGTATGGAACCAACACTTTCTACATTACTTGATTCTATATTTTTGTCTTGGAATTCAGCTGGAGAGGGGACGTAAGAGTCATTTCATTAGAGTGAGTGGTTGATATGTCACTACTGTCCTGGGGTTCTTATATTAGGCTCCCGCTGACTGGCTGGCCCTGCATACCACTATTTGCATAATTTCAGATGCAAGGTGTTGCCTCCATCTACGGTGTTGTCTTTAATTCCAGGATGAAGCAACGCCATCCCTGCCAGCATCCTGCGTATACAAAAACCTTGTCTTTAATTCCAGGATGAAGCAGCTCGATCCCTGCCAGCATCCTGCGTATACAAACACCTGGATTCCATTACACACTATAGGAGTCTGAGAGGGAGAGGCCCGTGATGAGTATCTGGTGTAAATGTGGCGAGGAGGTTGCGTAAATCAACCGTAAGTACGCAGTGAACACAACGTAAATCAGACGTAAATGTAGTGTTGACGTACAGCAAATCAGGTACATGGGTAACGTTCCTTATGAACGTGTGGGAAAGAGAACGAAAGTATGGAATAGAATAGTAAGCGAGTAACTTTCAACTAGAACGTTTGGGAAAAAGAATGAAAAACAGGGAAAGGAATGGTAAGCACAGACACAGACAAAAGTTCAGCCAATCCTTTTCCTTCATTTCAGTAACACCTGATAATAGAAATGCAAAAAAAAATAAAAAAAATAACGCATAAAGTGTGTACAGTATATAGTATTGTTTACATATGTGTACACAAGTCGATGTAACTGGATATACCGTAACAGATTTATAATAGTTTCTAATGTTTAGTGAGAGGGACAGGCATGACGAACTAAAGTTATCTGTAAAGAGAGTGAGTGGGAGACGGAAACATATAATAATATACACAAATGGATGAGGAACCCCAGTGTATGCATGGTGGCTCTACTTGTCTCTAAAAGTATAGTGAAACTTTTTTAAACTATTGGAATCACGGGAACTCTTTTTTTACTTATTGAACACGAAGGTAATCAAAGTCTTATATACCAACCAGTAAACAACTCTACTACCTATGACTCGAAATAAAGTCTTCTCACCAATATATCTCTATCAACACCATTACCACCACAACCTATACCCTCATTACCACAACAATCACCACCATTAGCCTACCACTACCACAACAATCACCACCATTAGCCTACCACTACCACAACAATCACCACCATTATTACTACCACAACAATCACCACCATTATTACTACCACAACAATCACCACCACAACAACAATCGCCATCATTACCACAACCACAACAATTACTGCCACCACCACGACAACAATCACCACCATTACCACTACCACAACCACCACCATCTCTGCCACATATCACCATTATATTCAGTGACGAGGGAATATGAGGAAAGGGAGGGGGGATGAAGGGAGGGCGGATGAAGGGGGGGGGGGAGTACGGTATAGTACGCACACACGCACAAGCAACCTGCATGTATATACACACACATACACAAGAGAGAGAGAGAGAGAGAGAGAGAGAGAGAGAGAGAGAGAGAGAGAGAAGGCCAAGATTGTTAGACACTAGGGAATTTTATATAATAAGGCAGAAAAGAATACTAAAAAATATTGTAAATAGATAAATGGAGAAATAAGTAGGAAGTTAAGTAAACATGTATATAATAAGATATGTAAATAAATAGATAAGTAAACAGATAAAAAGGGAAACAAAGTAAAACCACAAGAAAAGAATAAAGAATCAGTCCGTCTATAAATCTACCTACGGTATGTATCATTCTATATTCCTTTCTGTATTACTATCTCCCTCATTCTTTCTTCACCACAACACATCATACATACTCACTTCTTCCCACATCATCTTCCACATCCCACTTTGGTTTTCCCCTCATGATATTATTTTCACAAGTCTCTTCCTCGGGTTCTCATTCTTTCTTTCTTTCTTTCATTCCTCCACTCTCACCTTAGCTATTTTTTCCCCTCCTTGCCAAGTGACTCGGCGAACTGCTACTGGAAACTAAACGCCAGGTGCGGGTAGGATGTAAGACCTCGTATGTTAAATCTGGACCAGCCCCCAGGTTCGAGTGAGAGGGTAAAAACTGGTGGCTGGTCTTATACTGACAGACGAGGGTGTGTGTGTGTGTGTGTGTGTGTTGAACCGTTCCAAAGGTGCTGTGGTTAAATTTAACACTTAAGTTGTTTTGTGTGCATTTCTATGTGTGTGTTTGTGTGTGTGTGTGTGAGAGAGAGAGAGAGTGAGAGAAAAGAGAGAGAGAGTGAGAGAAAAGAGAGTGAGAGTGAGAGAAAAGAGTGAGAGTGAGAGAAAAGAGAGAGAGAGAGAATGAGAGAGAGAGAATAAGAGAGAGAGAATGAGAGAGAGAGAGAATGAGAGAGAGAGAATGTGAGAGTGTTTGTCAGTGAGTGAGAGAGAGAGAGAGAGAAAAAACAACGAAAAAAATATTGCCACCAAAACAATACTTGAGTCAAAAAAAGAGGAAGTGGGCAGGAGGGCGGAGACTCGACGACGGCAACTCACGTGAATAGTACCAATCAGCGATAAGGAATCAGGCGAGGCACCACCGTGGACGATAAAGTTAAACGCTACGGTAATTGGGAGGTATCTGGATCGCTGACTGGGTTGGTTGGTTGGTTGGGGGCGAGTCAGGGAGGCTGGATGGGAGGCTGAATTAGAGAGGATGTGATTCCTAATTAAGTGAGTCTTGAACTAAAACCAACACCAGCAACACCTCTTTTTTTTCCTTCTTCTCCTCCTCTTACTTCTCTTTCTCCTCCTCCTCCTCCTCCTTTTACTTCTCTTTCCTCTACGTCTTCTCCCACACTTATCTTCCTACTTGTCCTTCCTCACACCTCTTCTTCCTCCTCCTCCACCTCCTCTTCTTCTTTTTCCTCCTCCTCCTCCTCCTCTTCTTCTTTTTCCTCCTCCTCCTCCTCCTCTTCTTCTTCTTCCTCCTCCTCCTCCTCTTACTTCTCTTTCTCCTACGTCTTATCCCACACTTATCTTCCTACTTGTCCTTCTCCATCTTTGTTGGCTACCCTTCTTTTCCCCACACCATAAGCTTCTATTTGGTCTATCTGTTTGTTCTATTTCTACTCGTCTACCGTTTCTCTGTCTGCCTGGCTCTGTATACCTCTCTCATTATCTGCCTTCCCATCTCTCTTTTTCCGCTCCCCTCTGCCTCCTCCAGCCTACCTAAATGTCTAACAAACCTCTTTCTTTCATCTCTCTTTGAGCCCATGTCAAATTTCTTAGCCTTATTAGAACAGGTGGCGATTTTAGTGATTTTTATCTGACCAGCACCAAAGGGAATCCATGTTTTTTAAAACCAATTGAAAATATCTGTTAACGACTGGTGGTCTATATAACTTACATGGACTAACCCCAAAAGATGTAATAAGTCAGAAGAAATCACCCATTTCTCAAGATTTAGTCTTATGCCGTTTCTTTCAGTATATGGAAATATGTCTTAAATGTCTCAAATTATTCGTTACACTGAGAGAAAAAGAAGACAGTAGGGAAGTGCAGTAGATGCACACCCAATTCTCAACTATCCTATACATATGCTTGACTATACTAGACAACATTATTATAGAACTTTCTTCACACCAAATAGACATTTATATAACCCTATCCACACTAAGCAGACATCTTTGCAACCTTGACCACACCAGACATCACCACAAAATGTCAGCACAAAGCATATAGGGATGAGGGGCGCTGAGAGACCATGCAAGGCAGGAGGGAGGTCGGGACTATCAGATGTTCCCCACGAGACACACTTGATCCACCCCTCAGTCTCCTTCACTTCCCAGACCTTCGAAGTCCCCCTCATATATCCCTTATAAAAGTTTTTTTTCTTTTCTTTATCACGGGCATAATAAGAAGGAAAGTCGATTTGTAGAGCTGACAGTAACGTTAACGAAGCACTCCTCTTTCATCCTTTTCAATCACACTAATGCTACCTTAACGAACCCCCAATCTCTCAACCTTCCTTTTGCACCCACACTAATGAAGTTCCCTCTCCCGCCCTTCTACACGAAAGAGAATATTTTTCCCATCCTCCCCATCGTACTCACCTTAACGAAGCCATGAACTTGCCTGCGTCTGGTGAGGTAACGTTGCAAACTTTAGATATAAAGACGGTTCAGACACTGACCTGCACGACAAGACAGAGATAACACAAATGAGGGACTTATCACTGTTAGAAAATCAACGCCCATTGTCCTCCAACCGATATGAGTCGCTACATACATATCATAATAGATTGTACTACTTACAAAATGTAATTCATCACCAAGATGCGTAAATGTTTGGAGATAATTAAAATGGAATGTATTATTATCTACCTGAACAAGCTAAGGAGTGCGATCGTAAGCTGGTGCAAATCCCCAGACTCTGAATTCATTGTACATTATCGGAATTGTGCATTGATAAAGGAGATAGAGGGTAGATGTGTCATTATAACCCAATTCAATAAATTAACATAAGCCTGGCCGTCAATTAGTGCACTCACACCTGCTGGCTAACAGGTTCACTCCGTCCACAGACCAGAACCATCCAACAGGAATATCCACGAATACTCACTTTATTTACGAACACGCAAACTTACACGCTAAACACTCGTCGACACGCAGAACACGACACCAAACAGACATTCATAAGCCAGTAAACAAGCCATAGGTGGTGGTTGTCTTAGCGGTGCACACACGCATTTGGCACTTTCTGGAGTGACTGGGAGGGGAGAGGGGAGGTGGACAGACAGATAAGGAGGAAAGGAAGAGAAGGTGACAGTTAGGGAGGGAGAGTAAATTGGAGATTGAAAAAGAAGAGAAGGTTGAGGAGGTATGGAGAATGGGAGAGTGCGGGTTTGGAAGGGAAGGTTGGAAAGAAGGTGCGGACCTGGAAGAATTATAAAACAGGAAGATTCAGAACTGGAAGGATTAAAAAACAAAGGGGCTTGGAACAGGAAAGTTTGAAACAGAAAGGTTTGAACAATATGTTTGAGATGGAAACGCTCTGAACTGGAACTTTTGGAAGGTTTGGAATATACAGAAGCTTGGCTCACATTAGCAGGGTTGAAACAGAAAGAGAAAACCAAGTATAGAGACTGGTGGAGTAAAGGGGAAGACTTAGAGATACGGAGGGAAAACGAGAGGGAAATGTTGGAGGAATCAGAGGAGGAGGAGAGTTAGGAGAGGGGAATTTGGGAGTTGGGAGGGAGAAAGTTGTGATGCATGGTAGAAGGGAATGCTCAAGAACCAGAGAGGGTTAGAGGAGTGGGAGGGAAGGAGGAAGGGATGGAGGGGTGAGTTCGGCGCGAGAAGTCAGTTATTACGAGCATTACGCCTGTGATTTAGTGCCGAGTGTGCAAATTGGCCGAGGCTGTACGGGAGTGCGTGTTAAGTACCGCCGTATATGTGTTTGGCTGCTTGCCTGAATCTCGAATGTTTGTGGTGTATGTGTGTGATGGAGAAAAACATTATTGAAAGAAGAGAAAATGGAGATACAAAAAGAGAAAATGGATAGAGAGAAAGTTGAAAATGAGAGAAAGGAGAGAGAGAAATTAGGAATTTAATAAAATTAACAAGAGAGAAGGGAAGTGTGTTAGCAGAAATGAAGAACGTGAAAATTGAACCAGTACAACACACACACACACACACACACACACACACACATTCTCACCAACCAGCCAGTCAGTCAGTCAGCCAGCAAACCAACCAACCAAATAACCGACCAGCCATTCATCCATCAATTCATCCATCCATCCAGTCATTTTCACAAGCCACAGGTAAGGTCACTGAGTTACACTGGAGGGCAAACACCAACACCACCACAACACAGAACACATCACACATTTGTATTATATCAACGTCACATAAACACGCCTTTCTCTCGCTGGGTGGAATGGATGTAGTAGAAGAACAGACACTAACATCAACAATAACAAAAATAACAACAACATCAACATAAATAACAATAACAATAACAATAACAACAACAATAACAACATCAACAACATCAACAATAACAACAGCAACAACATCAACAAAAATATCAATAACAACAAAATAATTAACACCATGGCACTAACACCAATTATGACACCAGCAAGGAAACTAAAATCTAGCATTATGGACACAAACATCGAAATTGAAAACAACGAAACTCTGAAAGCAGCAAAGGAGGAAGGAGTAACAAACGAGTAACAAATAAACATTATACACCCCAACAACAACAACAACAACAACAACAAGCATTTATACAGATTGAGAAGAAAAGGAACTAAACAACAACGACAACTGCGATGACAGTGATAGGCAACAAACACCAAACACAACGATGACACACACACGACAAACTCACTCTCTCTCTCTTTCTCTCTCTCTCTCTCATTCTCTCTCTCTCTCTCTCTCTCTCTCTCTCTCTCTCTCTCTCTCTCTGTCGTTAACGGGATGGATCTGAATCATTGTATCTGAAGGTGAGCTACATTACACTCAATATATTCTTTTTTTTTTACCAGGCCAAAATATACAGGATCTATCATTTAATTTGTTGTTGTAGTTTTCGAAAACATTATGTAATCCAAGACAAATCACTCTAAAATTTACACATCAGGTAATCAACTGCATCTTTTACTCACTGGAATGCAAGCTAGAAGTGTACCTACGTTAATTGCACTTAGTAGAAAATCGGTACATATTCGCCTTGATATAAAAATAAAATGAAAACGAACTAAAGTAGTGTACTGATGTCCGAACACAAAGTTTGGTATGTAATTGTCTGTATTTCATTCTTATCCGGCAGGCACAAAGACCACGTAATGAGGACCCCTTTAGACAAAAGCTATAAAACTGTTACATCGATCTCTTGCCTTGCCTTCCCCGTTAATGTATGTTAATGCTATCAAAGCGTTGTATCAGTTTCCAGGGTCCCCGAGGGCACGAGTGTGTGTGTATGCGTGTGTGTGTGTGTGTGTGTGTGTGTGTGTGTAAGAGTATATATACTATATGTTGTGGGCGTGGGAGTCGCCTTCAATAAAGTAATCCCCCTGAGAGTCCATCCAGTTCACAGTTTATAAGACGGGCAACCATTCAGGGGACACACGGGAGCCACCAGGGAAAGGAAGAGGAAGGAAGGAAGGAAGGGACGGGTGGGACGGGAGGAGAGGAAAGGGAGGAGGAAGATGAGGGACAGGAAATGAAGGGTAGAGGGAAAGGAGAAGGACTAGCAGAAGAGGGAAGAAAAGGATTAGCAGGAGAGAAGAAGAAGGAGAAGAGGAAGGATAGGGTTGTGGTAGTGACGGTAGAGGGGAGGGGGAGGAGGAAGTAAACAAGGAGGAGGAGGAGGAAGGGGAATACAAACAGGAAACAGAGGAACCGAGTAACAAGAAGAGTCAGGCAGCCAGACGGACAAGGAGGTTGAGGAGCAGTTAGAGAAGAGAGGAGAGAGAGAGAAAGAGGGGAGAGAGAGAGAGACAGAGAGAGAGACAGAGAAAGAGAAGAAGAGAGATGCAACATGAGGCGAAGGAAACTGGGCCTTATTCTCTGGGTGACCAAGGAACACAGTCGATGTTGGGGGTAGATTAGGTCGGGTATGTTTAGTGACAATATTTTATCGAGCCGAGGTATACAGAGGCTATTGGTTACATAAGATAGGCGGGGGCTGGCTGGATCACACTGAGGAATCCAGAGACAATATGCGATAAACAATGCTAATGAACTCGGATGTATTCCCATTCATTCTACTCATGATAAAGGCAATACAAAAAGTTAGCCAGTATCTTTATATTCAAGTACGGTAGATGTATATTTGGAGTGATTTACTTCTATTAACCTAATTACCTCTAAAGAAAAAATGCAGGCCTTCCTTGATTCAAATAATATTCATTAGACATTATATTAATGGCTGACTACTCTACCCATTTTCTTATCAATACTTGATGTTATTATTCCTGTATACAAGGGAGATCTACTGACGTCCAAGTGATAAACAGCATCCAAATAAATCCATAAATAATTGTCTAGGCGACACATAAATTATATCGACGAACGCTATACAATTTTCTATTATGTCCCAGGATATCCCTCGTCGTCAAGGTATACTATCGTCTTATCTTGCTAATCGACAAAGAATATAACAACATACAGTAATCCAATCAGCATGGAGTCTAAAAAAGCTTAACACTGCCTTGTTACATCCTTCACTAAGATGACGGTGAAGCTCATCCTCATCCCCATCTCACTTTCACAATTAGCGTCACTCAACCAGCCAGTCAGTTATTATCGTCTATCCATCCATCCACTAATCCATTCATCCATCCATCAATCTGTCCATTAAGCCATTCAGCCAGCCAGCCAGCCAGCCAGCCAACTAACTGTGCATCCACTTACCAAGCAAGTCAGCTAGCAAGCCAGCCAGCCACTCATCCAGCCATCCTATTGTAAGCGGCTGCGATAACATTCAGAGGTGCGACACAATATAACACAGTGTCCAATAGTGTCTGAGAGCAAACATAGGCAAGCTGTGACGCACAACACACCACGCGCATCAGATTTCCCAAGTCTGTTTCACCCTGCCACCACACACATCTGATAACCCAATGAATAGCACGAGGGTCGAAGAAGGAGCATCATTGAAAGAAAGAGGAAAGGTTTGCTTAGAATAGCAAGAAGGAAGAGGAGAAGGAAGATGAGGTTGGTTGATGAAGAAACACTATTGCAAGATCACTGGATGCTGAGGTCTGTTTATCCCAGTCGTTCCTGTTGGCGATTTTGACTCCCATAACAATACCATTCGGGTGTTAAGTGTCATTTAGCTTGTTATCGTTTGTAGTCGTTATCGAGATCTATCGTCCGGTTTACACTCCAGAAAATTATTGTACATTTATTAGATTTTGGTAGTGCATAATGCCTTCAGGTCTGACTTGGAATATGGTTCAAAAAGCATCCAAGCCTGAGATTGTAAGAATGTAGAAGACGACAATGGAATGACACTTAAAGATCTGAAATTCGAACTCATACCAGGAAACGTGTACTAATGTGATCACAGAAGGACCCATAAGATACTGAGAACAGAAAGGTGGAATATAAAAAAACATATGACCAATCACAAAGTTTTCTGAAATTATGGAAACGTTTTAATGGTGTAGTGTTTCTTAAACCTCTAAACTAAAGGGACAGACAAGGTAGTCGAATCCACTTTTTCCGTGAGGTGTGAACACAAGAAACATTGACTCACGCTTCAGTGCATAACAATAATGTATAACTAGTACCAATACGTTTAGGGTAATTGGTACTTCATGGTTCAGTAACGCTCAGGGTAAAGTGAAGGAAATCTGAATGTTTAGGAAATGTCCGAGTCGATATCATCCAGCATTAAACTTCATGCACAAAACTTACAATTGACATCCCTGACTGTCCTGCATGGTTGAATGTCTTACCTTTGCATGGCAACTCTATAAATTGGTTAGGCACTTCCTGTTAAAGCTGACATGTTTGCCATTTAAAATATCTATAGTTAAGAATACAAAACATCATTCTTAATGGTTGATACTCAAAAATGCACCTTTGCTCTGCCCTTCCCTTCCCTTTGCTTATCTGATACTCCTCTACCAGCCAACTAACCCAACCTACCACTCACCCAACCTACCTACCCCCTTTTTCAAACATATTAATGGGATTTATATATGCGTATAAATTTAAATCACATTGTGCAAGAAGAATCCCAGAATATAATGATGCCATCTAAATTTATAAACCAAGGCGAATACATTCTGTGCGAGACGTGGCATGTTAAGAGCCATGTCACAGTTCCTTGCTACCGGAGTTTCGACCATTGGTGTTTACAGTCGCAGATTAAAAGCAAAAGAGTGGTGGTGCTCCAGTGGGGTACGGACAGACAGACCACCACGGCCATGACGACGGAGGGACACAACCAGAGAATAATATAATAAAGATAGGGGACAGAGACAGAGACAGAGACAGAGACAGATAGAATAAGAGAGAGAGAATAAGAGAGAGAGAATAAGAGAGAGAGAATAAGAGAGAGAGAATAAGAGAGAGAGAATAAGAGAGAGAGAATAAGAGAGAAAGAATAAGAGAGAAAGAATAAGAGAGAGAGAATAAGAGAGAGAGAATAAGAGAGAGAGACCTACAGAGAGAGAGAGAGAGGGAAGGGGGAGGACGGGAACAAGACAAAATAGGCGGTCAAAAAGCATTACAGATGAGAAAGAGAAAGTAAATATGAATATAAGCGGAAATAAAAAAAAGCAGGATAGATGTAAGACGGATGGAAGCTAGAGATATAGGAAAAAAGGGCGAAAAGTACGATAAGAAAAGATATTAATAAGACGAGAGTATAATACTAACCACAAGTAAGGAAGAGAATAATAATGCCAGGCTGTCCATATGTTAAAATAATGAGGAAAGATCTGAACCTCACTGCAGGAAGGAAGCTCATGTCCAGAGTACGAACATAAACAATCATTAAAAGCTTGAGGACTTCAAGACATAAACAATAGATGCTGAGAACACACACACACACACACACACACACACACACACACACACACACACCAAGGTCATAAGTGATATAGCACGGTAGCTCCATGGACTCGTTCGGGAGGTAAGAGTTAGATATCAATGTTAGAATATGACTTAACCCGCGCACCACTCTCTCTCTCTCTCTCTCTCTCTTTCTCTCTCTCTCTCCCTCCCTACTTCTCTCCCCCCTAGTGTTTCATATCCTTTCCCATTTCCCCCTTCCTCCTCCTCGTCTCTCTCTCACTACCTCTCTCTCCCAGTGTTTCATACCCTTTCCCTCCTCCTCCTCCTCCCTCCCTCTCTCTCTCTCACCCTCCTCCAGTGCAATTTTCTTTTCCTTTCCCTTTCCCTTTAACACTAGCCACCCCCACCCCCACCCTCTCAAGGAATACAACAACAACTGACTGACTGCTGCACTCCCCCTCCTCTCTGTTGTCGTTTTCAATACATTATGTCCATTGGTTGGATCAGTGTGTTATCGTAATGGTCAGCCTAAGTAGACATCATTTGGGCATTACTACTTAAAGGAGGGTAGTAGTGGTGTCCATTCAGAGTCCCAATGTCTTTTTCATATTCGTGTCTTCTTCGTTTCATGTATTTTATATTTGTATTCTCTTCTCTTCCTTGTTGTCTACTTTCGTCTGCCTTCTGGTTTCCATGTACCAGTATGTTTCTTTTCCTCTTGCTCTTACATCTCTCTCTTTCTGTCAGCAATATATACCTGTTCAAGATACGAGTCTCCTAATGTTTTGCTCAAATCAGTAAAATTATGAAATACACAAGACAATAGTTTACTCAGGAATTACGATAAATTCCAAATACTCTCGATAAGTATAATTTGCAATGGGTCTTGTAAAAGATATTATGTGAACACGCAAAGAGTGATTTACGATTACAATAATTCTGAAGCACGCATCAGTGAGTAAATGGTCACTTACTGTAACTTCAATACTAGCATAACAATGGGTCATTAATAATACTGAATATACTGTATACTGAATAATTAGTCGCCAATTAGTGGAATATAGATATAAACACATATCTCAAACTGCACAAATAATTTCACCATGCATCTATAGGCAGGATTCGAACATTCTCGCCATCAACTTGCGATTCCAGCACTGTAACCATGCATGCACTCGACCATCTCCCCTCTAGGCAGGTTAGGTTAGGTTAGGATAGGTTAGGTTAGTGTGTAGGTAGAGAGTAATATGCGACTGGGCAACCATGCTGGGCAGCCCGACACTCTTCTTCTCCGGGCATAAGAAATCCAATTTAGACTGTCCGACCCACCAATCAGGCAGAACAAGAAACGTACACAAATCCTTCAGCGCCAGGGGAGATGGTTAGCAGAGGGAGTACACTCTTTAATTCCACTTACACACACAGCGAGGGCAGGAAATGGTAAGAGGAACGGACGACAGGAGAGACAGAGAAAGAGGAAGGTGGGAGGGAGTAAAAAGAGATTGAGAGAGAGGGAGGGAGGGAGGGAAACAGATAACAGAAACCGATACAGGATATATAAACATCATAGAAACTAAAAATAATATTCGAACACACATACACACAAAGAGACCATTACACAGCGATATACAGAAACAATTAGAGACCTTGTCAGCGAAAACAACAACGGAATGAGAAAAAAGGAGCATAAAATGTATATAACACTGCCAGAGACAACGATATAAGACTGGAAAAAGAACGAGGAAAAATGAGCACAAGTGGAAAAATAAGTTAGTAGGAACCATCCCTGCCCCACACCATATACTGCTTCTCCCTTCATTTGCATAACGTGGTCTGTAATATTCCCGATTACTGGGCCTCAAACACCTCCTTCGCCTCTTGGTTAATTACAAGTCGGGCGGCGGGGCAGAGAGGCTGAGGTGCCACTCCCGAATGCAGCTCTATCTCTTCCCTGAACAATTAAGTGCCAAACATGCTGGGTTGTTAGTGGTAATGACCAATCATAAGTTATCTTTAAAGGGAATGCCGACCAGACCGACGTACTAACACTCACTAGACATTATTTTCCCAAGGGGGCAACACCGTTATGATGTTCTTTGGGAAGCATGTGCATGTGTGTGCGTGTGTGTGTGCCTGGCTGAAACCTGACGTTGTAAATGTGTTATGGTCGTGTTGTTGTATTTGAGAATAATGCTAATGTTTGGTCTCTGTGAAGTTTAACTTTGAGAAGGTTTTATGTTTGAAATTTTCTTGAATTTCTGTGTTTTAGGGATGATGAAAAAGTATTTAATTGGTCTCATTCAATAAAAAAAAAATTAAGGTAATAGACGAAAATCTTATTCACTATCATCTTGTCTTTACCTGAATGTCTGATTATAATTATCCTTTGTAAATCGAAAACATTAATCCATTCAAAGTAGTTACCTATCTGCTAAAAACACCAATCAAGAAGTAACCTTTGACCTAAACAACCAGTCACGAAACATCTTCAGACAGACAACGCTCCATCTGGAAGGATATTACCTCACTCATTTTGTCTTGGTAGGCTACACATCAACCACCACCACCACATGGCAGTTACTGTCCTGAAAATTATTGTCGATTTTTTTTCTTTTATATTTGCACCGTCATTCTTACGATTACAACAAAAAACAATAGTAAAATAGTCAACGGCTTGGCTTATATTTTTCGCGAGGGACGAAGGAATACCAATTCAAGCCCCCAAGAGTTGTGTTGAATGTGAGAGTGCATGTGGGAAGGGTATTTGTGTTGGAGTGCATCATGGTTATGCTTGCACGCGTACATGAAGAAGATTTGTATACGAGATCGAGGTTACTTCAGCAGAGCACTAGAAAACACATATATAAAACAATGTGTGTGTGTGTGTGTGTGTGTGTGTGTGTGTGTGTGTGTGTGTGTGTGTGTGTGTGTGTGTGTGTGTGTGTATCAGCGGGTCAGTAAACAAAGAGAAACGTCGCAACTCACAGCCTCACACACCTTAGAGAAAAGCGGGCCAGGCACTTAAGTAGCCGCTCATCTGCATAACTGAATAAGCGAACCTGATATTAAAGGGCGGACCGTGTGAGCGAAGCCTTCACGGGCTGGTAATGACAGAGGCGCAGCAAAGGCAACAAGAAGGTTCCCACATCCCTCGGTAACGCTAATGTGGTGAAGCAACGCTGGTGTGGACACAGTTTGGAGAGAGAGAGAGAGAGAGAGAGAGAGAGAGAGAGAGAGAGAGAGAGAGTTATTAAGCAATGGTAAGCACCCCTAGTGTGAAGAATCATTATGAAAGGCATTGTCTTAAAACAAACGCTTACCTCCATTCAAGTGGTATCTGTGAAGGAAAGCAGCATGTCAGTGTTAACTAAAGTATCCCATTATAGGAGATCGGGGTCACGATTCCCTATTCGACCCCCTAAGGTCTGAACACAGAGCAAGATCCCAATTAAAGTCCAAGGACTCATTAAATAAAACGTTGGTGATTGGATACTGAGGAGTGAGAGGATGAGAATGAAAATGAGAAAGGGGATGGCTATGAGGAGGAAAATGAGGATGAAGAGAAAGAAAATAAAGAGGAGAAGAAGGAAAAAGAAAAGGAGAAAGGGGACTAAGTGAGTGGAAGAGACATAGGGTAGAAAAACAGAGCAGATGAACATAAATAAACTGTAGTAAGAAAATTGATAAACACACCATTAGCTATATGATGCTCGGCAAGAAATATTGCTTGGCAAAACTATAAAAGATTATTATCTTGTACGCGGACATTAAAAAATATTGATTTTCACACACCAAACTATTTCCCATTACATAAATCACACCATCGAGTGATTATCTATTTACATTTACAAGTATATAACTTGCGATAGGAAGAGAAACAAACTATTAGTAAAATAACACAATTATCATTCCACCATAAACTTAATATTCGTTACTTTTACAAATAATCGGAGAAGTATTATTGGCAGGGTATTATTGGCAAAGGTACAGAAACAATGGATGAGATATTATCTTTTGAGGGAGATAGTTAACAGAACAATCTTGATATGGTTCACTTTATAAATCCTGATAAAAATGAATAGGCTACTTGCTCCTAAACAAAGACAAAATTCAGCAAACAATTACACGAAATTAAAATTATTATTTGCAACTTTTAAAAAAAAGGAATTTGCTCAAACCATGTAATTAAGGACAGTGAAAGGAAGTCTGTGTATTGATCTGGAGTGGAATCTATATTTCCTGTTATTATCATAAATACGATGGACTGATAACCTGACTGACTTGTACAAAAAGTTCCCAGCAGTACTAGTACACCCAATTGTAATGCTAACAGCACAAATCCAGTGTAGTAAATTCAGTATGATGACACCGCTTATTTTATCTATAGTTTATTTTACTTTTCATGGCTGTGTAAGTTTTTGTTTTATAGAACGTCAAGAACAAACGTGCAGACATATAGCAAGTATACAGTACATACAGTCCCTCTAAGTTCTCAGGGTCCTTGGATCTTATCGTTAATAAGTGTAGGCTACTCGAATACTTTACTTAGCAATCATTTTGAAATTACACTCAGCATTGTCAAGCCTGTATGTATATAATCAAAGAGGTGCAGGTAAAAATAGCCTCAGGACCATAATTAAGCTCAGTGTTGTAATTTCAGACGGTAAACAAACAACCTTGAGGATTCAATACAGAATTAATGCCTTTTGACTAACAAGAGGCTCCTGTTAAATGCAACACTAGAAATTCATATAGTTAAATGGTTTGAAGTAAAGGATGCCTGTGAGCTGTAAGGGTCTTATGAGATTCAATGAAGGGGTTACCTGCAAGGGGCGAATGTGAAGGGTATATGGGTTAAGGTATAGAAAAGGGGTTAAGAATATGAGTAAGGAGAGGTTGGTTGGAATTAGGATAAGGGGGGTTGGGTATTTGGGTAAGAGGGGGTTAGTGATAGTGCGTAAGGGTTTAGGTACAAGGAAGGGGTAGGGTGGGGTGGAGTGGAGTGGGGTGGGGTGGAGTGGAGTGGGGTGGGGTGGAGTGGGGTTGGGTGGGAATGAAGGCAAGGGGTGGGGTTGGGTGGAATGAAGGGAAGAGGTGGGGTGGGAATGAAGCGAAGGGGGGGTATGAAGGGAAGAGGTGGGCATGAAAGGAAGAGGTGGGGTGGGAACGAAGGGGTGGGGTGGGGTAGGGATGAAGGGAAGGGGGTACAAGAGGCAGGGAATGCTCATGATCGGCTTCAGCCCTGCAGGTGGACCCTTAAATAGCCTCGATCAGGCGGGGTTTACGACGTTCACCCTCACACTGATTAGTATTCATTTCTCATATCCTCTAATCCTTCTCTCTCTCTCTCTCTCTCTCTCAATTCATCCATCTATTTATCTATCTATTCATCTGTTTATCTCTATCTCTCTCTCTTATCTATCTATCTCTATCTCTCTTATCTGTCTATCTCTCTCTATTAATCTATCCATCTATTTATCTATTTATGTATCTATCTCAACCACTCACTCACTCACTCATTATTATTCATTTCTGAGGTCTGGTCCAAGTGCTGTGAAGGCCGTAAAAGCGGTAGACAATCGAGGCCAGACTGCCGGGACCCTTCTAAGCAACAACCAGGTTTATGGGTGTTAAGGGGGTCAGCTAGGAGGTTTTGTGGAGCACTTGCATGGGTTACTGCTCATTCCTCCAAACTACGTCTCGAAACGGATCCCCCCCAAGTCTGTGTTGCTGTTTTGTGGCACTGTGTGGAGGAATTAGTTGCCTATATACAAAATCATGCCCCACTTCAGGTGTCCGGACTCTATTACAGGCCTCTATTCAGGAAGGAAGGATGTTAGGGAAGAGGTAGAGTAGAAACGGTAAAAGTGAAGAGGGAAAAGAGATGAAATTAATGTGATAAGCAGTTACATAGGGGATTAAGGACTAATAGGAATTAAGGGAAGGGAAAGGGAGAAAGGTGAAGAGGTAAAATATTGTCGAGGTCGAGGTTGTATTGGTAGTAAAAAGAAAATATGGTATTGCAAAGAAGGATTGTAAAATGAGATAAATTGTAAAGATATGACGAAAAGAGAGGCATAGGAAGGGAGAGAGAAAATATAAAAGGCACGACTAAGGAGAGAAGAAAAACACACAAGGGCAGAAAGATAGAGAAACGGAAAGTGTGTGAGTGGAAAGAAAATACATTGGAGAGGAAGGGAATGAGAAGAAGGGGCTGTTACAGGGAGAGGCGATTAATTTTTCCCCCGTATTAGGTAAGAGAAAGTGTGTGGATCAAGTGGGTTCTCGGGGAAGGGGCCTGGGTTAATGGTTAATGGGTGTAAGACAATGGACGGGCACTCCATTACCCTTGCAAATGGAGTAGGTCGCTTTGGGATTTAACTGCATGACTTCACGGGAGGATGCATGAAATTAACTCTATTATTCTAGGTTAATGATATGCTGCTGGGGGGAAGAGATGTGTATGAAGACGAGGGGTACACAACACAACACATACATACTGCACAGGAATGGAGTGATGTAAGATAGATAGATAGACAGGAATATAGATAAGTAGAAAGGAATATAGATAGATCAATAGATAGATAGATAGATAGAGATAGATAATTAGATAGATAGATAGATAATTAGATAGATAGATATACAGGTAGATAGATAATAGATATAGATAGATAATTAAATAGATAGATAGATAAATAAATAGATAGATAGGTAGATAGAGAGATAGACCGATGAATGAGCATTTAAGCAATAATGAAGGAAGATATTGAAAATTTGTTGAAACTTACTGGTCGCAAGGAAACAGAAAGAAACAAAAAAGAAAGAGAACAAGGAGAATAACAAGCTGTCCCGTACAGAACAACAGATGGAGAAAGAGTGAGAAAAAATATATAGATTGATAGACATGGACGGATGGAATAATTTATAGATAGATAGAATGTTGAATATGTATCCCGTTCATAAATTTATAAATGGAAAGAAAAAGATTGATGTAAATATAAATTATTATCAAAGAGACAAAAAAGAAAGAACTAGAGCTGAAAAAAGAAGAAAATCATAAGAAGAATGAAAGGAAGAACGACAACGCAGAGGGAATGTACCAAACACGAATTAAGGAAGGAAGAAAGGAAGGAAGGATAGAATGGAGGAAGGAAAGAAGGAAGGAAAGGAAGAATGTAGGAAAGAATGAAAGAAGGATGTCTAGCCAGCACACCACAACATGCTAACCCAACCAACCCCAAGACTGGTTCCTCACTACAGGGGGTCCACCAGCTCCACCACCCTGTCCCCCCACAGATCTATATGAATCTATCTCCCTTTTTTATATTACTCACACACACACACACACACACACACACACACACACACACACACACACACACACACACACACACACACACTTTGGATCGCATTTTACCCTGGATTGTCCTACACTTAGCTCTCTTGTTCATCACTCACTTAGATCTACTGTATATGCTTCTACCTACATGAATCTATTTGTTGTTGTTGTTGTTGTTATTATTATTGGTTCTCTTTTATATATCAATTTCTGTGTTGTTATATTTTAGTGATGATAATTTTTCAAGCTTAATGTAATTTGAACTCATTGTTGTTGTTTATATTTTACTGTGGTTCTCTTATTTTTTTTTATTACTGTGTTGCCTTCTTTTATTCTTCTTTCCCTTTTCAGGTTTTCTTATATTGATTTATCTCATTTTAACCTCATATCAATGTTCTCTCTTTATCGTTCTTCTCTATTTTTCTTATTTTCTTCACTCTCTACTGTTCATTTTCTTTCCTCGACGTCCTCCCCCTTCCCCTAATTCTCTCCGTTCCATCTCTGCACTTTTCTATTTTTATCACCCTTCCCTTCTTCCTCCATCCATCCATCCATCCATTTTCTCGTCTTCATTCTATTCACCATTCCCCTGCACTCCTTTGTCGATAGTCCCCCTCCCTCTTTCGCTTTCTTCCTCTCACTATCTACCCTTCTTCCGTCTTACCTACCATCCTTCAACCAACCTTCCCTCACCGTACTATATCTACCCTTCTTTCTTTCCTACCATCCTTCATCCAACCTTCCCTAACCTTACTCTCACTATCTACCCTTCTTCCTTCTTTCCTACCATCCTTCATCCAACCTTCCCTCACTACCTTCGTCCCCTTACACCCACAAGTGTCTGAAAACATCCCACCTCTTCTATTGTCCACACGTCCCTCAGACTGACACACCACGGCACAAAGCCCCTTCAGAACCCATACCTTCATCTAGGCAATCGCTCTTATAGCACTGGGACCTCGTGTAAGGAGAGTTCACAAGGTCAGTAGGAGGGAATGTGGGAATGTGTTGTCTTGTTTGTGTGTGTATATATGTCTGTCTGTCTGTTTGGTTAGTTGGTGCGATTGTGGTAGTTCTGGGCGTGGTTTGAGATGGGATGGGGCGATTGTGGTGGTAATGATGGGTCTGGATGGTGGTGGTAGTGATGGTGGTAGTTGTAATGGTTGTATAAAATGGAAATCAATCAAAACGGTAGCCTGTGGAATCAGAGGTAAAAGTGATGGTGGTGGTGGTGGTGGTGGAGGTAGTAGAGATGGTGGTGGTAGTGCTGGAGGTAGCAGAGATGATGATGGTGGTGGAGGTAGTTGTAATGATGATAATGGTGGTGAAGATAGTTATAATGATGATAATGGTAGTAGAGGTAGTTATAATGATGATGATAGTGGTGGTGGAGGTAGTTATAAGGATGATAATGATGGTGGAGGTAGTTATAATGATAATAATGGTGGTGGAGATAGTTATAATAATGATGATAATGATGGTGGAGGTAGTTATAATAATGATGATAATGGTGGAGGTAGTTATAAGGATGATAATGGTGGAAGTGGAGGAAGTAGAGATGATGGTAATGGTAGTGGTGGAGGTAGCAGTGATCTAGACGATAATTTTGGTGGTAGGGGTAGTTGTAGCAGAACTGATGATGATAGTAGTGGACGTAGCAGTAGTGATGACTGGGGTAGTACTAGTTCTGGGTGCTAGGCTACACGTTCAGGTTCAAGGGAGAAGAGAGAGAGAGTTGTGTAGTTAAAAGAAAATGCTGTGATGATGTAACAAGTGGAGTTAGATTCTGTTAGAAGACTGATATACAAAAGAATCCTGTGAAGAGATAGGGAGTGAGAGAAGAGAGGTTAATAATGTGAGGAGAACCAGAAGAAAAAGAGAAGGATTAAAATAAATGGAAATGTTTGGAGGAAAGTGAGGAACGGAGAATCTTAATAGGAAAAGAAATTTCAGAAAAAAGAGAGGCTAATAAAGTGAGGAGAGCCAAATGAAAAAGAGAGGGATTAAATAAATGGAGATGTTTGGAGGAAAGTGAGGAACAGAGAATCTTAATAGGAATAGGAAATACAGAAAAAAAAAGTGAGATTGAGGACAAGGAAAAGATGAAGGAAACTGTGAGAGTCGATATTATAGAGAAAAAAGACAAAGGTAGACAAAACTCAGGAGGATTGTAACGGATGTCTGGTTTACCTTCACTCATCACTGCCACACCTTCCTTACTTACTTACTTCCTTCCTTCCTTCCTTCCTTTTTGTCCCTCATCTTCCTTCCTTCCTTCCTTCCTTCTTGTCCCTCATCTTCCTTCCTTCTTTCTTGTCCATCTTCCTTCCTTCTTTCCTTCCTTCCTTCTTTCTTATGCTACTCCTTCGCTCAGATCCTTTTTGTCCTTCATCTTCCTTCCTTCCTTCTTTCTTTCTTACTGTACCAGTTGTACTTCTTGTCTTATTGTACCAGTACTTCTTTCTTTTTTCTCTTCAATATACATCTCCTTCCCCGATTTTTCCTTTTTTCTTTTCCTTTCTTATTTCAATTTCTCCTTTTTCTCTTCTTGCCGACTTTCCTTCCTAGTTTCTCTCCTTTATTCATTTCATTCGTAATTTTTTCCTCCCGTCTTCGTCCATTCCTTCCTTCATTCTGCATTTTCATTTTTTCCCTTTAACTTTCATCGACCCTCTATTTTTCTTTATTTTCTCCTTCCTTCCATACGCAGAGAATAATTTTCCTTTATTAACTCTATATATCAGCCTGCCTCCCTATCCTTTGCCATGCATCCTACTCTTCCCCATTCACATCTTCCTACATTCGTACTCTTTTTCTTCGTACTCCATTTCTGTACCCATCATCAACATTTCTTTTCCTTCCATACTCCTCCTACTACCTCAACTACCTCAGTAACAGAATGATGTCTGTACGTATTGCAAACTCCACATCTGCTCAACTTGGGGTTACTTACGGAGTACCACAGGGCTCAGTGCTGGGTCCCATCCTTTTTTCTATATATGTAAATGACCTTTCCCATGCCTTCTCTGATTGCCAGATTATTCAGTACGCCGATGATACACAATTCATCCATACAGGCGACATCAACGATATTCAAGGCCTGATGCGTAGAGGTGAAGAATGCATAGAGAATCAAAACACTATTTTAACAAAAATGGTCTATTACTAAATGCTAATAAGACACAATGTATGTTTGTCGGGACTAGAGGACTTCTATCCCAAATACCGGCAGATATACATATGATGATCGATGGGAACCCAATTTTCCCAAGTAGTTCCGTAAAAAACTTGGGCGTATATTTCGACCCACAAATGAAATTCGACAGGCATGTTAAAGTATTGAAAAGAAAAATATACGGAATATTAATGTATGTAAATAGAATAAAAAACAATTTTAATACGAGTAGTAGAATTAATGTGATTCAGTCGTTAGTTTTAAGCCAAATAAACTACGGCATATACATTTGGGGCACAGCAAATGCAACTCAAATCGATCAGGTACAAAAATTACAAAACTTTGCTGCAAAAGTTGCTCTTGGAGGCGCTGCTAAACACGACCACGTCACTCCATATCTTAAAGAGCTCGGCTGGCTAAAAATAAAAAATAAATACTACTTTGAATTGGGTGTCCTTGTCTATAACATCATTAATAACAGACTGCCACATTGGTTGCTCACCCTGCCAACAGTGGGTGATGTCTACGAAAATGTTGTAAACACAAGGCAACAACAACAGCTTTATGTGCCTAAATGTAATACGTGTTTGGGGGAAAAGTCTCTCACAATAGCAGGACCTTCTATGTGGAATAGTCTCCCCACTGATATAAAACAAGTAAACACTCTAAGCTCTTTCAAACGTTGTTTAAAGGCACATTTACAACATCAACAATTCCACATGTAGTGTTCCATTGTTATTTTTATTGTTTTCTTCATATAATTTTATATATTTTAAGGTGTATTTTACTTCTTTTACTAAAACTTAACGTTTTTAATTAAACATTTTATACTAATATAGATTTAGTGTAATTTTATTGACAATCTCATTTTATGTGATATTCTTGTAAAGCATTTTATTGTATAATGTTAAGATTTGACTGTGTGCGTTTTTGAGTGTGTGTGTGTGTGTGTGTGTGTGTGTGTGTGTGTGTGTGTGTGTGTGTGTGTGTGTGTGTGTGTGTGTGTGTGTGTGTGTGTGTGTGTGTGTGTGTGTGAGTGTGTGTGTGTGTGTTAATGAGTGTGTGTGTGTGTGTGTGTGTGCGCGTGTGTTTATGTGTGTGTGTGAGATAGAGTGAGTGTATGTGTGTGTGTGTGTGTGTGTGTGTGTGTGTGTGTGTGTGTGTGTGTGTGTTTGCGTGTGTGTATGTGAGCTGAGCACACTGAATAACTATCTGTACTTATATATATCATACGTACTACTTGTAAAATGTTAAAAGAATAACCATTGTAAATGGAAATAAAATTCTGATTCTGATTCTGATACTTTTCCTCTTCCACTATGCGTTCTCTCCATCAGCACATACATCACTTAGTATTAATCATCATCGCTGTCTACTTCTCCATCCATCTGTCTCCCTAACTAGCCAGACAGAGGCGGGGCGGGGCGGGGCGGGGCGGGGCGGATTGGGCGGGGTGGGTCGGGAGAACCAGCTTGTAGTACCACCATCCCTCACTTACAACTGGCCCGTGGAGATGGATGGTTCGCCTTGTTACCCCGGACTACCCTCATTACCAGCTTCTGTCAATACTGTGATCTGTGGCGCGTCCAACTTGGGAAATATGACAACAACTTTAATATGGAATTACTAAACAAGCTAAGCAGAATAACAACATAATTTGCCAATAATAATATAGTAATGCTAAATGTGTATATATTATTATCATTATTATTATTATTTTTCTTATTATTATTCTGAAGGTGTTTTCAGACGGAGAAGAGAGAGGAAACGAGAGTTCATAAGAAATAAAATTAAATCAAGTGTCATTCTTAAGGTAGTCTGGTGACCTACCTGACAAAATGTTGTTATATCTCACCAGACATTGAAAGATTGATGACATTTTGGGTATCATTTAAAAGTGGGCGATATAGAGACGAAATTATTCAGACATGTATGTATGATGAATGTGCAAAATCCTTCCTATACTCCAGCGGTTGTTTCTCGCCGGATAAACACCAAATACACAAACACATGAACACCGAAGACTAACCACAAAAAATCTCTCTCGCCGCTCGAAAGATTAAAAAAAGCAAACACAATGTTAATATAAGAAACGTTGAAGAATGTTGGAGAGGCGAGCTGCGACACGGACCTTGGTGATAAATGTGGTTGCTGGCTCCTGCTGTTATATATATCGTGTCATAATTTCCAGTCAGCTGTTGCATGCAAACTAAATAGGTGTTCGCCCCCACGATGCAAATCATTCAGTAATTTTTCAAAAATTATTTCGGGTTGGGGCAGCGTTATTTATGAGGGAGCGCACGCTATCATTAATGAAGACAGACTATAATTCAACCTTGATGTAGACCTCGGGTGATTTCTCAATTCCTCCCCCCTCATAACGACCACCTCCACTACTCACTCACCTTCCTTCTACTAGGTATGTGTTGGGACGCCTTCGTGGGCTTGGCTGTGTCTCATTGACTCTTAATTTCCACAACTTATGTCCATCAGCAACGGCGCTCATACAACTTCCTACACAAAGTTCGCCAACATCTTCGAATTATAACGACACCACAAAGGGGGCATTTCCTCCAAGCTTCTTAAATACAGGTCACATTAAGAGGTATTGTTGGTCTTACTCTTAGCCAATACTTCTTAAATTCTATTCATAAGCGCCATTGAGAAGCAGACAATATTCATGCCTCGATAAATCAAAGATGCATGTGCGTGTTGACCAAACATAACTAATTAGTAAAAGTTGGGAAAATAGTCTAAACTATATAGTAAAGTTTTCAAGATGTAGAGCTACACAGATTATGGTCAATGAAATTAGTAGAGCATGAAATATTCAGGTGGAAGGGGAACTCTTCTATTTTCTCTTGTTCTGTTTTATGCCTGGCTTACCTGAAGTAAATATAGAGATAATAAGCACTTTCATAATGAGTATAGTCAAGCACAAAGAACAAGGAGGAAACTCAAAGTCATGTTTATGAATGTGATAGTTTATGGTAGGTGATGGATATTATACCAACAAAGGGCGAGTCGCTTAACATGGAAAATCCTCCTATTCTGAGGGGCTGTGGTATAAAGTAGGCTTGAGACTGATAAAGAAACCATTCATTCATTCATTTAGAAGAAAAAAAACAGACACAGACATTCATATTGGCAAGAGAAACAGGGGAGGCATCACATTGTAACAGCAACATGGAGAGGAACTGAGACTGATAAAGTATGTTGTACAATCCCTCCCCATTCATTTGTTACAGTGAGGTACAGTGGAGGCAAAGATACTAAGGTGTCCGTCTCTGGGTGCAGGTTTGTTTTTATGCCGTAAGTGTATATCTAAGTGTATATCTGAGTGAAGTGTGTGTGTGTGTGTGTGTGTGTGTGTGTGTGTGTGTGTGTGTGTGTGTGTGTGTGTATTTGTGTGCGTGTATTTGTGTGCGTGTGTGTATTTGTGTGTGTGTGTGTGTGTGTGTGTGTGTGTGTGTGTGTGTGTGTGTGTGTGTGTGTGTGTGTGTATTTGTGTGCATGTATTTGTGTGCGTGTATTTGTGTGCGTGTGTGTATTTGTGTGTGTGTGTGTGTGTGTGTGTGTGTGTGTGTGTGTGTGTGAGAGAGAGAGAGAGAGAGAAAGAGAGAGAGAGAGAGAGAGTGTGTGAGTGTGTTTCTTCTTCAAAAACAACACCTCGTCTAGTGCTTCCAGGGATGTAATTGGTGTCGCTATGTATAACGGAAGGAGAATATGCGACCTGTACTAAAACCCACCAGTCATTCATCATTACCTTAATAACCGAAGACCGAAACTTAATCACTGACTGCAACCAATCGCCGCCACGCCATCATTACCGTCTGCACCGCCAACCACAAGGTAAAGTAATGAGTCTGTGTGCCTAATGATCCCTTTATGGGCTTCTTGTTTATCACTGCAGGTCGTTCTTACTCTCTTCCATGGGTTTCTGAAGACTACTGTGAAATCCATACATATCCAGTAGATTTTTTACCCATTTGGTATACATTTTCTTTTGTTTAGGCTATCACGTGTCCACCGTATAACACATAATCTGTTCTGGGATTACTGTATTTTATTGCAGTGACAATGCAAGAAACATGATTGCTTTGAAATAAATGGCTCAAGAGACCTCGTACGATATGAGGGTTACTGGTTCCTCCCCAAACTACCTACGAGTTTATTACGAGACTGGAACCGTTCGTTAATGTGGCTGGGGAAGGGAAGGGAGGGGATGAGAAGGGAGGGGATGAGAAGGGAAGGGAGGGGATGAGAAGGGAAGGGAGGGGATGAGAAGGGAAGGGATGGGATGAGAAGGGATGGGAGGGGATGAGAAGGGAAGAGAGGGGATGAGAAGGGAAGGGAGGGGATGAGAAGGGAAGAGAGGGGATGAGAAGGGAAGAGAGGGGATGAGAAGGGAAGGGATGGGATGAGAAGGGAGGGGATGAGAAGGGAAGGGAGGGGATGAGAAGGGAAGAGAGGGGATGAGAAGGGAAGAGAGGGGATGAGAAGGGAAGAGAGGGGATGAGAAGGGAAGGGAAGGGAAGGGAAGGGAAGAGAGGGGATGAGAAGGGGAGGGAGGGGATGAGAAGGGAAGAGAGGGGATGAGAAGGGAAGGGAGGGGATGAGAAGGGAAGAGAGGGGATGAGAAGGGAAGGGATGGGATGAGAAGGGAGGGGATGGGAAGGGAAGAGAGGGGATGAGAAGGGAAGGGAGGGGATGAGAAGGGAAGGGAGGGGATGAGAAGGGAAGGGAGGGGATGAGAAGGGAAGGGAAGGGATGAGAAGGGAGGGGATGAGAAGGGAAGGGAAGGGATGAGAAGGGAGTAGGGGTTATCGGAAAATTGAAGTTTGGTCTGCCTGAACAATCCTGACCTTGGACATTTACTTACAACTCAGAATATAAGGGCCTCTTTAGGTATGATTGTGGGTACTGCTTTTTTTTTTTTTATCTTGTGCGTGTGAGTAAAACCTTAGTCTATTCTCACTTTTTTTTTTTTTTTTTGTAAGAGGAAGGAGATTGGGGTAGGATATGATACTCGTATAATATTACTAATTTTTTTTATGTCTTGTTTATAAAATGTACACACACACACACAAGAAGAGAGAGAGAGAGAGAGAGAGAGAGAGAGAGAGAGAGAGAGAGAGAGGTGAAACGTAGCAGCAGGTGTAGGCTAATTCTGTTACTCACGCGAGCTACCACTTATTTCACGCCTTCCTGGGACTGGCCTTGTTAACTCTTTTCCGCTTTTTTTGGAAGTTGCAGACTGATCCAGGGTATGAGCAGCGCCTTATAGCAAATTAACATCACAATCTAACATTACCATAAAAGCACTAAAGAAAATTACCGGAACTATCACAAAAACAACCGTAATTACAACAAGGAAAACGACCAGAATCATCAACAAAAGCCAGCTGTAAATATTACGACCAAACGACAACCCGTTAACAACTACAACAGCAACAACAAACCATAATAACGACAATCCATAACTACAAGGAAAACTACCGTATACTACAACAGGGAAAACTACCGTAAACAGCGACTAAAGCATACAATCTGGGCCACCCGTGTTCCCACATTTTGCATGCACGGAAGAGCAGGTAATAATTTTGTGTCAGGCAGCAACAGCTCACGGAGACTCCCTAAAGTGCCGCCTCACGCTCATCTAGCGTAAATTTCCCTGATTATGACAATCCGACAACGCAATACAGACCTGATGAGCCGTCACGGGGCCGGGCCAGGGACGCCACCACGCCCCTCTCTCACCGTCGTCGTCGTCACATGTATCCTCTCCCCACCCACCCCCATCCCGCCCCTCCCCGTCCCACCCCGCACCTTACCGTTTCATCCCACCCAACCCCCCCTCCTATTCCACTCCTTTGTCCAATCTATCTTTCCCCAACATATTTTATATTGTTCATATTTTGCACTCTCGCCTGTACCATCACGTTTTATTGTTGATAATTTGTCTCCCCCATTAAAATGAAGGCCAAGACCAGGAAAACTACAAGTGAGTCAGTAGCTCGTACACAAATATACAAATAAAAAGTGCCATTTACTGTATAGATGATTATAGTACGATTACTCTTGCTTTCTTCTCCCTTCTCTTTCTCTCGAGCATTATTTTAAGTTTTCTCTTTTCTCTCCATTTAACTATCAATCTGTCTACTTACATTTTTCATTCACTTTCTCTCTTTGCTCGCATACAACGCACCATAATCCGTCATATTCCATACCGTTTCATTCAAATGTGGTGTCCTTGTTATGTACTACCCTGATCGATGTCAAATAGTCCACGCCTAACCCGACCCTTCTTGCAAATCATGTCATAAATTTCACTTCACTCAAGTTCATTTTTTGTATTGTGATCCTGGCGCAAATGAACAGATTCTTTACTAAGTGGTATGACCTCTAAGTGATATGACCTTAGACACACTTTTCTCGTACAAATTAGAGTTAATAAGTTGCAAACAGTATCTAGTTGTGTAAAATATAGGTGTAATTTGTCTTGAGCATTAACATAAGTACCGAAAAATCCTGTGCCCGAGGCAACACAATATGGAAGACTGCTCTGCTCACAACCACATCAAATAACAACACAACACACATCACTTGAAGGCTTTATGGGAGAGCCAGGTCTAGGCCGTGACCTTCCTCACGGACTAGGGGCTGCTCGGCCAGACAGCTTGAGTTACACATCTGCTCTAACTGACAAACTCGTCCCGACACACACACACACACAAACACACACACAGTAACCCCGAACTGTACACCTGTCCTGACATTCACAACTGTCCCGCCATCCACTCTCGCCCCAAATTGCTAACCTGAACCATCCATCCCAACGAAACACCATGCATATTCCCGACTTACATACATACACACACCTGTCTTCGTTTACATCTGCAGTATGAGTATCGTACACAAACCTATTGCATCTCTATTTCCCACACCAAAAACACTTCCAACTACAGGGCAGGTTATGTGTTGATGACATTCCACACCCAGGCAGCCCCTCCCTTCAAATTACACCAACATTACATTATCGACGTCTAGTTCGTAATAGAGATATGCACTTAAATCCTCGAGCAAGAAAGCTGATAGAGACCAACTTTAAAGGGTCGCATGTTGTGGGCGAATTGGAGGCCGAATGCTTCCTCCAAACTACTCCAGGAAACTGATCAATTGAATTTATGAGTAAGAAATCCGTTATATAAACGAACCTATTTTATCGTCAGATATATTGGTATAAATAGTTAAAGTGACACAATTTCCATTAAAGAAACACATATTCTGTAAAATAACCTTCTGCTGTACAATTAGCGACAAAAAAATCAAGTTAAATATTTACAGTACCGTATATGAAAATATTAAATCCTTTTTTTATTCTAAAATTAGGTAAGTAAAAATGGTAAAATTAGTAGGCACCTAAGGGTCCATCACTAGCATTTATATTCATTTACCTCCATTAATCATAATCCATTCATTATCAGATTTTGTTCAGACTCTCGGATGTTCTCCATACCTATGAAATCAGGTTGAAGAACGGAGGAAGCCTTAGAGTGGCCAGAGGACGATGGAAAATATGTCTGCGTCATGTCAGCATTACCCCCAACATGCAATACACACACTACTGTACACAGGTTCTACATATAATCAGTCTCTCTTCACTCACCCATGCAGTCTCCTTCACGAGCACACCACTTAACATATTTCCCAGACTTTGTGAAGGATACATATCTAATGCAATGTTATATTAATGTTTGAAGTCTTGAGGGTGTTGATGGTTTGGTTGAATATTCAATCCAATGTTGCTAATCCTTACAGGTACAGTTGATAGACATGGTAAGTAAGTAAGTAAGTAAATTAGTAAGTAAATCAGTAAGTAAATAAGTCAGTAAGTAAATAAGTCAGTAGGTAAATCAGTCAGTAGGTAAATCAGTCAGTCAGTCAATCAGCAAATCAGTCAGTCAGTAAGTTTGTCTGTCTGTCTGTCTGTCTCCTTCATTTCTCATTCTGGCCAGGGAGTGTGAGGCAGTGAAGTGTGACGTGTAGACAGGATTGGAGCCTGAGAAAATAGCTGTAAGGGATTCTTAGAAGCTTCTACTAACTTCACAAAATAAGGGGATCGAGGAGAGTGAGTGAAAAACTAAACAACTCTGAGCAAACCACAGATTATAAAGTAAATAAACCTCTCTCTCTCTCTCTCTCTCTCTCTCTCTCTCTCTCTCTCTCTCTCTCTCTCTCTCTCTCTCTCTCTCTGCTTCTCAGTACATAATACTTATATATGAAGGAACATTTTAATCAAAGTACTGTATAGCCAATATACATAAACACCGTACAATGAAACCAAGTGGGTGTGGACTCAAACATTCTTAAATTTTGCCAAACAACTATAAAAGATAATAACAACACACAGATGGGCAAGAAAATAAAACAAATGATAAAATCCTCTCATCACCAGGATAAATAGATAACACCCAGAATAATTCCTTAGTGCTGAGGACGCGCCAGGGAAGTGGTAAAAGAGTTAAGTGGCAATCTCTTGTCGACAAATTGGAGGGCCGCTATATTCCTCCAAATTATGTTACAAAACAGAACCCCTATTTAAATAGTGAGGTACGGTCTGTTTCCTGGTATAGTTCGGAGGAATCGGTAGCCCTCCAGTTTGTTGACAAGAGATTATACTCCCATAATACGTCAACAAGAGATTTATACCCTTATAATACGTAAACATTGAGCAATTATTATCCAACCATACCTCTCTCTCTCTCTCTCTCTCTCTCTCTCTCTCTCTCTCTCTCTCTCTCTCTCTCTCTCTCTCTCTCTCTCTCTCTCTCTCTCAGCCCTAGCCATTAAACGAAGCACTCCACTGTTAAGGCCACGGCACAAGTACGCATCCAATTAAAGTCCAAATTATCTTCGTACCAACTTTTTCAAATGAGCTCCTAAATCAAACAGGAGGAGTGTGCACCATCTTCACTCTCTTCATATACCACCTCCTCTTAGCATCAACTTCCTCCTTCTCCTCCTACTTCTACTTCTCCTTTTCTCCTTCTTCTCCTCCTCCTCTTTTTCTCCTTCTCCTCCTCCTCTTTTTCTCCTTCTTCTTTTCCTCCTCCTCCTCCTCATTTTCTCCTTCTCCTCCTCCTTTTCTCCACCTCCTTCTTCTCCTCCTTCACCTTCTTCTCTGCCTTTTTTTTTCTTTTCTTCTTCACCTTTATTTATCCTTCGTGCTTAACATTTCTTCTTTGTCCTTGTTATTCCTTTCTCCTTCTTCGTTGATCACTGTTCCTTCATCTTACTCGTTTTAGTTTCCTCCTCCTCCTAATCCTCCTCCTCCTCCACCGTTAACATTTCCTTTTTCTTTTCTTTTTTCCTCCTCCTCCTCTTCTTCATTGATCACTTTTCTCTCCTCTTTCTGTTTTTAATTTCCTCCTCCTCCTCCTCCTCCTCCTCCTTATCTTTCTATTCCTGTAAAAAAAAAGGAGGATCATCATTGGAAGACAAATATTCGAGCCAATGACGATAATTATTTCCGGAAACAAAAAATATAAAAGTAGATCACACAGCCCGATTCACGAGTTACCGACCCTCTGTCTGTCTGTCAAAATGTTTGTCATTTATTTTGTTTTTTTCTGATTATTGTTTGACAGCCTGTCTATCGTTCTTTTGTCTTTGTCCGTATGTATGTATGTAAAATATCTATCTATCTATCTATCTATCTATCTATCTATCTATCTATCTATCTATCTATCTATCTATCTATCTATCTATCTATCTATCTATCTATCTATCACACACACACACTCTCTCACTCTCACTCTCTCTCTCTCTCACTCTCACTCTCACTCTCTATCACTATCTCACTCTTACTCTCTATCTCTCTCTCTTTCACTCTTTCACTCTCTCCCTCTCTCCACATATTAGTGTATAAATATGGCTCCCTATACCTTTAAAACCTGTCTGTCATTCCCCTTATCCATCTACTAACCCACCTGCATCCCTCCTTACCTTCCTTATCTACCTTCCTAATTACATAAATACATCTCTTCTTCCTCCTGATTACCTGTATAGCCTATCTACCTATCTAATTGCTGCTCATCTGTCTGCCTAACCTCCTACCAACCGAAAATACCCACCTTCTTTTTTTATCTTCCTTCCACCGACCCAACATAAAATTCTATCCTATACAATCTATATATACTTCTTACTAACCTATTTTCTCGTCCATAAAATAAATACTTAACTACCAATCCTAATCTACTTAACTACCTATCCTAACCTACTCACCTTCCCACCGACCTAACCTGATATACTAACCTGCTAATCTACCTAATTAATAACCCACCTACCTAACCTTCCTAATCTAACCTCCTGCCCTACCTATCTACCTGCTTATCAACTCATCTACATCATCTTGTTTTCCTCTACCTACTGAAATACCCATCTATCTAACGTACTCCTTTTCCTCTACCTATCTACCTACTGAAAAACCCATCTACTTAACATACTCCTCTTCCTATCTACCTACTGAAAAACCCATCTATTTAACCTACCCTTCTTCCTATACCTACTTAACAACCCATCTGCCTATCTACCCGTCCATTTTTAGAAGCTCTTGACGGAGTTTTAATCAGTTTCCCGCGGTGGTTGGGTGTTAATGAGCGGCTCCCTCCCCTCATCACGGCTCCCAAATTTCAACCACAGAGAATAATTAGTGGGGCGAGAGAGAGGTCACGGGGGCGAAATTAACTTTTAGATTAAACTCCTGCCATCGAGTGGGGCGTCCTGACTTACTCACTTCCTTTCTGGGATGTTCACTTTGTTCTATCCTCTATTTATTTCTGTGTCTCTTTCTGTATATCTGTCTGTCTTTTTTTCTATCTGTCTCTGTCTCTGTTTCTCTGCATGTCTCTGCATGCATGTCTCTGTCCGTCTTTGTCCGTCTTTGTCTTTCTCGGTCTCTCTCTGCGTTTCTATGTCTGTCTCTGCCCCTCTCTCTCTAGCAATACTCCCCTCTGTTTCTCGCCTTCCTCCTGCCACCCATCCACTTCCTCCCCAGAAAAACACCCCCGCGGCCAGAAACCATCGGTGGCAACCAATAAATAGCCACATAATAGCCGGAATCAGTGACATAATAGCACCTTCCGTCTCGCCCTCTCCGACCCGTGTCACCCCCTTGTTAATTACGTATGTTGCGGTGAAAAATAATACCTGCTATCGGTAAAAATATAAAATAAAAAAAAAAAATGGAGGAAGCGGATTCGATATGTGTTGTGAGTACGGAAAATGTGTAGATGAAGAAGGGAGAAAAAATAGGAAAAATAGATAAATACAGAGAAAAAGAAAGAAAGAGAGATAGATAGATAGATAATTACAGAGAAAAAGAAAGAAAGAGATAGATAGATAGATAAATACAGAGAAAAAGAATGAAAGATAGATAGAAAGATAGATAAATACAGAGAAAAAAAAAGAAAGAGAGACAGATATAGATATTTACAGTAGATAGAACAAGCTAGTGTGAGAGCCATGAGAAGAGAGGTGGGAAGGGAGGTGCAAATAATATACAAAAATACAGAATAATATTACGGCATAAATTATACATATCGTGGCATTAATTATACGAGTACTAATAATAAATCAAAGTAAAAGCAATGACTATACGAATAACTGGATATAAGTTACGAAGCGATGACAAGAAAATGTGAAAGTTGTGTGTGAAAACAAGCTATTATATTATATTGAAAGAAAAATGGGATAAAAACCAGGAGGAAATTGTAAAATAGAAAATGAATGAAAAGGACAGAAGATAAACAGGGTAGAAAATTGGGAAATAAAGGAGGGAGATCAATAAATAATAGAGGACATGAAAGAAAAAAAAAGGAGGAAGGAAATTGAAATAGATAGGTAGTGAAAGCAGGTCAGATAAGGAATAGACTTAGAACAAAGGAGAAAGAGAGATAAAAGAGAAGGGATATACAAAGGCAAGAAATCGTGCGAAAGGATATAGAGGAAAAATGGAAAAGAGTCGATGCAAGTAAAAGATAAGGATAAGGAACTGTCGAAAAGGGTAGTGAAAAAAAAAAATAAACAGCAAACAGAGAAAAAGGAAACGAACGAAGAGGTAAGAATGAAGAGAGCAATAGGAAAGAGTGAAAGAGATCTACATACGAGACACATAAACAGAGAGAGAGAGAGAGAGAGAGAGAGAGAGAGAGAGAGAGAGAGAGAGAGAGAGAGAGAGAGTGAGGTAAGGATGAGCCCTGTAGTGAGTGAGGGAAAAAAAGCCGTCCCAGAAGATACAAGCCACCACCTTATTACCTATACTTATAAACACATAATTTAGACAGTTAATGCCATATCATTAACTCAATATATTGCCATTGATGAACTCAATAATCCGATATGTCAGCATTTTTCACCCAGTAATCGCTATGCTATTCCTTAATTACAACTTCCATGACTTGCGGCAAATTCTTAAACACGCCCTGAGCGATGGCAATATAAATACGGAATATGCGCTGCGCTGCGGGGTTCGGCTTGGCTGCATATTCCCCAAATGTGACCAGTTAAGAGACCATTTTATTTTACAGGATGTGCAGTACGGTGTTAGTTAGTTAGTTTGTTACATTATGTGATACTAGGTTTTAGTTAGACTTGAAATGCTAGGTTTTGATTAGATATTGTCACAGTATATATAGATCTGGTAGAGATTACATTAAATTTGGGTCCAGTTGAAATACATACTATTCACTAACGTCGGATCTGGTTACATCATTATCACACGTGAATACAACTGATCCATATACATTCATTCATACAGAAAAGAGAGGACCCATAGCTGTAAATATACGAAGGAAGGAAGGAGGGTATACACTTGGGGATGTATACACAGGTTAGCGGGCCGGCTCCCAGCGCTCTACTCCCAACGATTACACCCAAAAAGTAATTAAAATCGCGCAGGGTTAATTTTCTGCTGCTGCATCTTAAGCGACTCGAGTTTTTGCTGCTGAACCAACCCGCCTGCAGCGTCTCCCTCGCCGTCACAGCTGCATGCTTTCTTCCCCTGACCGTTTGTTGTTGTTGTTGGATGTTGTTGTTGTTGTTGTTGTTGGGTGGTGGTTGATGTTGTTGGATGTTGTTTTTGTTGTTGTTGGAAGATGTTGTTGGATGTAGTTGTTGGATGTTGTTGTTGTTGTTGGTGGTGGTTGATGTTGATGTTGATGTTTTTGTTGTTGATGATGGTGATAGTGTTGCTTCCTCCATCATCACTTTCTTGTATACAGGTTAGTTGTGTGTGATCATCTATACAGTACTACATACCTATTTGCCACTATTGTTATTCCTTCGTTAATACCTTTGGACTCTTCTGTTGTTAATGTTGTTTTTTTCATCAACGTTTGCATTCTAACCAGTTCTGAGTGTGGTGGTGGGGGGAAGGGGGGGGGGAGGGGGGAAGGGGGGGAAGGGGGGTCTGTGCCTACCATTAATCATACCAGTGTCAATAGTTTGTCTGGAGTACATCTTGATGCAAGTTGATCTGGCAACACTGAAAACGAAGGAGTTGTCGGAGTTGATGCTTTATAATCATCAGACAAGTTAAAATCTCCTCGGTAGTTAGTCAGTCGATAATACTAAAAAAAGAATCACACTGACGCTCACAGAATTTGCCTCATGTTATTTTCTTCCTTACCCTTGGCATGTGTTGTTGTCATGCTGGTTCCTCTGCTGATATTTATAGAACATTCTGCTCATTTATGCCTCCAATTACCTACAAATCTAAACCAAACCAGGCCTCTCATGTTGTAATATCCTGCTTTTGAAAAATAATTATCCACCCGCTAATATTCCTTACCAATTTATATCTTTATATCTCCACTTATTATTCAGTTTATTCCTTGTCACTGATTTTACAGTTTGCTCGTCAGTCTCCCCTGTTAGGGTCACATCAAACCAAACCAAACAAAGAAGCATTTTATAAGTTCCAAGCAGGAAAGTCATGACAAGCACATTTTCACAGTTAATTCTTAGCTTCTCGTTAATTGTTAGTTTCTTGTTAACTGGTTCCATCTCACTTCTTTGTAGCAGTGAGTCGCCGCTGGGATTTTGGTGGCCCCTGCAGCTTTTTATGGCAGAACAGTGTGGGTGAATGTGGAGCAACTGATTCCTCCAAACTATTCCAAGCAAACTTAATTCTTTTCTTCCGTTCCATTCTAATCTTTTATTTTATTCTTAATTAATATCGTGTGAACAACAAAGGGGAGCTTTATGTAATATCAGAGGATTTTTTAAGTGTTTCATAATGTACAATATTATGCTGGGTTGTTTGGATTGAGTGTACGCAACATATTATTAAATAATATATTTTAATAATAAATAACCACAGATACAATCTTATTAATCAACCTGCATGCAACGTGTGGAGTTTATTCTCCAGGCTAAAAAAGACGCAGGCAAGATCACTATGAATTAGTCATATCGCTGTGTACGAATCTATATTGAATCTCTGAGTATATATAATAATAATTTTAGAGAAGCCATTGAACATATTATACATATCCAGTTCAGAGAGGCAGGCAGGCAGGCAGGCAGGCAGTCCGTTGGCAGGCGTGGGCAGGAAGCTGGTGCTGTGATGGGTGTACTCAGTAGCAACTTTATAACAATTATCGACACTGATTTCCATGAGAATAAATTTATTACGAACGCATCGGACACGCCCGTAACTGCTCCCACGAAAAACCCTTCCCGTGACACTTAGGGCTGGTGGACGGAAGGGTTAAAGTCCCACATCGGGTAATCGTCAACAGAGCCCGATTGTCAACACCCTCGGAGTCTGTGCAAAATGGACACTTGTGCGGTCGGTGCGTACGTGCGGAATTTGCTTTTTCGGGGTGTTCGTGGTTGCGTCTTTCTGGCCTCCTTCATGAACGGAAGTGCAGGAGCTGACGGAAGGTTGAAATGAGGTGTATCGGGAGGTCATGTGAGGGGGAGGGGGAGGGGGGTATGTGAGGAGTGGGATGGGAAGGATGGGGTGATGATGATGATGATGAGGAAAGATGGGGCAGGTGGGTAAAAGGGGAGGATCGTACATGGTAACAGGTGGGGTACAGTGTGACGCAAATTAGGAGTCAGACAGACAGACAGACAGACAGACAGACAGACAGACAGACAGACAGACAGACAGACAGACAGACAGACAGACAGACAGACAGACAGACAGACAGACAGACAGACAGACAGACAGACAGACAGACAGACAGACAGACAGACAGACAGACAGACAGACAGAGACAGAGAGAGAGAGAGAGAGAGAGAGAGAGAGAGAGAGAGAGAGAGAGAGAGAGAGAGAGAGAGAGAGAGAGAGAGAGAGAGAGAGAGAGATACAAGTAGTGTCCTCTGTGACGTGAGCCTGGTACTCTCTGCGGATGTCACTGAACATTACCATAGCGTCGTTTAGTGAAGCTACAAAGATTTGGCCTCAGTTCCGGTCCTTGTGTTGCCTGTCCTCCCTAGGGGTACTTATCTTTTTCACAGACAGACAGACACACAGATACAGAGACAGACAGACTGAGAGCACTAGACAGGGAGGGAGGGAGGGAGAGTTAGTGGGGAGGGAAGGGGGAAACATATACTGAACATAATTGCATGGTGCGTATTTCCTGTGAGTGAATAAAAAACGATGAAAATGGCAATGAACTGTGACTCATTTATGCTCAATTTCCTACACAATTCGACTCTATACGGGTAAAGAATTGAGGATAAACATGCTAAAAAGCCATTCACTAGAGATAACTGCAGTAACTTTATGGGAACTAATAAAGCAAATTATAATAAATGGCATAGGGGAGGATGGATGGAGTAGGGATGGGTGGGACTACATAGGGTACAGTACATTGCAATCGATGGAGATAACTGAATGTTGATAGATTAGGGGAAAAGCAGCGTAAATAGGAGTGGAGTATATAATAATTGTAATGAACTGAAATGAATGGAAAGGAAAATAGATGTAGAGAACAGAGATAGATTGATAGATAATATACAGATGTTTTGTTTTATTTAGATGATAATTATGTGTAGTGAATGTGCGTTATCCGTGCTTACATGAACAGACAGAATTGTGGCCTTGTTTCAGCCTTGAATAAAAGTAGTGTGGTATCAGAACGGCAATTACCACCTATGAAAGATAATGCGGTGCTCAGAAGAGGAGTGAGACGTGAGAGAAAAGTGTGATGTGCAAAGGAAGGAAGCGATATGTAAGAGAAAGAACGTGTTGTGTGCGAAAGGAGGTGTGAGGAGGCATTAAGTGGATAGTATAGTGTTGGTAAATATGGAGCAACTAAATCCTCCAAACAATTCCAAGCAACAGGACACCATTATATTTGTTCATCTGGTCGTGTTTCCTGGCATACTCTGGAGGAATTAAGGCACTCCAATGTAACAAAAACGAACTACCACCTTAAGTAAAGGTTGCGTGGTAAACGTGATCTTACAAGAAGATCATTTAAAGCGAAACGAACATGAGGATCAAAGGATGATTTTGTAATACGTGAATAAAAAGTAAGGAATGAAAAGTGAGCGTGAGAGTTACGATGAGAACGCGAGATGAGTGAGCAGAATATGTGTAACCACGGACGAACTGGAATAATGTGAGTATAGTGCATGAGGTGGGAGTTACGATGAATATGAGCAAATCCAAAAATCCTAAAACAGTCCAATATGAACGTGGAGAGGCAGCGTCTAGTGCATGAACGGCAAGAACGAGAGAAGAGTAAGGAAAAATAACGTAAGAATCAGAGAAGGAACGTCGAAAGAGAGAGAAATAGAAAGAGAGAGAGAGAACCAAGGAGCAACAACGATTGGAAAAAGAGAAAAAAAAAAATAGAACGTCAGAATCACACCAAAAAGGCAAGTGAAGCGAGCGTATAAGAATCACAGGGAAAGTGACAACATGAAGTGCGAGAGAGAGTGAACGAGAAGTGAGTGTTGTTGGGGCGGGTGTGCATGCAGTGATGGGACGCGAGGAAGAGAACTTACGGATCACTCCTGTATGCTGCATCGAGGCATTCATCTTAATTATTAGTGCGTCCGGGAGGGGGGGGGGGCGTCATATTTTACCGGGAGGCGACAGCAGGAGGTGGGAGCACGTCAGGGGTTGTTGCTTTTGTTGTTGTTGTTGTTGTTGTTGTTGTTGTTCGGGAGGTGGATGAGGCTTTGTTAGTGAGTGGTTGGGGAGGTGGTTGAGGTTTTGGTAGTGTTAGGGGAGGTGGATGAGGTTTTGTTAGTGGTTGAGGAGGTGGTTGTGTTTTGGTAGTGTATATAATAGAGGAGGTGGATGAGGTTTCGTTAGTGTTAGAGGAGGTGTTTGAGGTTTTGTTAGTGGTTAGGGAGGTGGTTGTGGTCTGGGTGGTGCTAAGGGAGGTGGTTGAAATTTTGTCTATAGAAGGTGAAAGTGGTTGACGTTGTTATAGAAACAATTATCAATGCACACTACTTTCTTAAACACCTGAGATAACTACACGACACATTCTCTCAGACACACACTTCCCTCCATTTCATCGTTTATTCACTAATCACTGTTATAATCTAAATTGAAGGGTTCGCATACGTTTTCGAGGAACTGTACTTGGAAGCGCATGACAAGAGCGGTACCAAGGTTCAGGTGAGGCAACAAAGCCTTGCTCCACCCGACAACACGCTATCATGTATCTTCCTCTATACTTCCTCCCTGTCCTCCTCCTCCTCCTCCTCCTCCTCCTCCTCCCTGTTTCACTCTCCCTTTTCCTTCTAACCACCTCCACTACGACAACCTTCCTTACCCATTCCTTCTCCACCTCCAATATTTATCCCTGATTTTGTTCTCTTTCTTCTACGTCAGCTTTTTTTCATTTATATTTCCTTATCTTCGCTATCCTTCATTATCCAACTAAAATTCAATTCCCCACCCAACATATACAATAGTTTCTTTTAATAAATATCCTTTTATTTTCTCTTTTCTCCTCTACTTCCGAATAATCCATATATTTTACCTCATATTGTCCTTCCTACTTCTCATCCTCCAATTATTCTCCTCCCTTCTTTACCTCCGCAAGTCTCCTAACTACAATGGGTTTTTTTCTCATCATTATCTCCTTACTTCCCTACTTCCAAAAATCTCCACACTACTGTACCTTCATCATATCTTTTTTTCTTCTTCCTCCTCCTCCTCCTCCTCCTCCTCCTCCCTTCTTGTCCTCCTCCATTATATATCTCTCTCTTCCTACTTTCCTCTTCCCCTCCCCTCGGGCTATAACCCAACCAGACCGGACCCAGACGAGGCAAGGGGTGGAGGCGGGGGCGAGACGAATCTGTGACCATTTGTACACCTTAAGCGGGTATCACACCAGCAACTTTTCCTCCGTCCTTTGACTATTCTTCTGACGCTTCCTCCGTCCTTCAACCACTTTTTTGGAATATATAAAGGACACCTGCTAATATAAATGGATGTATTTTGGTTGGCCAGCGGTGGATGAAGGACGGAGGAAGAAGGAAATGGGTGAGAGTGTAGTAGAGGCTTTATGCATGATGGCTGTGTAAGCGTCACTGGGCCGCCACAAGAGCGCTACCGTGCGGCTCGCGTCGTGCTCCCAGACGCTCATTTGTCGCTGTTCCTGCCCTCATTTGTAATAATTGTAAGCACACCACTAACCCCGCCACCAGTGAACCTACATACACACCTTCATACACACACTTTCATGTATACACGCACAGTTTAGCTCGTTCACATTTGTAATAATACTTGTGAGTGTACCACTAATGTTGCCACCAGGTACACACTTTAGTAAACACACACAACACATACTCAGTCGTATTCTCAAATATTATTTTGAGTAATATTTATAAGCACACCACTAACGCCCCATAGGTGTAAATAAATATGCAAATTAGTTAAGGAACTCATGAGGACATACTGTACAGCAATACCAACAATATAATTTATGCATTCATTCATTCACACACAAAATGAAGAAATATTTTACTCTCATCCTGCATTTCTTTTAGTCTTTCATTTACATTGATGTGTTTGTTTGTTTGTTTGTTTGTTTGTTTGTATGTGTATGTAGCCTATATCTTTCTGCAACGTACTTTAAAAAACCCCACCAGTATTCTTGAGTTATACTGCCTCCCCCAACCACAAATAATCAACACACAAATACAATATTTCTCTCATGAACTCTCACTTCCTCATCCACCCTTTAATATTTTTTCAAAGTCAAATGAGACAGGTAGGAAAGAGCAAGGAGGGATGAAGGTGAGAAGAAGGTAGGAAGAGGAGACGAAGATAAGAAGGAAAGACGAAGAAAAAATGTAAGGGTAAATAAAATACTTGATGGTTAGAAGAGGGAGAAGGAATGAATGGAAGGATTATATGAGAGAGAATGATAGGAAGAAGAAAAGAAGGTAAGGTAGGAGGAAGGGGGGAGAGGAGATAGGAAGGGGAAAGGAAATAGGAAGGAGAAAAGTAGGTAAGTTAGGAAGAGGAGAGGGAGGTAGGAAGAAGAAAAGTAGGTAAGTTAGGAAGGGGAGAGGGAGGTAGGAAGGAGAAAAGTAGGTAAGTTAGGAAGGGGAGAGGGAGGTAGGAAGGAGAAAAGAAGGAAAGTTAGGAAGGAGAAAAATAGGATAGGTAGAAAGGAGAAAAAAGGAAAGTTAGGAAGGAGAGAGGGAGGTAGAAAGGAGAAAAGTATAGGTAAGTTAGGAAGGGGAGAAAGAGATAGGAAGGAGAAAAGTAGGTAAGTTAGGAAGGGGAGAAGGAGATAGGAAGGAGAAAAGAAGGTAAGGTAAGGTAAGGTAAAGTAGGAAGGTGGAAAGAGTGGTGTGCGTGATTGCAATGTCCCGTGGTATTGGTTTCCCCACCCGAGTCCTTAATTTAGGGAAATAACTTGGTGGAAACCCTCTGGTCTCGCCTGCAATAACGACCCTTCTGCTGGTGATTAAGGGTCCTGGTTGGTGTGTGGGTGGGGAGGGAGGGAGGGGAGAGGGTGGGTGGGGATGGAGGGAGGGGAGAGGGTGGGTGGGGAGGGAGAGGAAGGGGAGAGGGTGAATGGGGAACGGAGGGGTGGATGGAGGGGGAGAAGAGAGGGTGAATAGGGAACTGAGGGGTGGATGGACGGGGAGGGAGGGGAGAGGGTGAATGGGGAACGGAGGGGTGGATGGAGGGGGAGAGGAGAGTGAATGGGGAACGGAGGGGTGTATGGAGGGGAAAGGAAGAGGGAGGGAGAGGCGATGAGTTGCCTAGAGAGGGAAAGAGGAAGCGATGGGTAGTGATGAGGATGGAGTAATGATAATATTGAGGGGATGGAGGAAAAGAGTGGGATTTGATATGGAAGGGAGCGTGATTGAAGTTGCATGGATGAAAGGATGTATTTTTTTTTTTTTTACAGGAATGAAAACGGATGAACAGAAATAATTATTAGTAGTCTGGGGATGGGGAGATAAAGAGGAGGATAAGGAAGGGTAGCAACGAGGTACGAGAAGAGGTTTAGGAAGGGAAATGAGAACGGAAGGATAAGATCAACAAACAAGAGATAATTAAATAATGACAGGGTGATATATGAACGAACAATATGGAAATAATGGATAAAATATGGAAAGTAAGGATGGATAATGAAGAGGTGGGGACGGAAGGATGAACTGGTTGGAGACTGTTGGATTGGTAATACCAAGGGAAGGTAATAGGTGAAAACGGATACCCCACGACAGAAGAAACGAAAAGGAATAGAAAATAAAGATGTAAGGGAGAGGTGGTCTTGGGTGGGGATATGCAAAGGGAAAGGGAAAAAACAGAGAAAACAGTCGGTGAGGAAAGCGTATAAGGGTGAAGATACTGTGTGGAAAATGATAAGGAGGATCGGAAGTGAAACTGATAAGGCCGGCTGAGAACAAAAGGTAAAGGTACATTGGAAGGGAAGGAAAGGGAGGTGTTGTGGAAAACTATACACCCCATCTTCCCTAATGTCCTCAAAATATACATATTACCTTTGGATATCAAAATTTCGAAGAACTATACAGCACACTTGACGTGATCACAATGACAGAAATAGAAAAAACTATCAACGAAGGCAAATGACAAAAAATTTACTTATTCACTATTTCTTGGGTTATGATGTCAATATTTCTGGAAAAAAATAAGCATGCATCAAACATATATATTATTGCATTAAAAATGATTGTTATCAGACAACAGTAACAAATGAAAAGCAAAGAAATATATGAATACTAACCACAACACAAAAAATAAATTTACCCAACAGTCCAACAAAAATTATATATAATGACATAAACTAATATTCGTTAAGTAAGGGTTATGAAGGAATTCAAGGCCAAGTCGGAGGATTTAGAAATGGCCTTTTATGTGATTTTCATTTATTTAGTTTTTTTTTAGAGAAACTTTAGATAGTGATTGAAACTAACTGCGAATACTACAAACCCAATGGTGATAATTACAGTGTTAAGAGTGTTTGAAATACTGATTTAAGGACAAGTTTATTTCCCATCATCATTAATTAACACATTCCACTTAAAGCAGGATACACACCAAAATAAGAGAGGAGAAATAAATATATATACACCTCGTTCATAAAGACACATCGAAAAACCCTATAACCTCATACCACCTACATAATTATAATAGTACAAAACATGACCCCACACACACACACACACCAACAGAGACAAAACACGTCCCCCTCCCACACACACACCAACAGAGACAAAACACAGCCACCCACCCACACAAACACACCAACAGAGACAAAACACGTCCCCCTCCCACACACACACCAACAGAGACAAAACACAGCCACCCACACAAACACACACACTCCAACCAAGACAAAACCCATCCAGGCCACGTACCACCAACATAGAAACATCACCCAGAGCAGTCACTTAAACCAGGACACGAACCCAAAAAAGGGGAAGGAAAAAATCGGCCACCTATAATTCGACGTCGTGAAGCGAGGCGACAAACTATGTGGAGGCGGGCAATTTGGTGGTGTTATTGTGGGTGTAGAGGGACTGTCCTGCCCTCTAGCTCTTCCTGTCTCATTTATGCTCCGTGGATAATATTGCTCGTCCCCACGCACACGCACACGCACTCACACACACATGCACGCAGACTTAGACAGACATACACATGCAAACACAGACGCACTCACACGCAGACACACTCTCTCTCTCACACACACATACATACATACATACACACACACACACACACAGACAGACAGACAGACACAGAGACACACACACCCGTCTCAAAAGTCCTGTCTGCATGTCTGATGGTGGACCTCTGAACTATGCGCACTCTAGAACCTGCGCAAACACACACACAAACACAAACACAAACACAAACACAAACACAAACACACACACACACACAGCACATGCACACGTTAGGCATATTCATCATAATAAATCTATACACACATTACGTACATTACACATTTACACACACTAGTACATACACAGACAGACATCATGCACCACAAACGCACAAACAATACCGCACACATAATCACGCACACACACACACACACACACAGACGAATGCCAACACCAGTGCGAACAAACTCCCACCTTCATATAGAAACACTTGTACCCGCCCGTTGAGTCTGACTGAGTCCATGTACACGCATCCATGAGTACACACACACACACACATACATGCACGGACGCACACGCATACAGGAACACGTTACATAAAGAATAATGTTTATGGAGTGTAACGTGGCCATTTGCTCTCTTCAGTAGCCGTGCGGGTGTTTCTAGGGGTGAAATTTATCTATAACACAGTTCCATAAATTATTACAATAACTACTTTGTGTAATAAAATAAGATGGCATCAATTTCAAGGTACTGTACAGTCGTATATATAAACTTCTACGCTGTTCCGGTACTACCATACACTTCGCTACTGTCTGATATGCCTTTACACGTGTACTTTCCATACGATCAATATAGGACAGTGATGAGTAACGACTACTGAAACACACAAACACCAATATATTCTATAATAGGTGAGAAAGTTTCCTTGTTTTGAAATAACGTCGGGGTGGAGATCGATGTAATTCTGAAGCTTATGACTATGATACCGCAACGTGTGATTATCCCTCGAGTGTATGACGTTGTAAATTCCAAAGAAACTATCACACCAACCTGACAGGGCCCCTCCGTAACATACAAAACAATATGTATTCTTATCGTCTGACAAACGTTCGCATTGTCTTCTTCAGTACACAAAGAAGAAGAAGAGATGCTTTCAATATATATGACATGGGTTAAAAAATATGAAAAAAAATATCAAGTACCAATCAATAACCGTAAAAAGTTATGTTGTAAAGAAATCCATGACATAGTGATCTGAAGTATTGTGTATATTACCAACCTACATTATGCTTATATACAACATAGATTTATAAAAGAAGAAAATCCAAATGCGATGGAGAGAGAAAGGGAAAGTTTTCATTCTACTACAGGGAAAAAAATAATATAAAACTGTTGCCCACTCAGCGCTCGTCACCCTCACGAAGTAGCAGCGCCAACCAGAACAATATTAGCACCTTTATATACAATGGATATTCTTCTGGAGAGGAACCCCACGTACACCACCGACACGCCCAGACTACAGTGGTTCAAAGTCTCTCACAGTACAGGGATATCAGGTCTGTTTTTCCTTCCAACCAGCCACTCCTTCCAATCAGTATTTCTTCCAAAGTATCTCATCGTACAGGGATACCAGGTCTGTATTCCCTGCTAAGAGGCTCAAGTTTAATATACTGTCTGTCGTTAAAATTTTCATACACGTTTAAAAATTGTCTAGGGGAGTTCCCCGTGTATATAATGAAAGGGACACATTTGAGGCTACTATTTCCTCCAAATTTTACAAATAATCAGACTATACCAACCAAATTAAGGTTGGTAGGTCCCTATATTTCCTTCCAAGAGGATTCTGAAATGTTAGGATGCATCTCCTTCACACTTGAAAGAGACTGGAAAAAACTTTGGTAAATGTTGAAGCTTCTCCTGGAAAAAGAAACAGAATATTCCCTGTACCGTGAGAAATTTGGCAATACAGCGACCGGTCCCGCCTGACAATCGTAAAATGTTTCGAGAGTGACACTGTCTTCGCTAGCTGGAATTTTTTGACAACTTATACGTGGCCTCTGTCGAGTTTTCTCTGGCGTTGTTAAAGGTAAAGTTGAGACAAGTTATAGTTCCCCTGCTTCTTGTTGTTCAGGGGGTGATATATGCGTCTTTCTCTATCTCTCTTCTTTATCCCTCCATTCTGCTTTATTTCTAACTTTTATCCGTCTCTTTTCCTCTTATCCTATCTCAGGTGTGTTGTCGTGAAGGCTGAGTGAGTAATTAACGTAGTTTAATCTTATACTTCAGAACAAGCGCATTCTGAGACCACAAACCTTCACTAGGGCTTCGCAAAAGACCCCCCCCACCCCACCCCCACCCCCCCAAAAAAAAAGTTATGTTCTAAGGGTAAAACCACCAATGTTCATCTTCAATCATGACATTGTAAGCCATGTAAGGTAATGAATAAAAAAAAAAAAAATGCATATTTTCGCTTGTGAGTTAGTTCATGCCGGTGAAATAGTAATGGAAAATTCCCCCACCAATCATGAGCTCTTTGGGCCCAGAATTTGTTAAAGGTTGGCATTGAAGCCAGAGTGACATGACTGGGGGCAACGTAACCCTGGAGGCAAACCTTAGACGTCTTCTCGCTGTCAACCATAATTGTAATGAATTAAGCACCAAACACGAAATCTCTTTACAAACAAACCTACCTAATTTTACATTCACAAGAGTAAACACTTACTTACATTATATTATTCCCAATGAATTATAAATTTAAAAAAGTAACTACCTCCTACAGATATCAACTCTTGTCGTTGATCTGTTCGTAATATAATGCTTATCAAAAATTTATTGTGTGGAAAATAAAGGGTCACCGAGTTCTCCAAATTTCGTCAGGATATACAGTAGATTAGCACCTCAGTAAACGACCCGAAAGTGTCCCTTGTCGTAGAGTTTGGTGGAATTAGTAGTTCGGCCACAACAGTTAACTTCAGCAGGCGTCCACATGTCACATGATACATCAAGACACAACAAAAAAGTACAAGAATCACAATATATTTCTGTACCTAACCTTTAAAGCACCGATATTTATTCCCTATCGTTTCCTCCCGTTTCCTTTGCTCATCTCAATAACTCCTCATCTCGTCATTTCCACTTTTACTTCTATCTCCATATTAAGAAGAAAGAAGAAAAAACACAGCTGCTCACACTGTAATCTTTCCCCCTCTTCGTGTCTTTTCTCCTAGAGTCACGCTAAGTAACTGCGCCATTGTTCATTGTCTCGCCGTGAAAAGCAATGTAGGAAGACAGTGAATCAGTGAAAATAATTAGCTAAACATAGGGGACGAGAAGTGTATCGACAAAGGCACGCAACCTGTAGTAATCTTTTCAAAGATTTACGAATAGCAAATCTTTGTTTTTTTATTATTATTATTTGTGTGAGGGTTGAGGAGGATGAGGGAGCGAGGGATGAGTATTGGGGATGAAAGAGTGTGGAATGAGTGTTGGGGATGAGGGAGGGATGAGTGCTACTGATGAGGGATGAGAAGGTTGAGGGGAAGGAAGGGTAAGAGTTGTACAAGGAGGTGGAAAACGCCATGGAAAGGTGGTGTTGGGGTCTAGAGTGACAGATGACCTATGGGAAGTGTGTGTCAGATTAAGTGAAAGGAAATTAACTGGAAGTGTTAAGTATTCCACTCATAGCATTTACATTTAACTTACATTTAATAGTGAGGAAGATATGAAGCATGATGAATGAAGTACAAAACATTGAGGAATGATAAGGGAACTGATGGGCTTTCCTGGCAATGCGTCAACCTCTTCATCTAATTTGGCGATGGAAGAACATGGAGAAGTGAGGAATTACTTAGATTAGGGTGTAAAAGGAGAGGAAGGGAAGAAAGGAGAAAAAATGTGTTACAATGGTATACGAGTAAGGAGAAGAAAAACAGGGAGGTGAAGGAAGAAAGAATATGAAGGTGAGGGACCACAGAAAATGAGGAGGAGAAGGAGAAAGAGGAGGGAGACGAGAGGCGACAGTGAGGAGAAACTTAACCATTTACTGCGCTGGGACATGAAGGATGGAAGGGGGAGGGAGAGGGGGATCACCCATTGTCAAACTAATACTCAGTTGGCAATTTGGTTTCCTCAAGCCGACAATTTTCCCGTCTAACTACACAGTGACTGGCTTATCTATACCTACCTGATTACTTCTTACCTTCCTGTGTGTTTCTTTATCCAGTTTTAGCATCTACCGAGAAAAGATTGGTTACACTATTTTTGTAAGTACATCTAATTTCCTCCAGTCTGACCCTCAACTGTCATTGAACTTCTTGATACGAGAATCCACTGGTCATCTCAAAGTTGATGATGCTATCAGTCGTGTTTTGGAGTATGAGGAAAGAACAACACCCACTTAACCTTGTGATATACTATAATGATGATTATACCAGATGTTCTGTAGGAACCAAGTGTATTTTGCCTCCAGTTGTGTGTGAAATGCTTAAACCAACTATAAGTCCTAAAGTAGATCTAATTTTGTAAATAATGAGTGTTTATCAAATACATTATAATGGGGGAGATTTTCTAATGCAATGAGGTTTGATGAGTACAAGAAGTTCATGCATGGAAAGGCACTACAACTATCTTTTATCATAGTCTATTCTGGTATAGTAAATATTTTATTCAGTAAATTTAAACTGCATATATGTCATCTCTCTTTATACACGATATAGTCGCCGACCAGAGTTTCTCGGTGGAGGCTTATGTGAAAATTAAGAACGAGTGTCCTGCCACCCTCTCCCCAACTCATGGACCCGTATATACACCTCTGTTTCTCCCATACCATTCACCCTACCTGCTTAACTCTGACCAGGACCACAGAGGTATGTGGTGACGGGTAATCTTGATCCATTGTATGGAAATTAAAGGAACGAAACCATTTGCTTTACGAAGGTCCCTCCTCCTGTCCTCTTCCCATTTTCTTTCTTAAGTGGCACGACTCGTAACATTACACAAATTATCAAGGAGGCTATAGATATGCATGATCTTTGTTTTTTTTCGAAGCAATTGCTGTTAGAGTCTTCCGACATATTCATCGTTATGAACATATAGTTGTACTTTATTTTGCGTTCCTTCTTCATAAACTTCCTGAATCAATATAAAGTTGCACTTGTGTAGGCTAGTTCAATTTGGTACTGAAAAACTCTAAGGAACTACCTCGAACATTCTGAAGTGGAACTAGGATTATACTTTATTATATTATATTTATATTTATGTAACTGACTTTGTTTGGATGCAGTGTTATATTATTTCGTTTGTATTTTCATTTGTGCAGAATTGTCCATCAAAAGAGCGACTTTCCACAAACATCAAATGGACTCCATGAAAGGCATCGAGATAAAAGATTATATGAATCTCATAAAACAATTCGCAATTATTTGAGAGATCACTGGAATATTAATATAAAAGTAAATGAAACCATAACTTAGAGAGGGAGAGAGAATAAAAGCAACAAGAAATATCAGAGGGAATAAGTGGAATAGATGAAAGGAAAAAAAATGAGAGGTATGGGAGGAAAATATATTATAGTCCTGAAACGTTAACGATAAGGATAGAGAAGCAGAAACAAAGAGATAATATCAAATACAAAGAAGTATCCTGAACAATCCTGGTAATGATTTCAAGTTATTTCACACATTCGAGTTAATATACAAACCATAGATACAAAGATGGTAATGGAAAAGAAAGCTAAAACCAGCATCTACACGGAGACATAACTAGGTCTGAGATGAGATGATAAAAAGAAGGAAAGAAAGTGACAGCAGAGAGAAACCGGTGTAGCCAGGGAAAGCATAAGTCGTATGGAGGACAAAAAAAGGGAGATAGTGAAAAAATATATAAAACGAGAAGAAAAAGGTACGGTAACACTGGAGACAGAACTAGGCTACAGATCATACAGTAAAACTGGAACGGTATGTGTGTGTGTGTGTGTGTGTGTGTGTGTGTGTGTGTGTGTGTGTGTGTGTAGTGTTGGAGGAGAGGGGAATGTTGTGTTGGAAGAGACGGTGGAAGGACAGTGAAGGTAAACAGAAACAGAATATACACCAAGTCTTATCTCATGGAAGGGGAAAGAGAAAGAAAAAAAAAAGGATGCGTGAAATGAAAAGGGAGGAAGGGTTAGAAATGGGAATGAATGAATGGATATAGAGGAAGAGTCAAGATGGCAAGGAGGAGGGAGTCTGTATAGGAGACCTTCCACATTATATAAAAAAAAGAGGGGTAGGGGGAGCAAGACGTCAAGAGAAAGATGACGTTGCTGGTGGTGGTGCTGGTGGTGGTGGTGGTCTGGTCCTGTCCATCCAAATTAACACACAATGCAACATTTACCCCGGCCTAACATTCAACCACAACATCAAGATTAAGACCCACTGAAGAACGACACAAAAATAGTGTGGAGTGGACCCGACAGCTTTCCTTTCCTTTCCTAGGGGCCGGGGAACTCGAATGGTGACGCCGTTTGGGGAGATTCTTACTATCGTCTTAAACTTCCTTACTTTTTTTTTTTGTCTCTGCTCCTTCCTTCTTCTTTCAATTCCTAAGTGAGTTTGTTTATAGTCATTCGTGGGTTCTTAGTATCTATTGATTAGGATATCTTCTTTCATATTCGTATCGTTAACTTTCCCCTCTCCTTATTTTCATTCATTCTATAAAATCTATGTTTACAACGATATTTCCTTTCTTATCTTTCGCCAATGAAATATTTAATTTTCTACACCCTATCGGCCTGTCTTTCCTTCTTATCTTCATTTTCTTACTGTTATATAAAAAGGAAAGCCAATATTGAGGGGAACATTAAAATCAGAAACATATACAAATTTAACATTTTACATACTACATTCCGTGGAACAGTATATTAGTGTTAGGCACTATCATCAGCAGATGGTCGTGAGAATGTAAGCAGGAGGAGTATTACTTGGCAAGCGAATACTAGTGATGCAAATCAGGTCTTACCTGCATGCACGGTCTAGTCTTCACTTTAGCCAGATGATTATATGCCCTGAGATGCCAACACTTCCTACACATCCACCTATACAGGCAAAGGTAAAAGTACTGCAATGCTTTATAATATCAAAAGTCATATGTCTTGCGAATTAGCTTAATGCATAGTCCAGGGGTGGTAATGTTTCACTATATTCTGGTGATTAAGATAGACAGGTAAAGACACTGAGAAAGACGGACGCAAATACATGGTGAATTATTCCGTGCTGCATAATGCAAACAACAAACCCGAAATTATAACATCCTAATTCATTATAGAGATTAACATAGGAAGTTAAAATTGCCTTGTATTCACCAACAGCTACAACAGGAAACACAGAAGAGTTTGTCACCATACCTGCAATATAATTATATAGTAAGTGAAATTTTCAATACAAATAATAAAACGAACACAAATAATTGCCAAACACTCACCCACACAACAACCGACCACTAACATTCCACACACACACAAACACACAAACAAATAAGGACGCATCTATACACAAACAGACAAATATCCAAATATGCATTAGCGGAAAAAAGAAAAAAGCCATGTCTCAGTCAGAGGTCAATGCTATCAGCAAACACAAGCATAAAAACAAACACACGGACGGATAGACACACACACACAAACACACACACTCAGGCCACAGGCGTAACAGCAAGCACAAACATATGTACGTAATATGGCAAAGTTACATATATTTTCAAAGAAACAGAAAGAAAAAAGCACACACACACAAACACACACACACACAGACCGAGGTGTTATCAACAAGCATCTTAACGTGGTTTTCTCAGGTTGGGTGAGAGCACGACTTACCCAGCTTCCCTCTGCCCCCCCCCCCCTCCCTCATGTCTCACCCTTTGCCACCCCCCACCTCACGCCTCACTCTCGACCCCCATCCCCTGCCTCATACCTCCCTCATGCCCCAACCGCTGTCACCCTCAGTGGCTGTGTGTGTGTGTATGTGTGTGTGTGTGTGTGTGTGTGTGTGTGTGTGTGTATGTTAGTGTGTGTGTGTATGTGTGTATGTTAGTGTGTGTGTGTATGTGTGTATGTTAGTGTGTGTGTGTATGTGTGTGTGTGTGTGTGTGTGTGTGTGTGTGTGATGGCTTTGTGGTCGTGTCTGTAGGGTGTGTAACTGTGTGTCATCCGTGTGTGACGATATATTAAGAGTGTGGTTGAATGCTCGGTTTTGTGGTGTCATAGATGTGTGAGTGCCTGTATAAAGCTTTGTTGACTGTGTGATGGGTGTACATACTTACTTCCTCGTCTAATAATGGATGAGCAATACCCACACCTTTCTCCATAAATATCACCAGAATCTCATGTGTACAGTTTTAAGTCCCCTTGACTCAACATTGGGAATATTAATCTCTCACACTCACTGATTGTGTTGTAATTCTATATAGTACAGTTTAGGGTACATTTAATCAGAAGTTCAGTAGTACAGTCATGGTCAAAAGTCCTGCAACCTGGTGAATAAAAGCGAGCCATTTGATCGAATCTTATGAACAAATATTGCACAAACCAAAAGCTATAGTTTCGGATCATTTTCGAAGCCATCTCATTGGAAGGCGTTACAGGACTATTGACCATGACTGTACAACATAAGGGGATTGTGGGTCAACTGTATCGTACAAGAGAAGGTGATGCATACGAGGTGTTTGAAAAGGAGACAATACTTGATCCAGCAATGAAAAATATGTAAAAGTACTTTGGTAAAAAGGTAAAAAAAAAGTGGTCATATATTGCTTAAAGGCTAAAATAAGATGGAAAAGACTAAAGACCAGGACACATAATGAGGGAATAAAACCAGAATCCAAAACAGCAGGATAAAATAAATGTATCTTTCACAATCAACCACCTCCTCCTCGACCAAGCCATGCATTCGATTCCAGAGACACAGAGTACAGTACAAGCCCACCATTTCCTCCTTCCTTCCTTCCTTCCTTCCTTCCTCTCGCCGTGGGAGGTCTTGAATATCAGCAAGACACTCACACTCTCGAATATATCTTTCACCAATAATATTCTTGCTTTGTTTCGGATACTTTTTCCAAGAGTGTGCGTTCCAGGCCGTCAATAAATCACTCAGTATCCCATTGTGTCGTTTCATCAGGTTGTGTTCATGATATTTCTGTGTGTGTGTGTGTGTGTGTGTCCCTCTCTCTCTCTCCCTCTCTCTCTCATATATTTTAAGAAATGTATTGCATGAATAACATCAACCATTATTTCTCTCCCCTATATAACTGAATGAATGATACATAAACAATAACAAATGCTGGTTTCATTGAGGTGAGTGGAGAAACTGACTGAAAGAGAGAAGGAGAAGGATGGAAGAAAATAGAAAGGAGAGGAAAGTAATGAAAAGAGGTTGAGGAGAAAAGGAAGAAAAGAAAGATGAGGGAAGGACGGAGGGAAGACTATGAGAAATAGAGGAAGGAAAAAAGAAAGACAAGAAAGAAGGAAGGCTGAGTTGGGTAGGAGAGAGAGAGAGAGAGAGAGAAAGAGAGAAAGAAAGAGAAGAAAATAAGAATGTTGTCAGACAAGTTGCCATTCCCGGGTCTGAGGTGAGGGGTACGTCGGAGTGAGGGATCAGTGACAAGGGTCCTTCTCCTCCTCCTCCTCCTCCTCTTCTTCTTCTTGATTTGTGTCCTCTTCCTCCTCCTCCTCCCACTCCTTCTGCTTCGTGTCCTCCTCCTCTTCTTCTTCCTCCTCCTCTTGCTTCGTGTCCTCTTCCTCCTCCTCCTCCTTCCACTCCTTCTGCTTTGTGTTCTCTTCCTCCCCTTACTTCGTGTCCTCTTCCCCTTACTTCGTGTCCTTTTCCCCTTACTTCGTGTCCTCTTCCTTCTTTTTCTATTCCTCCTCCTCCTCTTCTTACTACTGCTTCGTGTCCCTTTCTTCCTCTTATTTTTCATCTCATTTTATTGTTATTTAGTCTTTCCCTTTTTTCCTTGCCTCGTTCCTACACTCAACTTGCTTCACTCTTCCTTATATCGACCCCCCTCATCTCTGGTTCCTTGTAAACACTCACTCTCTTCCTCCACAGCATCACTCTTATTATCCCTGAGTTTGTTTGTATCTATACACTCCTTGACATCAGTTCTCCCCTTGCTTTGTCGTATATCCTGGCATTGTTGTTACTACACACCTAAACTCTATCTATACATGACATTACCTACATGATTCTACTCTATTAGTTTGATTAATAATACTTTCTGTGTCTCTATAATCTTCTTTTGATTTATCTATTACTATTTTATTTAACCTGGCAAAAATATAGCTAAACTCTCATTTATTTTTATGGCTTTATTGGCAATTGAACTGTAATTCAAGACAAATTATACCACAACTTCTTATATATAGGTACTTACTGTATCTGAAACTTATAAATCCTGTAATGTGTATCTAAGGTCATAATAATCATAAGAGGATTGATGTATTTTCGCTCGAAATAAGAAAAAAATAGAAATACTCACTATTGACATATGCACAATATTTGTATATCTGTTCTATATGTCCAATAAGAAGGTAAAGAATAAATTCAAATCAAATGAGCCTCAACTTTTCCTCTATCCTTGATCCTTGTCTGCCCCATGTCGTGTGTCTCATTGCTGACTCCACCCTGACCCACTTCATCTCCACATTTCCCTTCCATCCTACAGTTATCCTTCCTTCCTCCTCCTCCTCCTCCTCCTCCTCACAGAAAGTCTACCATCATTTCATTTCTCTCCTTCACTTTTACGTTCAACTATATAATTTTCTTGATATTTTTCGCCATCCCTCTTCTTGTCATTCATTGTCCTTACGGTACTTCTCTCATCCATTTTTCTTTTGTACCTTCATTCATTTTTCTATTCAGATTTGTCATTTATTTTTTCTCTCACGTATTTATCTTCGTACTCTGTATTTTATGCTCATTATCTCTTTCTCCCCACTCTCCCAATTCTCCTTTTCCTTTTTTTCCTCACCTCCCTTCTCCTTACCCTGGCCCTTCCACAGCCCCGTCGCAGTTTTGTCGTATATCGTATCATAACATCGCTTTACGACTCTTGAAATCTCTCATTCCAACATATAATTCCCTGTTGCCTCACTCAAAGGCCACCATTCCTTCACGTGAATGACGACATCCAAAACTCACATTGCAATTCCAAATTCACACTTGCAAGAGGTGACATTTCCTCTCCAAACCAACTATCAAATGCCAGAAGAGGACACTTTTCCAGTTGTCACAGTTGAATTTACATAAGTAACAGCGGTACACAGGTGCTCATTCTTGACTTGGTGTTACTTCTGCTTACTGTCTTGTGTATGTGTATCTGTGTGTGTGTGTGTGTCAAATGTCATTTTATTGTTTCACAGCTGTCCGTGCACAGGTGTGTTAACATGACTCCTCCCAGTTTTGTTTATTTACATAAGAAACATTTGACGTCGGGACGGGTTTTGTAACCAAATTTGGAAGTGAACAGTATTTATATAATTCTTTTAAGATATCTGCACCTTCATTCAAAAAGGTTGTTATACACCTCCACTGTAACATAATGCAGCACAGCTTTTCGGCTGGCATTGAACTAAGTGTCTGAAAAGGTATTACACTTAATTGTTAAAATAATTTAATGGGAAATCTGGTATATTATATATATGTATTATTACATATTTTTTGTACGAGTGGCAGATGAGCGAACAAGGAAGAGAAGAGCCAGTGGACTTGTTGAATTTGTTGACATTCTCTATAAATCCGCCAAGGCCAACTGGAGCCACAGAAATGTATGTCTGCGAGGGTTCTGTGGGATGGGGGCTTAGAATGAAGACTAGGATGAAGCATGGGAAGGCCTGGGAAGATGTAGGATCTGGGTGGGAAGTACAGTAAGGTTGGGAATGTGTACGTGATCGATAATGAAATGGGTGAGGAAGCTTAGGATCGTGTAAGATAAAATGAGATTTGTATTATAAGTTTTTAGAAGTTCTTTTATATCCCCTATCCTGGAATATTGTATCATTGCATCCATAAAACTATCACAGTTAACCTCCTCCAAGCAATGCCACGAAACGGATCCCCTATAAGTAACATTGAAGTTATCGGTTTCCTGCCATATATTGGAGGAATCAGTAGCCCCACAATTCACTAAAAGTCTCTCTTTAGGGTTAGGGAGAATAAGCTCGAGTGAAAACTAGGGTAGGAAAGTTGGGAAAAGGTCAGAGGAGTAGATGTTAGGGTATGGTGTTTAAAAGTGGCTTAAGGGTGGCCTAAGGAGGGGTGTATGGACCATGAGTGACCTGGTTTATGACCCCACCTCTCATCTCGGGTTACCGCATGAGGCAAGGGAGGGGAAGGGGAAATAATGGGGCCCCACGGCATTTCCAGAACACACTCACATGGCACAGTTACAAATAAAAAAAATTCTCGTCACGGTATGTTCTTAAAGTTATAAACAATCTTGTAAAGATTCCGAATGATTATGGTATTCCAGCTAATTATACTACAGCCTTCAATCTCTCTGGATGGTAAGTTTCCAAGGAGTTGTCAAAAGTTTCTTACTCAGAAAATAAATATCAGAATGGATCCCTCTACTTAAACGACAGAACATCATATATTTTCGAATACAGTTTAAACATTATTACATAAAAGACATGAAAATGAATTAGTGTACAAAATATGACAAGCTACATGTCCTTCGAGAGAGTTTGAAGATGGTCGGAAAATCTGCAGTATATAACTTTATCATAGTCAACTAATTGAAGTTTCATATATTCCTTCATACTACGACACAAAACGCATCTTATAACGAGGGAAACTGTCTCGTGGTATTGTTAGGAGGAATCAGTAGCCCTTAATTTGTTAAAACTTATCAGAAATTACCTTAAAAGTCAAAACACCTACGATAAGTGCTCAGTGACCCTCTCCCCATCCATCACTCACTACTACTGTACACTCTTCCTCCCACCCTCTACTTCGCCCTTCACACCTCACCTCACTTCACTCTCATCGCCAGCATCTACCTTGATCATTATTCTATTAACGTCACACCTCACCATTACATCCTAACAATCATGCTTTCACCACTCATCGCATCCGTACCTACACACTCTCACCATTATTTAGAAACTGGCTAATGCTTTCTGCTTCGTGTTGCTTTAATCTTCATCCCGATACATTTTACATTGCACTGTCATCATCATCATCATTATCAAAGTTTCATTTTTGTCATCTTCACTCATCACTGGAGATCGCAAATCCTTTCCTGTCCACGTTCAAATCATTGGGTTTATTCAACTGGTGAACCTCATTATTTTTCCAACCAATCTGCTATACCCCTCGTATGATAATTATATTTCATTCTTCCAAACAACAAACTGGAGACAGGTGATGGGAGAAGGAAGAGACAAGGGGAGTATAATGATTAAGAAAAATATTAAATAAATATGAAAAGTGTAGAAACAGAAAGAAGGGAGCAAGTAAAGGAAAGGGAGAGAAGTAAAGGATAGAGGGGGAGGGGAGATGAAATATTGAGGTAAGAGAAACAAGGGGTCATAGGAAAGGAAAGGGGGTATGGGAAGGAGGGACAGAGTAAGGGATTTGAGGAGAAGAAGCGAAGGGGGAGGAAGTGCGTGTTGCGACCCCCTATTTCTTAGAGACGAATGAGCGGCCTCAGTATGTGTTCGTTGCCAATGACTTTATTTGTATCTACACATATATCGTGCACCCCTCTATCATTTCCATATTACCCTCCGATTGACGCCACACACACACACACACACACACACACACACACACACGCACACACACGAGCTCAGCGTGTCAATATCTTAATATCTTCGACACCAAAGTTATTTTCTTTTGCTATCATGAATTTGTTTATCAAATTTTGTCTTTTTTTTTTTACATCTACGCATATAAGGTAACAAATTTTCATATCCACATTTCTTGCCAGATCTGAGGCTCTAACTTGTACCTGTCTTGTCTCTAAGAATTAAAGTTGCTGCCTGAACAACAACAATAAACATCACAAACGGTGTTGACATTCGAACCTGACCAAGTTAATTGATCATTATAGATATTGGTCTAGGAAAGATGTCAGCTGCACCACTGCATGTCTTGGTGTCGTTTATAAGGATTAGAATTACTTATTATTTTACTCAGTCTATTATTGGTGAGAAATTTTGTATAAGCTCTTATTTTCTGCTTGGATGACGTCCAATTTCAGTCATGTAGAGTACTGGAGGTTTGTAAGCATTCGACATGCAAGAAATTGACCTGTGATTGATCTCCTGGTGATTTTTAATGGGAATTTATACTGATAATGGCTAGTGTAACAGGAGGCTACTGTGACTTACAAGGTTTATCGGAGTGAATATATACGGACTCAAAAATGTGGTCGGGCGAAAGTAACAAGGATATAGTAGTTACAGTAATATTGGCATGCCATTAGAGCGATAGATTTACATTTCTCTCATATATGATATTTTCTCTTGTGGTTGTACATTATCAGCTTAAAAAGCCGAGTACGTGTCTCCGAAGAGGAATGTCACTTCCTGTCAACTTTTGTGTACTACGTTGTTTTAGTTTGCAATTTCATTTTTATCCGAATGTCACATGTGGTGTGTATGAGCAAAATTATTGAAAATTCTGGTACCCACAGCCTTAAAAAGAACTGGGAGTATATAATATGTAAAATGTCACGAAACCAGCTGTAGTTACCAGGAAAATTATATATAAACCCGACTAAAAAACGCAGGTGATTCTGAGAATGTGGCGAGTTGAACAGTTGTTAGGAACAATATCATAGACATTTCAACGCAAAGGAAATCATTAATGTCGTGAATTCAGACGTAGTTAAGACCAAAATTATAGCAAATTCAACCAGCAAAGAAGGTGGAAAATTTTGTTTTAGGAATGGCGTCAGCACACCTTGTTCTAGTGACCACCAGGAAGTGGTTTCCCTCCGGTGAGGTGAGAGATCATCCAATTAATTTCTCATGTGTCTTTAATATTTTACTCTTGATATAATAACACTACAGGAATTTGTTCAACATAGGCAATCGTCGTTTTAAATGGGAGAAGAAAAATAATTCAAGAGTACTTTCAATAGTACTTTCACAACCTCTGCAAAAAATATTATTCGTCATATACACATTATTATCACCAACAACAAAAAGAAACTCTTCATAAGGAAACATGTCTCCCTGCAAAGTGTCAACAAGAAGTTCATGAGTGAGGATAGTGAAGCAGTGTGGTGATGGTGAGTGAGGAGTGAGAATGTATGTGGTTGATGAGTGAGGAGTGTGAAACAATGTGTGTAGTGAGTGAGTGAGTGAGGATAATGAGAGTGTGTTTGTGGTGATTGAGGATAATGAAACTGTGTGTATGGTAAGTGAGGATAATGAGACTGTGTGTGTGGTAAGTGAGTGAGGATAATGAGACTGTGTGTGTGGTGAGTGAGTGAGCGAGTGAGTGAGGACTGTATGTGGTGAGTAAGGACAGTGAGACGGAGTGAGTGGTGGTATAGGATGGGACGTGTGGTGAGGTAGAATTAACCAGACGGAAGTTGTTTCAGTGTGGGTGGAATAAGGACCGGAAGGAGTGGGTTCTCTCAGGTGTAATGAGGACGAAATCGTCATCATCATAGTAATTATCACAATCGTCATAATCAGTTCCCTACCGGCGGCGGCAGTAACTACCGGTACCTACAAAAGTTTTCCAGCAAACGACCATGTCTTCTCTTTGGTACATATGCCCCGAGAACTCAAGGATAGATATATTGACATGAATCTATAAAATCAAACACTAAATCCACTGTATCGTTTTCCACTTACGTCAAAATAATGTGTGTGAATGAATGCAAAGCAGACAAATCAGGAGTTTATATCTTCCGCTGTAGACTGTATGTATGTACGCCGTGCAGGTGAACCCAAGACAGTGCGATGTCCTTTCCCACCAACCATCCTATATACGCAAGGTAGTTCTGCGTGACCGTATATGAAGCTTGAAGTCTATATTTTTCCTTATGGTTGGAATAAAGTACAATCCATCATCGGCAAATAATGAAAGACAACCTTGCGTTCTCTTCTCACTCTACATGATAAACTTGTCAATATGAATCAGTCGCATAGCCAAATTACCCTAACCTTTGCTTTTCAACGCCACACATTAAGTTTACTCACAGACAACCATATTTTCCCTCAGTCTTTTTTTCCATAATGGTGAGTACATAATATCATTGACAAATTTATACGAGTACCGGTATGTCTAATGAGTTATCGCTTCTCCAGAATTTGCCCAACAATACATCCACGTGATGAATGACAACCTTAACAAAGAAAACAATAAGGTACATAATTTATCTAATACTCTGATAAGTCTGCTTTTCTTAGTCATAGTAGGACACACACACACACGATTCTCAGTGTCGCTAGACAAGCCGGATCTCAGGGCGTTAATAGTGATGGCGACTCTCACTCAGGGACACACGCACACACAACACAACGGTGATGATTCCAATGTGACAGTGTTTACATTAAAACCGTATACTACTGTACACTAGGTGAGCAGCCCTTCCTTAGTAATTAATCAGTAAGTTTGTAAGGCCATACACACACACACACACAGACAAATTTAATCCCAACACATACACACGGAGTTTCTTTAGGCACACGCACACACCCCAACTCTCTCTCTCTCTCTCTCCCTCTCTCTCTCTCTCTCTCTCTCTCTCTCTCTCTCCTCTCTCTCTCTCTCTCACCATAGCGTACTCCAACACACTAACACCACTTCCAACACTCCTCACGCGACTGTCAACCCAGAGTGTATTATTTTGTGTCGCATCTGAATTATATGTCGTGAGAACCAGATGTTAATGTGTGATATCGTAATAGCAGCGCTCACAGTCTGTTCTCTCTACCTGTCTTGATGATGTCTTTGCATGAGAGAGAGAGAGAGAGAGAGAGAGAGAGAGAGAGAGAGAGAGAGAGAGAGAGAGAGAGAGAGAGAGAGAGAGAGAGAGAGAGAGAGGAAAGTAATAGTCACGAGCAAAAGTCGAGCAAAAACTAAAGAAACTGAACCAAATTTACACAGATAAGTAGATATTGTTTCTCATCTAATTTTTCTATGACGTTTCATTCGAAGGTCTTGCATGACTTTGAGTGAGTATATCAAAGGAAATATCACTAACAAACTTGGAATTCGAGCCATTGTATCTTGCTGAGTTGGTTAGGCTGTGGATACGAGTGCAAGAAAATGAGGCATGACAGAGTAACTCCCAATTATTAAATATTTAACAATCTTCAGGTTTCCATCACATAAATATAAGCACACATAATTACAAACTCTATTCATATACAGTATCTCCACACACACACACACACTTCATTCATACTCGTATCTTCTCAACAAGTAGCCACAACCTTCAAGACATGTACTCCATCTAGCCAATTCATGCAAGACACTTTCCTTGTATCCCTTCGTTCCCAATTGATGTTCGTAATGCATCTTACATAAGCACAGTGCCAACATATCTACCTGGCACAATCCTCCATCACTGTCTCCCCTATAAACCTACAATGTATAATCGCTCACAAAATCATCTTTATTGGGAGCTACACTGGATGTGGGAACTAACAATGTGAGTTTAATGCTCATCCAAACCCATCTTCCTTCGACTTTGACAACTTCCTTTCACCCACACTACTAACCCGTACGATTATGAATATTCTCTACTCCGTGACATATGTGTAGTTGTGCACACTCATACCCATACACACAATTATGCATATACACGAAGAATAAGAACACTATCAATCCACATTAGTACTCTTACAATTTCTAAATATGAGAATTTACTCAGACACACATACTTTTAAAAGATTTATATGCATGCAAATTCATGTTATCATTCATTCAATTGTGTACACATAACGTATCTGTAGGGCTTAATCGCCTTTCTAAGTATATACAAATCAAGGTGCAATATAGTGTATACTCTGATGTAGAGGCGTCTGTACTTCAAGGAAACCGCACGACATCCTCCTCATTATGCAGGTTGGGCGGGTGTTTGGAGAGTTATCCGGGCGAAGTATACAAAGTGGTGCCTTAAATCACAGGCAATAAATATTTCCATGCTTCCGGCCATAAAGTGGAGAAGCAAATTGAAGTGGTTAGCAAGACTTAAATAAAGGAGTTTGTTATTATTGTAGCACGACGTGGAGAATATTGGTTACTCCAACCTCAACCACTAAATACTACTTGTATTGAAGGATCCCTGTTGGAGCCTGTTTTGTGGCATAGTTTGAAAGAATCAATAGTCATAAATTCAGTGATAAAGGCCTTAAGGGCAATAGTCGATGGTGTTCACAAATTATGGTACATTAGTAGACAACTACAGTATTTCGTTCACCCTGACATCTTGAACAGGTATATGAAGGAAACTCTAAACCGTTGAAACTACACCTTATATATTGTTGGTGTGAAGGTTGTCTTTATATTCCAACAGATGTAGTGAAATATGTGAATAATATTGTGCACAACATTACTGACATTTTCATTTGCAAGGACCTTAAGAACAAACTATTGAGCTGAAATTGCTGTCCGCGCTTGCACCAACCATCAAGAACGTTATACTCTAATCATCAACATAACACCAGGCGTAGTAATCAGGAACCCCCTTCACCACACTAACACTACACTGTCGACCAATATTGCACCATCCATCACCGCTGCCAGCACCAATCACCATCACCAGCCGCCTCCACCACCACCACCAACACTACCTCACCCCCTATACTACGGTTGCAGTTCAACTCCCTCCCTCCAACAGTGGTCCTTGGAACTCTTCCTCTTCTCTTCTTCTTATGCAGGTTTTGCTATAAAAAAACACCCGAGAACTTGTAAACGAGGGATATGTATACCTAACGTTAGCATATACGAAGCAGTGAAGGCTTCCGTCTAGAAACTGAACTGAAGGGGAAGGAAGTAGACAGGACAAGGCCTGTAGTACCGTGTAGCATACGGAAGGAAAGGGGAGACAGCTAAAGAATTGAGAGAGAGTAGTCGGGTCTGAAGTGGGGCCCAAACCCATTTAGTACTACTTATATCACATCAGGCAACACCTCATACAGGACTCCGTCCAGAATTTCAAATCTCACATAGTAGTCGACCTGGATGGGCAAGGTACAAAGGTTAGAGAGATTATCAGTGACTTAATAACATATCATTATCATAAAATTACTTCCAATTTACTGCAGCTTAGCTTTAAAATATCCTTCTGATGGACGATGGAGAGAGGAGTTGCTCCTTGTGATACCAACCCTATATGCCTCTTCTTTCCACTCTACTTTCTACTACTTCTCTTTTAATCCTCCTCGCCTCTTCTCCTCGGCCCCTTGCGATATAATCTTTTATTGCTTCTCTCCTTCCCTTCCTATTCCTTTCTACCTCCTCCTCAACTCTTCTCCTTTGACCCTCGTGATATCATCCCTTCATTCCTACCATACTCCTAACTCTTCCTCTCTTTTTCCTCCTCTCCCCGTCTTGCATCCCCTCAATCCTCCTCAACTGTTGCTAAATATTTACAGTCTTGTTAGCACCAACGATCTCACCCTCCTGCAGCGGAAACTGATCAATCGATGCCAATCAGAGCTGAGAAAATTAGAAGCCAGGTTTATGGACTGAGTGAGGGCTGGTTCTGGAGTCATCAGAGGCCCGGAAGGAAGTCGCTTGTTAGGTTAGGTTAGATTAGGTTTTGTCATCGTCTCCCATTACAGCGGAGGACCAGGTATTTAATAGCTGTTATACAAAAAAGAGTGGGTGATATCAGTCTGCTGCATCGGGGGGTGAAGAGGGTTTGTGTGTTAGGAAAGAGATGTGTTGTGGTGTTGTGTGTTGTGTTGTGATGTGGTGAGGATAGGATGGTGCTGGAAATTGTATAGTGTGGGAGATAATTTGGTGTAGAAGATGGTGTAGTGAGGATAGGATGGTTTGGTACGGTGAGGATAGGATGGTGTGATGTGGTGAGGCTTGGATGTTATGGTGTGATGAGAATAAAATGGTGTGAGTCATGGTGTGCTGCAATATATAGTTTTTGTTGGGTGGTATAGTGGTGAAAGGAAAACGGTAACCGGTGCTTTGGTGAGCAGGGCAATGGAGTTGAGTTGTTGTGACGGTAGGTTGGTAAGACAATATAACATATGTAAATGCAATTGCGTTATATTAAACAAACAATTGAATAACACGAGGTAACATTAAAAAGATGTGGCTTTCAGGAGACAGATGTGTTGAGCTCAGATGAGATAATTTCCACACAGGGCAAGAAAACAGCCGGGGCATAAAAAAAAAAACCCAGCTGTTAGATAAAAACACGTATTAAAATTGTGTTAGGTTCCCTGTGATGATGTCTGGTAATTGTAGGTTACTGGTTACTCCAAATTGTACTATACAAAACATCACCCAAACTGAAGAAGTTTGTATCGTGATAATATTTAAAAGGGGATATTCTCTTGTTGGTGAATTGGAAGTTCTTTGATTCCTCCAAACTATGCCTCGAAACAGATCCGCTATTGGTACCATTGAAGGCGTCTGTTTGTTGGCATAGTTTGGAGGAATCAGAAACAAACATTCCAATTCACCAACACACGAGAATCTCCCACTAAAGGAATCAGTCCAATTCACCGACTACATCACAATAATTCTGCTCACGTATCGAAGAATTTATGAATATTACGAGTGTTGCACAAAATGTAGAATATAAAAACGCTCGAAAAAAATATTAAAAAATGTAACCTAAGTACACATTATTGAACATAACGGAAACCACGAAAATACTGATAATAAGGAAAATTATAAAGTTGTGGAAATGTATGAGCGGATGAGAAGTATTTTTATGTTTTATTGAAAAATATGGGTCGAGCACGAGAAAGACAAAGAGAAACATTACAGAAACAAAGAGAGTGAAACTATATCTTATAAACAATAAAGAACGGTATTCCAATTTTTTTTTTATATATATATATACCGGTGCCTGGAAAAAATGTACCGGATCCGTCACATATTTTCAAAACATTTTCAGTCAGTTTAATGCAATCCAAGATTAATTAAACAACATAAATTTACACATTATTCTTCAACACTTTCTTAACACCGGAATGTTGGCGATATGTATAGACACGTTATATCTCTTTATTAACTTATGAAAAAGTATATAGTTTTAATATATATAATCCCTACGAAGAATCGCATATGAAATTAAAAGAGCGGAAAACGGAAGCGAGGCGAAAGAGTAATTAAGATAAACATCAAATTATGAGGTAAGAAAAATGAATAAAAAATATAAGATGAATAGAAAGGAAGATAAAAAAAATTGAAAAAAAAAAAAAACACCGATCACTTAGATGATTTTTTTTATTATTATTAACGTAATTTGACTATGATTTTAGGTCCAGAACAGAAGAGTTGAAGTAAGGAAATGTGGGGACGAGAGAAGTGAAAAGAAGGAAATAATAAGAAGAAAGAAGGAAGATAGAAGAAGAAAGAAGGAAGAGAGAAGTTAAAAGAAGGAAATAATAAGAAGAAAGAAGGAGGATAAAAGAGGAAAGAAGGAAGAGAGGAGGAAAGATGGTATAGAGAAGAAGAGAGAGGAGGAAAGAAAAAAGAGAGGAGGAAAGAAAGAATAGAGAGGGAGAAAGAGAGAGAAGGAGAGAAAGAAGATGAATAAAGAAGAGGAAGGAATGAAGTATAAATAGTGGAGTACGGTACAGTGTTTGGAGGCAAGAAGGCAATATGGACATTCGCTCTTATTTAGTGTATTTACTGCTTCCTGAGACAGTCGAGCCCTGCAATCACTTGGTAAAGGAGGAAGAGGAAGGGGGGAGGGGTAGGAGGGTTGTGGGGGGATGGGGGGGAGGTAGGAAGGTGGGGGAAGGTAGGAGGGTTGTGGGGGCATATGGGGGAGGTAGGAGGGTGGGGGGATGTGTGGGAGGTAGAGAGTGTGGGAGGTAGAGAGTGGGGGTGGGGGGTGTGGGGGAAGTTGGAAGGTGGGGGGGAAATGATGGAGAGATATGGGGGAGGTAAAAGGGTGGGGGAGGGTTAGAGGGAGGTAGGAGGGTGGAGGGTTAGGGGGAGGTAAAAGGATGGGGGGATAAGGGGGGAGATAAAAGGGTGGGGGGATAAGGGGGGAGATAAAAGGGTGGGGGGATAAGGGGGTGAAGTAGTGAAGAGGGGGAAAATGATGAAGTCAAGTATAGGACAACCATTTATTTCTCTTCATATCCTTCTGATTTCAACCATAGTCTGTATATTCTCACCTAAACTCTTCATTAGGCCTATTTCTACATTTATATCAAGACATTTATCTTTTATACAAAATAACACTACCAATACTTTATTCTTGCATGGAATTTATATCTGAATACTTTGTCATAGTATTAATAAAACCTTTACAGTGTCCCTTTTTTTTATTTCCTCACGTATCTATGACTTGTATACAAAGTGAATAATCCTATTCCTAATAATTCATCATATCATATTTTTCGTCTTTCTCACTCTATAGGTCTCTCACTCTCTCTGAGAACTTCAAGTGACCAGAGGAGAAGAGTCATTTTCCGTATAAGTCCAGGTCCCTCTACGAATCTCGACTTAGCGAACCGGGAGCCAACACTCGAGGCGCGGGGTCATCCTCTCGTCCCCACTCCAGGCGGCGACCCTCTCCTCCTCCCTAAGTCAGCACACCAATTCCCCCCGAGGACTTTGCACATGTCCACACTAAGCCTATCAGCGCCCCGCCTGGCACACCCTATATAATAGCCTGAGCTGTATTCTTCATGGGTCACAAAATTTCTGTCTTCACTATTTTCCTTTCACCCCATTTGATTGATCTTTTATTTCCTTGTGACAAATCATCATTTCTATGTTGGCAATCTATGTATTATCTTTTTCTTCAATTCAGGAGATAGTTTTTTAAAGACCTGTTTAAATTAGGTGGGAAGAGCTCTCTCGCTCTCGCACGCGCACGCGCACGCACACACACACACACACACACACGGCTAAGGAGCTCCCAGGAGAATAATGGAAGGAAAGTGGCAGTAGAGGTTGAAATGCATGCAATTTTCTCCTTCAAAAGTGTCATAAAGAATAACTTCCTTTTGTTTTCCTTCTGCGTCCTCTGCGTCGCGGAAGAATAAGGCAACTGTTCACCGCTGCATGGTGACCTCTGCTGAAATTTATACGCCATTTATACACACGACACACACACACACAGCGAGAGAAAAAAAGAGAGAGAGAGTAAATAAAGACTGTCCTATACTTCGGCGAAAAACTCAAGCTGTTTGTCACGGATACTTCCTATACAAGCAGTACACCTGTCATATGCACCTGTGTCACACGTATCCACCCAGACTGCATCAGTAATAACCATCATCGAAAGAGACTAACCAACCAAACACAACCCCTTCTCTTCATTTCGCTCCTGATTGCTGTTTCATGCAGGTAATTCGCTCACACACTCACCATCACGTTTTTTTTCCTGATGAATTGCAACATCCTGTGTGCGACTGAGGTCCTGTGGGTGGTGGTGTTACCGCTGGTACTGTGTGACGCACTTTGCACTCCAAAAGTTCGTCGTTTGTCAATATAAAGTTTATGAAGGAGAGTGTAGCCTCCTGATCCGTGTCTGTCTGTCTGTCTGTCTGTGTCCCGTAAGTTTTTTCACCAGTAGCCCGAGTGAGGCCGCAAAATAGAGGGAAAACTACTGGCCCTAAGCACACAGGCCGCATATTCCACAAGACAGAGTTCTGGTTTGAATCCCGTAAGCTGCATTCTTTCTTCTTTGATTGCTTAGGCCGATACTATCTGCTGTAGCCTATTTCAATAACACGACTAAACACAGTCCTTACTCATCACACCAGACGTTGACGTGATCATTCTAACCACTGCTAACTAACTTGACGAGACTTAAATTCTCCAGGAAAGGAAACTGTTCTCAAACTGAGTATTCTTGAACCGTAAACACCCAAGCCCTGCATGGCTCTCATTACCTGTCACGGGCCCCGGGATAAAGTCCTCAGTGACGCTGGCTGCATGGCTATAGGGCCCTACGTGTGGATGACCCGCACCCTGAGGTAGGGAAAGCTGGCTGGTGAGAGGACACAATGAGGAATGACATAAAAAGATGTACAGATCAGGGAACAACATGCCAAACAAATAAACATAAACACAGACAGGATAGACAACTGAAATCAAACAAGCAAACGAACAAACAACTACACACACACAGCAAAAAACAGCTCAAGGCACGTAACTAACAGAAGGGATGAGGTAAGAGACGATGAGAGAGACCCTGGAGTATGAGGAAATGGTTATAAATGTATGGTGTTCGATTGCCTCCGTCAACAACATACCAAATCTTTTCCATACTGACCAGGAAAACATATCATTCCGTAGCTGTACAGTTGCCAGCACTTATAACTGGTACACTCAACGTTGTCATTTCTCGTCTCCTGTACCAGTTATAAGTGCTGGCAATTGTACATTACTAACATACCATAATGCACCGATATACAAATCCTCTCTCTTGATGGGTTACTTTCTTATCTAGGTGACCACACTTTATGAAGCACCAAGTCTCCAAATTACTGTACACATTTGAGTATTCCTGCCCCGGGACTTGCTGGAGCACCATACCATCGGAATTTCGAAGCGCAATTTTCCGTATTCGGTTCCTGAGAGTGGTAAGGAGGGGAAATTCTCGACTAAACCGATCCGCATAAAATCAGCAAGGCGGCTCACGTTCAGGGAGGGAAAAGTGAACGTAAGGGGCATTTTAACCCTTAAACTACGGCTGACGACTTTTGCATATTTCCCTAACCATCTTAAAGCAATTTTCCTCCGTCAAACTTCAACTATGTTATAATTATACAAAGTGATAAATAGTATATATATATAATATGTTATGACTATGTATATATACCACCAGACTATTCCATATGACCAAAGATGAATAATTCGTTGTGCCGAGAGTTACCCCAGAGCTGCAGGGGTCAGAATATTGCCTCACTGTCCTCCACCTCGGCAGGACGACGGACGGACGAACAAAGGGCAATAAAAAGTAACAGAAACTCCGAGGCCATTCCTTAACGATGGTCGGGCTTGATAATCAGCGCAATTATACAAGGCAAGAGGGGCCAACACCCTGGCCAGCACGCACACCTATACACACACACACATACATACATACACACACACATATGAACAGGCGAGTATACACACACACACACACACACACACGTATACACAATTATGTTGAACTATACGTACACACATTTAAGCGCACAGACACACACACAAACACATTGCATAATAACATTAAAACACACAAGGTAACTAACAACTTTTGTAATCATGCACCCTCATGCAGTATATTCCAGCACAGACAAACACTAACAATCTCTCGCACACACGCACGCAAACAACAAAGAACACAGAATCAACCAGGCATATAAGAACAAGCACAAACACACCGCCAATCATGCACGGATATAGATAATCTTGATAATATCATACCTACCGCGGGGGTCAGTCACTACACCTGACTCATAGTGATTAGGTGTTGTTCACAGTGAAGGGCAGGGCAGGGAAGGGAGGAGGAAAGGGGAGGGATGGGCAGGGCAGGGAAAGGAGGGGAGGGGAGGGGAGGGGAGGGGAGGGGAGGGGAGGGGAGGGAAGGGGAGAGGAAGGGAAGGGCAGGAAAGGGGAGGGGAAGAGCAGGGCAGGAAAGGGAAGGAAGGGGACACGACACAACATACAGGTCAATGATAAGGGGCCATGATATTGTTGGGGAATTGAAGGGTTATTGTTTCCTCCCCACTGCATCTGGCAACATGGAAAACTTCAGTAAGCCATTATGAAATATGTTTTGTAGCGTAATTTGGAGGAATCACAGTACAACAGTGTCATCGAGTCTAATAATAAAGGGGCTATGGTTTCGTTAGGGAATGGGAGAACTATTGATTCCTCCACACTGCTTCTGGCAACACAAGTCCACTCATCCACTGTCCATGCACATAATTATAACCCTTACAGATTTTGTTTTTTTACATTACATATTTCCTTTTATACACATTTGTTTCATTATAAAACATATATACACGAGGCCGAGGATTGGAATAAGAAGCGGATGCAAAAAGTAAGACAATAACCTGGACACACAGACAGACAGACATACAGACAAGAAAGTAACAGGGCCACACAGACAAGGTAGGGTAAGTGACAGGGTGTGACAGAAGAGAAGCGAATACCAAGAAAGGAGACGCATGGAAACTGCTTGTGGAAGGAAGAAAATGTCACGTGAGGCCAGTGACACTCTCAATTACCACCATGACCACCTTTCGTGATTAAAGGACAAAAAAAGTATATTAAAAAAAAAAAATGTAAATTAAAGAAAAGGAACAGGGACAATTATTCTTCAGTAAGTAGTGCAAATTACAATATTTCACACCTCACCGCACGTCTGTCCAGTTTGATTTAAGGCACAATATCACGCTAATAATGCCAATAGGACCAGAATTACAAGCGAGACAGAGACGTCATGGCACGCTCCTTCTACAGGTACAAATGTTACTGCATCAAAACCTGTACATACAACAGGAAAACATACGATATATATTAAGATTTATATTCGGTCAGATGATTGATGCTCATACGTCAAAAACAGGAGTTACTACTATGTCGGTATTATCAAATTTACGCTGATATAAGGGACCCTGTAATGTTAGAAAATTGGAGGTAACAGAGTCCTTCAAATATTGCAAAGAAACACCACCTATATACGGAAGGAGCGTGTTTCGTGGCATAGTTAGGAGGAATCAGAAGCCTCCAATTTTCATACACGGTCACAGGGTCCTAAACGCCCCAAAAGAAAATAAATGCTCGAAATACTTGGTTTTGAACAAGATTTTCAAAAATATACTTGAAAATAAAACAAAAAAAATAATATTGTACAAACTTATGTTACTTTAAAAAAACAGACAACAATATCACGAGAAGTACAAGAACAGAGGGAAATAAATATCTTAAGAGATCCTCAAACATTTAGAAGCATATATATATTTATACACACACACATACAAAAACACACACACTAAAAAAAAGAAAACACACACACAAATACATACCCACATGCAAAAACACAATGCCACACAATTACAGTGCACACAAATGTACACCCCCATGCAGCCAGCCACAACAGAACAACAACAGACCAACGAAAACACAACACAAACATAGTTCCATCCCCTCCCAAAACGGGATGAAATACAGCCAGCTAAGGTCCTGATTAATCCCACACACCTATAATCCGCAGCTTAAAGTCGAGCTTATATAATTTCCCCCCCTGGTATAATCTGGAGCTGGGCTGATGGTTGACAATGAGGGGTAATGGCGGGTTGGGAGGGCCGACGTGTGACTATTGACAAGGGAGCGTGGCAATGTATACTACACTCGAAGACCCAAGCCAAATGAGTGGGGACCCAGAGTGTACCCTGTAATTATTCATTTTTAGGGAGGAGGAGAAGGAGGAGAGGGAGGAGAAAAGAGAGGAGGAGAGAGAGGAGGAGAGGGAGGAGGAGAGAGAGGAGGAGAGAGAGGAGGAGAGAGAGGAGGAGAGAGAGGAGGAGAGAGAGGAGGAGAGAGAGGAGGAGAGGGAGGAGAAAAGAGAGGAGGAGAGAGAGGAGGAGGAGAGAGAGGAGGAGGAGGAGAAGGAAGATGAGGAGGAGAGAGAGGAGGAAAGAGAGGAGGAAGAAGAGAGAGAGAGAGAGAGAGAATGATGTAATGGGGGCGGTAAATAGACTAACGGAGGGAGAAATGTATGGAAAGAGAAAAGACAGAAGGCAGGCTGAGAAAAAAAAAGTGCTAGGAAATAAATCAGTGAGGAAGTAAGGAGAGAGGAGAAACTTTGAGAGAAAACAAAAAGAGAATGTAAAAGAAACAGGAAATGCAAATATCATTATAATAAACAAAACGAGAAAAGGGAAACGAGAAAATAATTAAGTGGTAAACACAGAATAAGAAAAGGAAAGACAAAGACAGGGAATGAGAAAAGATGAAGACAGATAAAGCAAGAAGGAATATAGAAGAGAGCGGAAGAAAGAAGGTAATTTACACATAAAGACAAGGTTAAGAAGAAAGGAAAGAGATAAAAGGAAAAAGAAAGAAAAAAGATTTGAAATAGACAACAACACGCAGGAAAGAAGTACAGATGCAAACAGATTAAGATAAAGGATGAAAAGGGAGGAAAATGTACAACAGAAGAACAGTAAACAGAGAAGGAAAAACATGTGTAAAATGAAAGAAAAGTAAGAAAAGAAATAATGAGGAACAGAGAGTTGAAACAAATAATGCAAAACACTAATAACAAGGGATAAGAGAGGAAGGAAAAGAAAGAGAATGCCACGAAAAACAAGCAGATAAACAGAATAGAGGGAAACAAGACAGGCGTGGCCCCTTCTCCTTTTCCTCCACCTCCACCTCCAGTTCCCTCTCCTCCCACTCCTCCTCCTCCTCCTCCTCCTCCACCTCCTGTTCCCTCTCCTCCTCCCACTCCTCCTCCACCTCCAGTTCCTTCTCCTCCCTCTCCTCCTCCTCCTCTTGTTCCAGGCCGCGTTATCTCGGCTATCAAAAATAGGGCCACCTCGACTGTAATCTGGAAGGGCGCAGGTCAGACGTTGTGCCGACTCGAGGGGCCCCTTCTGATGTCCCTTGATCGGCGTGGTGTGGCGCGGTGGGGTGTGGTGAGGTTTGGTATGGGGTGGGGTTGGATGTAGTGTGGGGTGAGGTAGAGTGGGAAGGGGTGAGGTTTAGTATGGGGTGAGGGGTGGGGTGGGGTTTGGTGGGGTGGGGTTTGGTGGGGTGGGGTGGGGTGGGGTGGTGTGGGGTGGGGTTTGGTGCGGTGTGGTGGTGTGTGGTGTTGTGTGTTGTGTTGTTGTGGGGTGTAGTGTGGTGGGGTGTAGTGTGGTGGGGTGGGATGGAGTTGGGGTTTGGTATGGTGTATTGTGGTGAGGTGTATTGTGGTGTGGTGAGGTGTAGTGTAGTGCGGTGGGGTTTGGTATGAAGTATGGTGTAGTGTGGTGATGTCATCCATGAAAAACTCTCCCAAACACCACAACGAAATTAAAAGAAAAAAAAATGTCGCCAAAAAACTCTCACCTCCACCACAACCAAAACAAAAGAGCCAAAAAAAAGTCACCTACCAACTCTTCCCCCACCACCTTAAAAATCAAAACAAAAAAATGTACGTCACCCCAAACCCCTTCCCCAATTATAAAAACAAAACAAAACAAAATAGACCAAAAAGGTGAGTTATCGTGACAATCGGGGGGTGGTTTTGTTGTTGTTCTGGCTGTCGACCCTTGGAACTCGTGATGGCTGGGATGGGAGTAGGAGAGGAAGAAAAGGGTGGGTCAGAGTGGTGATAGGTGGGGCAGGAAGAAAAGGGTGAGGAGGAGTGGTGATAGGTGGGGAAGTAAGGAGGTGGGGAGGGGTGAAGTGGGGAGGGGTGAAGTGGGGAAGTAAGAAGGTAGGTTAGGGTGAAGTGGGGACAGGTGGGAAAGTAAGAAAGTAGAGCGAAATGGGGATGTGAGGGTAAGTAAGAAGGTGGGGTGAGGTGGTTGAAAGAGGTGACTTGCGAGAAGGAAAGGGATAGGGATGGATGGGAGGAAATGGCAAAAATGAGCAAAGATGGCGTGGATAAATTTGGGAGAAACGGGGAAAAAGATGAACCGTATGCACAGGGAATATGTGAGGCATAATTGTATACGGGACAAAGAGAGAGGCAATGAGATAAGTAAGAGACACGAGGAACTGTGATTACATAGATGTGTGTATACTGACATAGGCTGTACCCTCTACATACGGGTTTGACCAATGAAAGTACAGCTACTGCATGTGTCATTACAAGTTTCAACAATCGATAAACTACTCGCTCATCAAAAAGGTACTTGAGACTGAGATTACTTCTACGTCAAAATAATATATTAGAATTACTCAAATAAGTATAAATGAACGTATGTGGCAATGAGACCACTAACAGGCCAAAGACTCATTGACTTAAAATCTTCAAATACTTCTTGTTAAAACTGGAGGAAAAATGTAAACAGAAATCTAAAAGGATTGTACATGTGAAAGTTGTAGAAGAAGAGTGTAAAACAAGTGACATGAAAGTGAGAGAGAGAGAAACTAGAAGAGACAAAAAGGTGACACTCGGGCTTTCATTATCTGAGCACCACTGTCATCACTAAATTAACCCCTATACTTAAGCCTCCCACTTCGTGTAGAGGAAACACCAGATAAAGTTAATTAATAGAAAACCAAGAGTACAATTACAGTGGAAGATATGACGGAAATTATTTCATTTACTTCCCCGACAAAAGGAAAAAAAGACTGAGAAGACAAGCACAAAACCAGGCAGCTTGATAAGATCGTTAGAAAATAGTTACCGAGCAATGAAAAGATTGTGATCGTAATGGCGCCTCATTCCTACCTTCAGGACTTCACTATACTTTCTCTTTCCCTGCCACCCTGCCTCCACCACAATTCCTCTTCACTTTTCTTCTTTCCTCTCCCATGCACACTTTACCTCACACTCTTACATTTGTTCCTCACACCTTCCCTTTAAACTCATTTACATTTCCTCTACGTTTTCTCTGTCCCTATTTCTTCTTCACCTCTCTTTTTCCACAGTACCCACGTTAATTCCTCATATTAGCACATCACTCCTTCCTCACAATCCATTATCCTTCTCATTACCCTTCATTCACACTCATAACATTCTGAGTGATTCCTCATTTCTTTCACACTTTCTCTTTCTCATCCTCCTTTCCTTCCCTCCCCCATCATCACTCTCTCCATCCCCTACAAACAGATCTCCTCATCCTTCACAACTCCTTTTATTATTACTTTCCATATCTAATTTTTGTCCTCCCCAGTTTTCCTGTTCTTGTCGTATACTCCTTTTCTTGACATCCCTCATAACTCCTCTCTACCATCATGCATCTCCCTTTTCTCCTGACTCATTATCCTAATTTTTCTTTTCCTTAACTCCACTTCTCTCTTACTCGAGCATTTTCCTCTCGTCCTTCATGAAATTTTACAGTCTTGACGACGAAATTTAGTTGACAATTACTTATACTAAATTATTTTACTCGTTAGTCATACATACAAATAATGCATAAAAGCTGCTACACACACACACACACACACACACACACACACACACACACGTCATCCTCCATGGGTTATACGAGTACAATACATCCAGACTCCCTTCTCATCCACATCTTACTTTCTCGGGAGCGACAGGCTGAAAATTATTTAACCTTGTAAACCCCCATCCCAACCTATTGCCCCAGACTACGATACGAGAAGATAAAATATATAGAAATAGAGTAATTGAATAAAAATAGAGTAATTGAATGAATAGTCCTAACTAATCCATGTCCATATTCCCTAACTTTAACACTGCACTGTCTTCTTATAATTATACAAGTCCTATTATCGTGGCTCTTCCCTTGGCCATTCATGAATTAAGTATCACCCATCTATAACCCATCTCCTATACTCTATATCCCCATCCTATATATCACCAAAATCAAAACTCATCCCCATAACTCACCTCGCCAGAACGAAATCACATCCCAATCCCTTAGCCTACGACTCCATCTCATTATCCTGACTAACAAACCCATCCCACTATAGCTACCTACCCCATGCATCATAACTCACCCTGCCAGCTCCGTGTGTGTGTTCATGGCGTGCAGAATGCGTTGGTGGAAAAAAATGAGCCATGAGACGGTATCGCGGTGAGCCCTTCCCTGATACGCTTGGGCAGTATATGTTTGGCAGGGTCTATCTCTGGATTTATCTTATTGCTGCCTGACCCTTCCACCACCCATGCACCACACCACCATCTCTCTATACTATACCCACACAGTTTTCTTCTTGCCACCCCACTCCATTCACACACCATCTTCACAACCCCACTCTATACCTACACACATTCTTCCTGTATACTCCACTGACACACCTCTCCACTCTACTCCACTCCACTTCACTCACACGCCGACCCCACTTTCTCCACTCCACTCACACCTTTCCCATAATATACACCCTACTCCACACGCCTCCACCTCCACTTCATTCCACTCCAATCACACGCCACTTTCCCATCCCCAGTATAGCCCATCTTTCTGACCCGTTCATTACCCCCAAACCCCCGACCTTTTCCTCCTTCCTGACACTTTCTCCCACCTTACCATCCCCTATCCTCTCAGACTTCCCTCTCAAACCAGCCCCCCTTCCAGACCCTTCCACCTCTTATCCCCCTGAACCATCAACAGAACTGCCCCACCCCTTCAGAGCCATCCACGTTTCATTCTTACGTACACCCATGCTAATACAGCCTCCTTCTCATATCCCTTCCCTCCTTCCCTTACATCCTTACCACGTCACAGACCCCCGTCCGATTAGTTTCATATTGAACGTTAGGACATAAATGTGAGGAAGTTTGTTATCAAACGCTTCATTAGTGGTGCAATTTTGTATCATGCAAGTGTAAAGATACATTTTTTAGTTTGTGTACCATACATCATATCAAGATATCAATCACTGTCTGAACATCCTTGTCTTGTGCACGGGGCTCTTCATACCTCAACAGTGACCATGTCTCTACTTTCGCAATTATCGACTTGGAACGAACAAAGCATTACTTATAAAAGGCTGTATCAGATAAAATAGAAATTGGCATACCTGTACAGTTACAGCATTGACGATTTATACTCATACGAATGATGTGTAACTTGAGGCAGGTATAGAGTACCGTATGTGATAAGTTACTTCAGTTTTAAGACGATTTATTCAAGAAAAAAAATGTGTTCGTCCACAGTGTGTGACTGAAGTAAAGGTTTGAAGCAGACAAGAAGATAGGGTGCCCGACGACTTGATAAATATTTAAGTGACTTCTTGTTGGTGCATGTAGCCTCGGGCACATAAATGGAGGAGCTTAAAATATATTTAGCTGTTTTCTAGGAACGATAGTGAAAAAATCCGATGTTTGTAAGGACATTCTTAGTATATGGAATACAACAATAATGGTTTTCAAGCATATGTACATGAACAGTAGCAATTCAACTGATCCAAATCATACACACAGACATTTTAAACGTAGGAAAAATTCAGAACCAGCAACAAGAATGAAGGGTAATCACATGAAGGCTGGAGCTGCCCTATAATCATTTAATGCCATGCACCACCAATGACTTACCGTGCATTAGGACTCTACTTTCTCGCAAGCAACATAAATCTTGGTGGGGTGCGAGTCGACCCAATGCCTGCAATTATTCTTAAGGTCGTCTAATGAACACCTGAAGCCGAGAATAGCAACTCAAACGACTTCTGGTGGCGGACATTACTCCCCAAGTCTCTCATGGTGAAGGGAACCATATATCTTGTCTAGGAGAGGTTACATCCTTATGGTTAAGTTTGATAAAGTTGGATCGGGTTTGATTAGGTTAGGCTAGTTTAGGTTACGTTACGTTATTTTTAGCTTCGACCAGGTCAAGTTAGGATAAGTCAAGTAAGGGCAGTTTATAAAAGGTTACACAACATTAGCTTAGGTTAGGCCAAGTCAAATCACACATTCTGAGTTTAATACCAAAACAAATTACAATAATTTATTAATTAAATTAAACTAATGTGAGGAAATAATGAGTTGAGTTTCCTTGCAGCCTAAGAGACTTTAGATTAATTCCTCTTAGTGCCAATAACCTCCTGAGCCAGCAAACGGAGCAGAGCCACGACTATCAGATCCTCCCTGCCAGCGGACGAGACAAATGACAGTCGGACTGCACATTTCCATACAATGGAATCCACTCCTCCTTACGGGTGGTGGAGGTGCCAAGTGTCGCCAGATAGTACAGCCAACCACAGTCATCTGACCAGCGTTGGGTTTATAATTAATCCCACATTCAGTCATTTTAACATTCAAAACATTTACATTTAAGGTTTTCAAGTCAGTTTATATGATGCATTATCCAGATATATGTACACACACATTGATGACGTATATAACTTAGATATAATGAAGTAATGCAAGGGTGAAGAGTGAAGTGACAACGAAGAGGATGTCATCCGTGATGTTACCAGCCACAAGAGAGAGAGAGAGAGAGAGAGAGAGAGAGAGAGAGAGAGAGAGAGAGAGAGAGAGAGAGAGAGAGATCTACTGATAAGAACAACAAAAAGGAACAAGGGGTCTGGTCCTTTGTTAATCTCTCCGGAAGGTTAAACAGTCCCCTTCCAGATAACCCATAAGGTTAAGGCAAGTTGGGTACGCACAACTTTCTATCCAACAAATTTAACCCCTGGTGATGTCCTATACTTTACTCTCTATATTTACACATGTGATTAATATACACAGATTTACGGGAGTTCTATTATAATCATTCTAATGAATAATGATTTCACATTTCTCTCAAAGGTTAATAATACTTCAATCAATGCATAAGCAGCATAAAATATCAGTGCACGAACATCAGAGATTTAGTAATATAACAATTTAAAACAAATCCGAGCCGTCCATGGAGTACTAAAGCACGTAACTCATAAGGCACGTGATTCCTACGACACGTGGTTAGCTCTCTTTGATAATGTTCATATATCCGGGTTGGTCATACCTGTAGACGATGTATCAATCCTGGTTACTGGTACTCTCTGAATTCCGATATCAATCTTCACTCTACCCTTCCCCCGTCCATCTGTCAGACCTCCGATGGTAAATGTTTGTACACATGATATATAAAAAGCCGTGTTGGGCAAGTGGGGATACCTAAACGAACACCATAGCTCGTGCTGGTCATATTGTCTTCCCTTATCAAGCATCAGATGGGCTAAATTTGTTCGTATAAAGAGTGCAATAAAATTATAATATTATTTCTACGATCATGATTTTTATATGATTGATATTATTATCATATCATTATCCTTATTATTATTAATATTATTATCATTATTAATATTATCATTATCATCCTTTTTATTATAATCATTATTATAATCATTATTATTATTATTATTATTATTATTATTATTATTATCATCATCATAAATTTAAAAAAATATATTAATAATTTTATTGTTATTAATATATTACGGTAAAAATAATTAACTACCGTAGTTCGACTCTCATTTCTTCCAAGTATTCGAAATATTTTGATTACTGTGTAAAATGTGTGTTTGTGTGTGTGTGTGTGTGTGTGTGTTGAGAAAATTGAATAAAAACTCCTTTTGGGAGGTTAGTTAATGCTGAGAGAGAGAGAGATAGAGAGAGAGAGAGAGAGAGAGAGTATTCCTCTCACTGTATCAGGTTAAGTTCCATCCTGCCGTCCCTCGGTGGTCTCTCCTCCACGGTTATAGTTCAGGTTTGGGTTGAGAACAGGTGAGTGAAATGTCACGAGGACAAACCATCAACACCAACCATGTCCCCGAGGCTGGTGTCAACAAGTCTTTGCAGCATATCAACAACAGAATGGCCACAATTGCCCAATCCTGGGCCGCCTGCCCTTATGTTTCAACAGACGAAGTTCCAATCACCCCAGCCAGGTCGACATCCAGATCAACAGGTTCTCGTCCCTCTGTCACGAGCGATATCGCTGAATATCTATCCCAGAGTATAGTTGTTGCTTTGCCTGACGTTCAGTAGCATTCAAAACAAGACAATAATAACATTCAAATGCCAGGCATCAGAGGTCATGTTGCACTAGCAGTATACATGTGAACAGAGAAGTAGTTATGGGGACTGGCAGCAAAGGTGATTCTCTATAAAGAAATACTCGGTGGAAACACAAGAAGAATCACGTCAACAACATAGAGATGAAACTCAAAGTCATCAGTGATTCATGTCCCAGATAATGAGTTTTTCCAGACAAAAAAAAAAAAAAAAAAAATCAAACTGACAATTTTAAATTTGGCAACCACTGCACTCCAACAAAAGAGAACAAAACAATGATTTTTCGAGCTTTTCTTAAGTTCTGACTACACAAATATATGAAGAGGTTTTACTCTTACCAGATGTACTGTATGTCACGAGTTGTGCATCACGCAGGGTGATAAACTACGGATTTGGCTCTACAATTATTAATTATTGATTATTAATTATTAATTATTGTTAGTGTTGTTGTTTTGACTTCGACATCAGTAAAGAAATCCCAATATTTCATACAAGTTGTACCACGGCCGTGAAAAATAATATTTTAGCCAGATTATCTTTTTTTTTCGGTAATTCGTGAACCGATACCGTTCTATGCACTCTTCCTCTCCTTCCTCCCTGTCCCACTCCCTCTCCTCTGTACTCGTATAAACCAAGGGGACTAACCCTCTTGTCACTGCAAAATCAATCATCTGTTTTCTTCTCTTGAGTAAAGGTATTGTCTCTGGGTGGTTCTCGTCTCATTGTTATGGTGCTTAACATTATGCTATTGTGTATTGGCGTGTAAGACGAAGAATGTGACTGCTTTTTGTCTTTTGAACCCTGATGTACCGATGACAAGCACAGGCATACAGTCGACATCATAAGTTCGCTTAACCCTACACCTGTGTTATTTATAACTAAATATTCAGCTAACGAGATATTCCGAGTTGGTTTCCATTTGTATACTAATCACACTTGTAACTGGACATCATATCAGCATGGAAATCAGTTCATAAATAATTTAGTTCCATATTATGGCTTTCTAATATTCAGAACTCGAAGTTGAAATGACATTGCCGAGGACTGTATGCGTCCGCTAATGTCCTATACGATGTCGACATGTGTACGGCTAGCAGCAATAGTTCACCAACACTCCCTGCCAGCATTGTGAATTGAAATCATTCTTATCCGAGGTTTCTCCTTTCACCAACCATGGCAGAAGAGATGGTGATGCATGGGGAGAAAGGTTGTGGTCCTATCAGTAAATTTAGAGCAAAGATGTATAAATAAACACTAGTATACAGCTGTAAGAAGTGCCACTGAACCTTTGATTATGTAACAATATATCTGCGGCTCTTAACCTTGTGGACTGTCTACTGAGATGTCATCACTTTAGGCCTACCGCATCCTGAGGCCTATACGGTTATGTACAGATGCCTTCACGTGACAAGGGTTAGTGATACATACATTAAGAAAGGACGCAGGATAGAAAGTATTAAGTGATTCTGTAAAGGGGAAGAGAGATGATTGTACAAGGCCAGAGAGACCTTACACCACATGAAAAGAGTAAGAAAGAGTTACAGAAAAACTGAAGGAAAGAGAAGGAAAGGAGGAAAGGTGGAAGAAATGAAAATGAGGGATCGGGTCTGAAGGGGCATCAAAATCTTTTAGGGCCCTGTGATTGTGTATGAAGACTGGAGGCGTCTGATTCCTCCTGACCATGCCACAAAACAAGCTCTTTCCATATCGGTGGTGTTTCGTGACAACATTTGAAGGCCTCGTTTATCTCCAATTTTCTGACTACATCACAGGGTCCCTTAAGGGGGTCATTCATTGTGGTTGTTTTGGTGTCTTAAGTATTCCTCCAAATACAGTAATGCGACAAAACAAATCTCATACTTTTTAATTAGGGGGTATTGACTAACAGAAACAGTGTAGGGGATAGTACAGAGGCCTGGTCAGCACCGCTAATGAATGGTTTAGTAGTAAAGTGACCATCTACTACTATACCATGGTAAGAGATCGGAAAGAATGGAAGCTGAAGATAAATATGGAGAGGAAAAGGACAAACAGGTGAAGAGTACGAGAATTGTATGAAAACCAAAGATATTTGTCAAACTCTGTCAACAGTTGCTACCTTTCTATTGTGCTGATTCGGCTGGCAATCTCAGAGCGTGAAGTGTTCTGATCGGGTGACGTTGGTGGATGAATCGCAGAGTTTTTCTTTTCTTTATAAAGATGTTGCATCCCTTTATCGAATGTTAATGGCGGGGTTTCCAAGTTATCTCTGTCAGAGAAGTAGGAGAGGATACGTTTTCACCACTGTTCTTCTGACTGTTTTTCTGTCTGTAAATAAGATCTCAAAAAGGTATGAACGGAACGGATGTTCACAATATACGCCAAAAAGAACTTAAAAAGGCGATCAATAGAGTACAGACAAAGGTATAACAGTACGAGTCCTTCATTGTTATCAAGGAGGAAGGCGAATAATATTATGTTTATCAGTGACTGTGCCCGTAGAAGATCATGTGTTTTGGGGGAGAAAGGACCTCTTAAGACGCCCTGGCAGAGGTTTGCAGTCTCTGAACGACCTTCCAATTATTCACTTTTCTCATTTAAAGTAATGATGTTTGGGAAGCCTATTATTTACTGTGTACTAAGGATGTGTGTAGGTGTGGGCGCGATCTTGTTTATGTCTAACTCAATCACTACAAGAAGACAAACACACAATAACATGAGGGAATCAAACTCCGACACACACAAACCCATCCCTGTTCCAGTGATGTGTGAAGCCATCCCAGACTCCATTGTAGTGTCAAATTAATATTGCAATGAGAACTAAAACCAAGTTCTAAGTAATATTCAAGCAGGATAATGGTATAACGAAGTAAGGAAGTTTAAGTTAAAATAAGATGATTATAAGAAAATAAAAAGTATATATAAATGTTGTTTCTCAGTAGCAACGGGTGAGAATCGTATTTTATAGCATGTCGTAGAATGATCCACAATATCAGAAAAATACTTGTAAATTAAGAAAGGCCATCTTAAACATTACGTAAGTCGTTTCCTTTATTTTTCTGTGAACTTTCTATAGGCATGACTACATTTACTCTGCGTTTCTTAATATGCATTTTTCTATTCTCGATAATACTTTGAAATGATCCAATTTGTGTCTGTATCTGTGTCATTATCTACTCATCGTTCTTCCTCTTGCGTGAGAACAGAGAATAGAAAATAAGTGGTTTGAGGATTATTTGTGATTTCTGGTTCTGTTCTGACGTGGGAGGATTGAGTGGCGCCCCAGAGAGTGGAGTGAATGAAGAGAAGCAAAGGGTTCGTGATAGGTGAAGTAGGGGAGGTAGAGAGAGAAGAGAGAGATGGGATAAGGTGAAGGAGAGGAGGTAGAGAAAGAAGAGAGAGATGGGATAAGGTGAAGTAGGGGAGGTAGAGAGAAGAGAGAGATGGGATAAGGTGAAGGAGAGGAGGTAGAGAAAGAAGAGAGAGATGGGATAAAGTGAGTGAGAATTAAATAAGAGTATGTGAAGGGAAAAAGGTAAGAAGAGATGTTAGGTAGGGAGGCAAAGAGGGGAAGTATATAGGCATGCGAGAAAACAAGAGGTGCAAATAAAAATGTGTTATGGGAGGGAAGTGAAGAGTGTACGAGTAATGGAGGCAGTATCGGTATCTAAGAAAAGTGTTGGGGTGAAAAAATGAAGAAGAAAATATTGAGGAGAAAGACAATTAGAGATAAGTAAGTGAGAAGCAAATGCACGAAGAGGAAAAAAAAAAGAATGATTACTGATAGATAGATCTGTGAGGGATAAAAGATGAAAAAATAAAGAAGGGATGAAATTTTGGTGTTGTTAGATGGTTAGTTTTACTGGGAATGGAGGATGGGTGAGAGAGTGAGGAGAGCTGGGATGGATGAGAGGGTGGGGTGGCAGTTGGGGGGTGGGTGAGTGGTTGGGGGGTGGGAGAGTGGTTGGGAGGTATTTGGGATGAGTTGGAGTGTGGGGGTCAGGTGAGACTAGCTAGGATTGATGGGAAGGAGGATAGGAGGGTTGTAAAGGGTTAGTTTGATGGGGATGGGATAAGCGCTCCTCCCAAGATAAACCCTTTCCGTGTCGCTTAATGCCGGAGCTCTCATGCAGCGGTCGTTCCCAGCCTCACGCACCTGACAGCCCACCAGATCCCTCACCACATCTGCATGACAGCTATTTGTGAAAGGCTGTCTGTTACTCCGTGCACGCAGCGGTGGCAGTCAGATTTTACATACACCTGTGCCCTCATCAATTTACTTTACATTCGTACATGCTTATCCCTGTTGATTGATTATACACCACTCCTCTACCTACCTTGCTTTGTTATTTAATGAACACTTGTTATTAAATGAGCACCTATGTTCCCTCAACTTACCTAAATATTTTCTATACACAGTATACAACACCTATACTCTCTCACTTTGCCTTTCCATCTTTCTATTTTTTTCCTATTTCAGTATACACTCGTGCCTTCAGTTTTTCATTTAGTTTTTTATTCCTGCACTATTATTCTTGTTGATCTACAGTGCGGTGATTTTCAGAAATTTGCTTCATGTCATCTCTCATTATATTAGGGTTTACTCTCTGCATCTCATAAACTGATTTAAATTTACCTACGTCACCAACGATACATTAGTGTGCTCTTCTCTCATTTCCTTTCAGTTTCATCTTTCTAAATTTCACCTGCTACTAAAAAAAAAATCATTTTCATCTATCTCGAATTAAGCTGCCTCTCCTTCACCAGCCTAACTTTTACGTAGCTTGAATAAAGTTGCCTCACTTTCACCTACATCAGATCTAAATATAGCATCTCATCTTGCCTGTCTCATCTCATGTGGCACCTTCTCTGCTCTCTTGCTCAACCTGCCTCGTTCTGGCTCCCTCCCTCCTGTTTGCCCACACGTGCCTGCATCATCCGGACACATTTCGTTCCCTGTATTACCCTCGCCCAGACTTTCAGCAGTTTGGAGGCTACTGGGTCCTCCAAACCGTGCCATCAAACCGCATCTATATGAGGAGAGTCTGTTTCGTGGCAGAGTTTGGATGAAATAGATCCTTCCAATTATCTGGCAATTTTCGTGTCCCTTTAAATTCCACTCCTGTTATCTTTTGTTTGCCTCATAATATTTGTGTAAATATCTTCCATTCATGCTTATGTACGCCACCATTTACTCCTTGCTTGTGTTGTTAATACTATAATTATTCTCCACAGCTTTGCCCTACTCCGTCCTGAATATATTCCTCCAATACTACTTGCTTCCCTTTTAACGTTTGTGTACCTGTAGTAATACCGTCCATCTGTTTAATTCCACGTCTTGTTATTTCCAACCCAACTTTTCTAAACTCACGTGTTTTGTTTGTTAGTGCATCCACTTTAAAACTTATGTTACTTCCTACTTTGTTTGTTGTTTCTTAGCATATTGGTACTTTATTACCTTAACATACTTAGGGACCTTTTCAGCTCATTATATTGGGACTTTATTATCCCTTTAAGTTCATTTTGAGGGACTCGCATGTACAGGAATTCGTATACACCACTGAGGCAACAAGGGTTCGTAACAACTAAAAAACTTAGTACCTACATTCATTTCCTAAAACCAATTTTTTTTAATAATTTTATCTAACGTAATATTTAAATCAGTCAGCAGAACAATGCCTACAGTGCGTGCAGAATAATAACCTCACGTAACTAATAATGCTCTGTGTACAAATTTCTGAGGCCGATTGTACAGTACTCCCTTATCACTCCATATATATCTTGTGTGGTCGTCATCCCTTAACCTCTATTTATATATATCTGACACCATATTCTGTTTGATGCATTGTTCTCCACTTTATGTAAATTTCTCTCCCTACTTCTGCTCACCTCCAGCCTCACTCAGTACAGTGTTTTCTGGTTGCTCTTCAAGCCCACCTTTGTTGTCTTCAAATGTCCAAACAATTGCGTTGATACTTCATTCAAATTTATGAGATGGCTCTTAACTCATTATATATTTAATAATAATAATAATAATAAGAATATTAATAATAATAACAATTATAATAATAATAATGATAATAGCAATTATAACAATAACAATATCAATATAATAATAACTGGATAACAGTTATTAAATCATTATTATTATTACGGTACTCTCTGAAATACCACCTATCGATAGAGTTCAGTTTCCTCATAGTTCCGAGTAAATTACATGATCGAAATGTCTTGACAAAATAATACTCTTTCCCCCCACATCATATGAACGTGGTTTCCCGTACAGCTTGGACATCTTCAGAAAGAGAGTCCTCACAGAAGGTGTTGTGGTCTAAATTAGCCTCCAGGATAGGATCAAACTACAGAAGGAGGAAGATTCTAATTGAGGCAGGAGGAAGGGTATAAAGGTGGCAGAAAGGAAGGATATAAATGTGGCAGGAGAAAGGTTGTAACAGTGGCAGGAGGAAGGGTATAACTGCGACTGGAGGAGGAGGTGGCAAAGTATCGTTGGGCGTCAGAACAAAGCGAGCAGAGGGAGGACATTCAGGGACACAATATAGAAACTCAGTACCCGTGTCTGGTTCAGGGAGAGAGAGAGAGAGAGAGAGAGAGAGAGAGAGAGAGAGAGAGAGAGAGAGAGAGAGAGAGACGTAAGGGTGAGGAGCAGGAATCATCCTTCCGAACTCTGGCATGGAACAGGGATATTATGTTCTCTTAAACGAGTATCACACGAGCACCGTTACCTCCGTCCTCTGGTAAGCTTAAGGGTTCGCCCGTTCTTTATCTTTTCGGTGAATTTGAGAAAAATCGCGAATCTGAATGAAGCCAAAAATGCATTATGATAACGAACGACTAAGGAAATAATTACTTCTGACATACATCCTAACTATAGTATCAATTACATGTGAAAATAACTGTCCAAACATCACCTTGGGTATCCTAATCTACAGAGCAACAATTCCTCCTCAAATATGAAAACCACTCCCCGAAACTTACAAGACTTGGGAGTAATGTGGACGAGCTCCCCACACGACCTCGGAATGTATGATCTATCAGGCAATATGAGACTTTTCCATCACCACCCAGGTCGACAATGGAAACGCCAGCACCAGATATGCTAATACAGTTTGGATATTTCGCCTCCATAACAATGGAAGGCGTTGCACCAGAATCTCGTACACACAATGCAAGTTCAATAGCATCGTTTTTCGCCATGTTAACGTCGCACTTTATCGACGCAATTATATTTCAGGAGCAGTGGCAACATTTCACCTGGAGGGTATACTTCAGTGGCAGCTTCAGTGTGCTTCAATGGCCGTTTCAGAGCCGTCTTAACCGAGAAGGAAGGCCGTCACACTCCTACCTTGAACAGATAAACTGGCGAGCCCCTTGTCGACCCCGGGGGGAATCTATTTAAGGGAGGGGAGCGTCTCTTGTGGTCAAATTTGGGGGAGACTGATTCTCCAAATTTTTCATGGGAACAGACAAGTACCTCAGTATACAAGGAAGGGATTTGTTTTGTTAGATAGTTTGTAGAAATTGGTAGTTTTCTATTTCGTCCACAATAAATAACTCCCTTTACCCTAAGACATTTTACAGCTTTTTCCTTTTTTTCAGACTAATAATTTCAACTAAACGATGATTTTGTTGTCGAAAGAAAATACTACTAAATATAATTGAGAATGGCTATGCATTTTTAGTTTTTAATGATATGAGCAGTGCGAGTAAATTGGAATACTTAAACATTTAATCCAAAATATGAATGATTATACTTTAGATATCGATAATTAGTGTTCTGTTTTCTTACATATAGTTTACACACCTGCCAGATGGAACACTGAACCTGGAAAAGATATTTGAGTTTATGATATAAATTTTTAATGTTATGCTGTTAACCTTGTGATTTTTTTTCTCTAATTATGTGGTTATAGTTTATTATTCAGGTTCTAGATAAATGGAAGTTACTGTTAAAAGCACCAACAGCATCCACCCGAGTCAGTCCCATGACATACACGTGTATACTACCATTTATGTTTCTTCAATCGAAAAGTGTCTAGACATCTCAAACATATTTTAACATTATTTTGAACCCATGAAACTCTTTGTTCACTTCACAGAAATAATAATTTGCATTAATTAATTAAACAAAATTACATAGTTTGTAATGGAAACAACAACACAAAAACTCCTCAAACCAAAATTTATACTTAATGTTTCCTTACTTTTACAGTGCAGTGTAAATAAGACTGATTCATATATCCAAGGTATACAGCCATGAACAATAAGGTATATATTTTTTCTCTAAGGCAATGTTCAAATAAAAAGAGGTGGTGAAACAATGAAACATTACATTAATGGTAAACCGTTTTTTCTTCACCCTGACACGTTTAGTGAATGTCGAGGAAGTTATTGTTAGCAGCAGTACGTGCACCGACTAAATCCTTTTAAAATACATTATGAAATGAGGTTGTTCTCCACCGCTGTGTCAGACTAAATCACTTCCGAAATTATATAATATTCGTACAAAGATAATCTACGTTAGAATAATGTACAATTATATATCTAGTTAAATACTTACTAAGGACGATCAGCTTTATAAAGAGAAAGTGAGTTCCAAAAGTAAGGGAGGGAGGGAAGGAAGGGTGGTGTCAGAGTTGGTGCCCTCTAGCGGTATGCGCCACAACCACACACAAACAGGGAGCGTTATAAGCGTCCGCCCGCCCCCAGTTGTCTCCCGGATCCAACTTCCAGAAGCAAAAGGAATCAATACTCAATTCAAATAAAGCGCCGAGGAATTTTCAATTTCATTTCTGAGCCTTGGTAAATACTTCGCCCTTTGTTGGGCCCATTGATTGGTCGACCAAAGTGCTAGATTCCATATAAATGGCCGCTAAATTGAAAATAAACAATTCTGGAATATGTAGCGACGGGACTCCTTAAGCCATTTGAAAGGGTGGTTTTCTGTTGGGAGAAATAGGCGATGGTTTCATAATACAATGCTTTTATGGACGCGGTTCCTGCCTGAGCCCCTCGGTCTCCCTCCACCTCCACCCCTAACACACAGCACCTCTTCCGGGGACTTGGCCTGGCATAGGGATGTTGGGGTGAGGGGGTGAAGTAGGAAACTGGGGGACTGGAGGAACGTCGGAGGATCTACTCAGGAAGGATGTCGAGGGGTCTTGTCAAGGGGGTGCTGGGAGTGTGGGTCTTGTCAAGGGGGCGCTGGGAGTGTGGGTCTTGTCAAGGGGGTGCTGGGAGTGGGTCTTATCTAGGTGCTGAAGGTGAATGTTGTCTTTGGGGTGCTTAGGACAAGGGGATGCTGGGAGGTGAGTCTTATCTTGGAGGTGCTGGAGGTAGCTCATGTCTATAGGGGGCTACCGATACCTCCAAATTATACCAGAAAACAGACTACTTCAAGATACGAGCATACGTGATCTGTTTTCTTACATTGTTCAGAGGGCTACATGAATCCAATTGGGCCACAACAAGCTACCCCCTATAATGTTCTCGTATACAATGTCTGCCTAAAATATCCAAGTTGAAATTAGTGATACAGTAAAAAGGTCAACAAATTCAGTTACAAACACAGGTCACATGTCACTCTTTTCTTTTTCATTCGTACAATGTGTTCATTATTCGGAGCTGCACCAGGTTACCTTATTTATAGGAAAATATTAAGGATAAGTTGCCCATCATTCTCTCCTTTTACTCATTCAGGGAGGGAGTGCATGGTTATGGAGGGAGCGGTCAGTGGCTGCCTTATAAAAGAAACGGTCGGTGGTGGTGGTGTGTCTACCTCGTCAAATACAATGTTGCCTCCCTCAGTCTAGCCATTATGGTTGGTCTCGTGGCTTCCCTGTCCCTCCCTCTACTCCACAACTACAGGGATTCCCATTTACATTATTTCCATCCGAGTTACTCCTATACTTCAACACCAGATGGATTTCCCTTCTTACATTGCTCTCTTCCTGTTCATCACTGCATTCCGCCACCAGAGAGCTTCTTTCAGTAACTGCCCTTAAGAGCTTTAATAACATTTTGCTTGTGTTTTTACTGTACTGCATTTCTTAAAAATTCAAATAAAATTTTCTTGGAAACTGTTGCACTTTAAACATTTTCATCATATCCCACATATCTTTGAAACTCATTACACATATTAAAAATGACAAGAACTAGATGGCATCCGTTAAATAAATACATCTATTTTGCTTTATGTTCCTAAGCAAACACTTTCCCTTTACCAACTTTTGGCGCCCCTTCGGCCTCAGTCACTCTCTATGCTTCTACTGCTCCTCCTTTCTTTCTATTTCCTTCGTGCTTGTTGCTCCTTACCTCTTTCATCATCTCATTCGTCTTACCGTACATACAGGGTTTTATTATCAATCAATCAATCAATCAATCAATCCCTCCACGAAAACACCCTCTCTCCACCACCTGAGAAAAAAGAAAAAAAAAATGAAAATTTACCTGTTGGATACCTGGAGTGGCATCCTGGTCCCCATGTTGTCCTGGCGCAGGTGCTGGTGGTACATGCTGGAAAAAAAGAAAAAAAAAATACAGTGACGTGTGTAAATAATTGAACAGGGGATAAACGAAGACCTCGCTTATATTTTTCTAATGACTACCTTTCCTGATTCTCCTCTTTCTATTCTCCTCTATACTCCTGGTTCTCTACATCCATCTCTGTCCACCCACTTCTGTCTCCTTCCTCTATGGCCACTCCTCCTACGCCCCCCCCCCTCCCTACTTTGTCTCTCTTCACCCCGACTACTTTTGGGTTTCTTCCTACCCAGAGCCTTAGAATTCTATGGCTCTGTTCCTACCCCCTTCCCCCTGCCCCCTTCCATCGTCTAGGCCTTTCTGTTCCACCCTCCTCCCTCTCTCCTACTCCAGCACACCCACAGTCCAAAGTGATGTCTGGCGAAGACGCTCAATAAGTGTCATTATCATTCATTATGCAGCGAGGAATGCCGCCTAGTGAAAAGGGCTCATTTATTCACTAATTGTGCGACGCAGCGGTGGGCCGAATGTCTGTCCGTTGGCAGAGTCAGCACAACACACGTCAACTCTCCGTCACCAATCGTAAAAATGGCTACTTGACACAATGATGCTGTATTAGCAGCTAGGTTTTCTTTACCCATTAGTGAATATTTGTAAGAATTTAATTTTATTATTCTTGTGGTAGATGAGGATAATTGGCAATGTATTCCTAAGAACAATCACTCACAATCATCAGAAATTCACCCTATCGGTCGTACTAAAAAACACGTCAAGTCGGCAAACTAAAAAACACGTCAAATCGGCAAACTTACTCTAAAACCCGCCAGTCCGTCTTCCATGTGGCACACCCAGGCGACGGTATGTTGTTTTGACACGAGCTGTTACAAGAAGCTCTCACCGTGACAAAAATCATCGACCGACAGTATACATTTACTATTGAAATCGCATTCATTATCCCTGTTCGGTGTTGTGTGGTATTGTGATAAGAATGAAAATTAAAGCATGGGCACGTAAGTCGTCAAAAATAGCAACTATAGGGCCGGAGATTAATTTGAAAAATTCATATCTGTTTATCTTAGACACCAATTATTATGTGTTGATACTGTGATGATGTATATAGAAACACTCTTATATGAATCTGCATCAAGTATACAATTTAAATATATATGCATACTTCTTAACAATTTCAAGATCTCTGAAACATTTGAGTTCATGGACGAGTGAGTCATGAGGTTATAGCCTACTTTTCTTCCCTGACTGTACATAGTGAGAGAAGGGATTAATAAATTGCATGAACTGCAGATGTTTTGTGCTCTAACTACATGTTTTGTCACTTAGCGAGTTGCGTGTGGAAGCTCCTTATAATATATTCACACAAGCAAGCATAATTAGACATGCGAGGGTGTAAGCGTGTAAAACGACAGTGATGAATTGCAGTGTCATTCATGATATACCACAACAACTGAATGGCTAAAAAAAGAACAACATTAACAAAGGATATGTATGCAATTTTCAGTCGCGTCCAGATGAGAAAGTAGAAGAGTGTGAAATGATAAAAAAGAATGTTTTCCTCATCATTATCTCCGTCACCACTGTTGCTGCGCCACCATCACCACTGCCACACCATAATCCCTGCATTCTCCACAATTACTTTTTTATGGTGCCAATTAGACGTTACATCCTCCTCCTCATCCTCCTCCTCCACTCACTTCCCTCTTTATCATCATTACTTATTTTCCTTTTATCCCATTTTCTCCTACGTTCTTTAGTTTTTCTTCCTGTACGTTTCCTCGTCCTCCTCCTCCTCCTCCTTTTCTCACCCACTTCCCTCTTCATTTTTTTACTTGTTATTCTTTCAATCGCTTCCAAACCTTCCTACTTCCAGACCCTTCCTTCTAACTCCTTCACTCATGCACACACCTCTTAACTCCCTTTGCTCCCCTCCCTCACTGCTACACACACACACACACACACACGTATTTCCCCTCTGTACTTTTCAACTCGTACTCTCCTGCTATCCTTCACCCAAATACAAAATTAGCCATCTTTATCCCCCTCCCTCTATCACACTCTATTCCTCCCTTATTAACCTTCTCTCCTTCACACACATCCAGGACACACACCCCCAATCAACACACCCTCCTTCCTTTCTCACAAATTTTCCTCCCTTCTCCCTCCCAATCACACCCACAAAACAAGTAACACAAACTCACACGCACACATACATGCACACACACACAAACATAAGAACATGCACGCACAAATCCTAAACCTTCATCCTCTCCTTTTCACACAACCCATCCCTCACTCATTCATTCTCTTTGACACCCACACAACACATATAGCCTACCCCATATCAATACATCCTCTCCCTCCCACTTTCTTATAACCTTTCTCTACTCTCCCTCCCACCTACCTTATCACAACCTTCCCTCACTCACCCATTCTCACATCCAACACTTCCTCCCTCCCAAGCCCATCAGCCTCAACTTACCACTATTCAAATTAAAAGCTGCCAGGACATTATCGCCTCACACACCCGGGTATCAAGAAGCATAACGTTGATGTCAAGGGTTTAACACTAGCATAAGGGGAGTACAACACTGGTATCTGGGGGTATAAGGCGAGACATCTAAGGCCCAGGTAAGCAATCTCATTATCTATAATTACTTACCTGTTGCTATTAAATGGGGCGTGAGGCGAGGAAGGTGAGGGCCCCGGAGGAGGTTGGAGGAAGAGGAGGAGGAAAATAAAAGAAGGGGTAAGCCAGGAGGATGAGTAAGACGGCGATGAATAATATTACGAGGAGTAACAAGAAGACGACAACGACGAGAGTGGGAAGGGGAAGGAAGAAGACGAAGAGGGGGAGGGAAGTGGTGGTGGTGGTGGTGGTGGTAGTAGTAGTGGTTGTGGTAGTGGTGGTGGTGGAGAATACGTAGGTGAGGTAGTGGTAGTGCTTTAGACGCATTGATTAAGCAATGTCACTTGGGGGGTGACGTCAGCAAGGTGGAAGGTGTGTCTAATGCCTTATCACTTTTTATGTTGCCTTTTTTTCTGTTTGGCATACAATGAGGACGAAGGGTAAAGTGTACTGTATGTTAAATGTATACAAAGTTAAAAGTATACAAAGAACTCGAAAGATCCAAAATCATGCATAATTTCGTCCTTAAGTGAAAGGAAAGTTGAATGACAGTAATGTTCCAGAGTTGACCAATTATGTATTGAAAAGCCGAGAGGTTGTTGCACTGGAATGAACCTGAAATGTTTCTATAAAGTCTTATATCTTGTCCAAGGTAAAAGCACTCTATCTCTTATCTCATTCCTTAGATTTGGTAAATGTAATGTAAACCAAACCAGTGTACATAAAACATTCACACTACTTTGTAATCATTTGTAAACAATGGACTCCGAACAGGTCTTATAGAAATTGGATAAGTAAAATGAGTATTATCGCGTCGTAAAAAAAATACTCACTCTAGCACTATACATACAGTTGTAACAAAAATATCAGATAATATACAGTGCCTGCCACCTCTTGAGTAAAGGGTAAATTGAGATTTATGTGGATTATACTTTCATTTACTTTCCTATGGTCACTGGTTGATTGAATGATTGTCTTCGGGTCATGGAGGTACACGTATCAGGTTGATGTGTTGTGAATAATGTTATCTATTAGTGCTTTGTTGTCTAGAGTTCGAGGCTCGTCATTGTCTGTACACTGGGTGGGAAGGCTGAGTCCACTACTGTAATCTTAGACAAGAGGTAAATAATTTGAAATATAGATTATGTCCGAGCAGGAACTAATTTCCATTTCTGGTTACCTGCTGACAGTTGTATGAATTGTATAGTGAGGGTTATAGTTCTGTCATCCATCCCATAATTTATGATGATGAAATAATGTGATTTAGGTTACTGTCAGTAAGTTGGGTTACTGTCAGTGGGGTTGGGAAATGTATCTCACCTCTGACGTTAAAACCTCAACCCTTAAACAAATCCCTTTACCACCCCGTTCTGCCATCGGCCACGCCCTGATCCTGAGCACACACACCGGGAAATCTGTAAATGCACACAGCAGGACTGGCGATTAGAGGGATAACACAATCACAGAGCGAGAAGACGTAAGGAAAGTTTGTAGGAAAGAAAGGTGAGAGATGACGAAAGAGAGATAAGGAGAATGAGTAAGAAAAGAAGTACACACAACTACTTAATAAAGTTCAAGTGGAAGGTAGCCTATTGTCTTTGATCCATTGGGACATTCACGTAAGTATTGTGGTGAGCATCAGGTGGTGACGAGCAGCGATATGATCTGACTGATGCAATTAGTTTGTCATACAGTACCATATAGAACCGCCAGGGAATAAGCATCACTGTCCTATACCAGCAATCCAAGCATAGTTCCTTGATTCTTTAACTTCCTTCCTCATCAACTTACCCTATATTCATGCCTTTTCCCTCAGCCCAGGCATGGTTCCCTTACAACTGTGCTTCCCTCTTCCCAACCACTCATTTCTCCTTCGATGCAAGCACGGTTCCAAATTCAGCCCTCATTTTCTATCAAATATTATTTTCCTCAAATGGAGTTTTCATCTAAAGGATATAGGCTATACATATATCTTATATTTATTTTTACCTGGACAAAATTCAACTGCTCCCTTTACTGGTGTCTGAACCGCTCGAGTATTTATACAGCAAGATATTTAAATATTCCATAGAAAATTTGTACAAATTGGATTTTAATAGTGATAAAAAAAACTCGAATAAACCCAAGCAATAATAATAGTCTGCAAGTACAACTGGGAATATGCCGGAATATGATCATTTAATGTTACAAAGAGAAAAAAAACACCATAAACTTCCGTCGTTGACTGTCCTTACTATACAGCTTGGACTCTGATTTCCTCCCTGGCGGTGGTTCCCTTCCGATACGCCGATCATCCTTCGTGTCCGCCGTGTGGTTGCCAATTCAGCCTCTTTATCCTATACAGACTCGTAGTGCAAATTTTCCAATAAGTCTAAAGCCCTTTTGAAATATATGAATTGGCAGTGATGACTTATACACACAATAGCCATCACGAAACATTTCCCTCTCCCATTAAAAATAAAAGTTGTAAACAGACAATTTACCACAAGGGCTTCACAAGGGCCGCCCAGTTGGTATCAGTGTTGCCCGGGGCCGCACGCGATGTTAGAGCATTACATATACGAACCTCCACAATTACAGTAACATTCACAGAATCACGGACATAGATTGATTCCCGGCTATTACCAGATTATACCTTGTTTCCTTCTACCTCCCTACCAACCCTCCCGTTAGTAAGTCTCCTCTCCTCCACCTCCTTCCTCTCCTCCCCCTCCTTCCTCCCCCTCCTTCCTCTCCCTCCATCCCCTCCCTCTATTCCTCTCACGCCTGGCTCTCCCGCACACTACTTCCTCTCATTATCTCCCGCGTACGTTAATTAGGAGTAAAAACTCAGTAGGAAATGGAAATAATGTGAGACTCGACGCACGCAACCCTGCACGCAACTTTTTATCCTTGTTGCTCCTTCCCATCACACTCAACTCACCGTCTGTCTATCTATATGTCTGTCTGCCTGTCTCCTTATTGAGTGATTTAATCTGCCATCATCCTGCTTGCTTGCCTGCTGCCTTCTGTGTCTACTTGAATATATACCCCATACTGCCTGCTTCCTGCCTACTTTGACCTGCCATTCTACTTAAAACTCACCTTAACCTGCCATCTACCGGTACTTCATTTGCTTACATCCTGCCTTATTAAAGTTAAAGTATTCTGCCATATACTTATTTCCTTAATTTTCCACTTACTACAACCGCCACTACTTACACTCAACCCCATCAACGCTGTCGTTAATCAATTATCAACCATAATATATATATATATATATATATATATATATATATATATATATATATATATATATATATATATATATATATATATATATATATATATATATATATATATATATATATATATATATATATATATATATATATACGTGAGCTCACAGACGCACATACAAAATAAAGTTTGTGTAGAGAAAACAAAATAAAAATCTACCATTACTCCCCGGAAGCGAATGGTCTTGTGGGAGAAGGAAGAAACACAATTACCCTGGCTAAAAACTGCGACTGCATTAAGAGGCGCCATTTCCCCTTATGATGAATGGGATTCTCGTAAACCCACGACGTCTTAATATACGGACACGGCACAAGTAACAGCGCTTAAGGGGCCAATTACACACCATTTAATTGCCGTAATGGGTTCTTTTACGATGAGAAGTTCCCTCTACACGACGACGCTCACACTAAGGGGAAAAAACATCCTCATATCCTGTGTTAACCGAGGAGGAAAAGAAGGGGAAAGAGCAACAACAAAAGCACAGAAGCACTCCTGACGAGAATGAATGGCATATAATGTGAGTAAGTATTTCGTTCATTCATTCCTGGTGTTGCTTTTTACTACGATTTATACTTATACTACAAGGACAAGCAAACCGGTTACTTCTATACTGTTGATGCAGCTTTAAGGCAAATTGGAAGGAGTTCTGGGAAAAAAGAGGACATGCAGAGGATAAAGGAAGAATGGGGAAAGACACAAACTCGAGTCCCTCACTCTGACATTTCTCGAAGGCAGGGAGGAATGGAGATATGGAGAGAAGACTGAGAAAGATTAGCAGGGAGGAATGGAGATATGGAGAGAAGACTGAGAAAGATTAGTAGGGAGGAATGGAGATATGGAGAGAGAGAGAGGGCTGAGAAAGATTAACAGGAAGGAATGGAGATATGGAGAGAGAGAGAGGGCTGAGAAAGATTAACAGGAACTCAGAGCAAATGTACAGAGATAATGTGTACACTCCCTTAATTAACTGAGCCAAGAATATCACCCACACACAACCTGCTGCTACTGCTTCAGGGAGGGTTGGAGGGAGGAAAGAAGGAGAGGAAGACCAAGGAAAAGGTAGAAAGATGTAACATGAAGGTAAGAGAGAAAGAGAGGGGATAGTAGAGGAGGATGGGAGGAAGGCTATAAGGTAGGTGAAGGAAGATGAACAGAGGGAATAGGAAAACGGGAGAGAAAATGGACTTGGAGAAAAAAAGGCGTGCAGAAAGAAGTAAGATAGAGGCAAACCATGGGAAGAAGGCCACACCCACTAACATTACCTCCACGAATTAACCACACAAATACAACTGTCGTCCCTCCCTTCCCTCTCCCATCCCCATCCACACACTCAGTGCCACTTAACGCACCCTCCTCCCTCCCTCCCTCTCTCCCTCCGTTCTTCCTCTTTCCTCCTTCTCTCCCTCCCTCCTTCCATTCATCCTCCCTTCTTCCCTCTTCGTCGCGGCACTCATCCTCTGTTTCCTGTTCAGTTCTTATTTTATGCTGAAGTATTTCCCTTATACACACAGATATGATATAAAGTATATTCATAAATGTACACTGAATCACAGATTTCTTAAATTATAAACTTATTGTAAATATATATCACAAAATTACATTAAAATTCAATTAATTATTCTTTCAATAATACCAGAAACTTTTCTTGTTCAGTATTTTTATGCAGGTATGATTCAAGTATTATTCAGCCTCAAGCAAATTACATAATTCAGAATGTCTTCCACGCCTATTGCCTTCTATTCATATTTTTCTCACCTATAGGACCCATTTTTATCTTCTCCGTACATTGTATCTTAATATTTTAATACTAATATATACACCTTATCAGTGGTCTTATATGATTTCTCTCTGTAATTACCTATACAGTATATAAGAGATATTATACTTGATACTAAAAACATAAGTAAGGACTGTTTTGTGCACAAATTAATTAAATTTACGTATATGTATTATTATAATCTTTCAGTCCATCTATCACGTATCATTAATGGTAATACAGTGTGAATTACGACAATATAAAGAGGTGGCGACGGTGCTATTAAGGCTGTAATTACCTTGGGATGTGAGGCGAGATGGGGTGGGGTTGGGGGAGGGAGAAGCATGGGTAGAAGGAGAGGGAGGGAGAGGGGCATGGAGGAGGAAGGGTGAGGGGCATGGAGGAGTGAGGGTGTGGGGGTGTGGGGGTTTGGGGGGGCAGGGGTTCCAGGAGGTGCTGATGACCACACTCAGCCGCCCTCTTATTATGCTAACGCTCCTTTGATTGGTCCAGCCCCACATTAACACCCCGCGCCCCCTCCTCGCCCAGAAGGAATATTATAATTAAGACAAACTTATTTCAGCTCATAATGGCGTAATTTGGCGGCATTAGCGAGGGTGTGAGCGTCACCAGTCCTCGCGGGTTGAGATATCGCACCTCGAGGGCTCTCAGTCTGCCTGATTATTCCTCTTTTTTTAATAAATATTCCCAAAATAGAGGGAGTGACCCATAATTACTTAATGAGTGCTCTCCAGGCCAGGGTTAGACCAGTCGCCACCAACACCTTTATTTTCACACCACCATATCATTATTATAATTCAATTACATTATATTTTCCATACGACCCTCTTATTATCATATATATGCAAGCTTATATAAAAAGTGGATTCTGGTTTGAGAGAGTTTTTAACGTTCATAACACGCAACATGCAGCTGTAATAACATAATTATACAGACATAAAGTTTTACATTTTTGTTTGACTGAGATATCAAAAAGAAAACAGTAACACTCAATTAATCTAGGTTCAATTCTTGAACCATTTTTAGTTTAAGAAAATATAAAGCTGAAAAAACTTGCATACAGAAATATTCAGAAGGATTAATTTTTTTCTATTTCGGAGACTTGTTCAGATTGTTTGATACTTGTTCATAATGTAACACTATAAAAAAGGTTAAGAGTTCATTGTCGTGGTCAGAGTACTGTACGTGGCAATCACAGAGTTTCAATTATTATATCCATAGGAATTACTGCTCCTTTTATAATCTCGCATGTAACGTACAATCATCCACCAATTTATAATATGCTGATATATATATTCAACAACATGTAATTATTGTGTGCTGATGGCAGATAATTACAGAGGTGGTGGACAGTGCACATGACAACTCAACAATGCTACGTCATGTACAGTACTTCTCTCCTGCACGCAATCATTCACTTCCTGTACAGTATGCAGCATAAATAAAATTCCATCTCACGGACAGTTGCATCCCACACTTAAATTGCAAGAATATCTAAAACACCGGCATTCCTCCCTAAAGTGTGTGTGTGTGTGTGTGTGTTTTTATTCAGTAAAAATTGCACTGATTTCCTTCAATGTAATATGACTTTATATAAACATTCCAGTGTTTATGAGTTGTAGATAAATACCTGGATGTGTAAATATTTGGTGTAATTTGCTTTTTCATTGCATTACATTTCCCGAAGAATCCAAGAATTTAAAGGAGGAAGCATGTACACATTTTCACCAGGTTATAAAAATAAAGTATTCAGTAGTTTCATCCCTCATGTACTGAATAAAGTCCACCTGGTGAGATAGTTTTGAAAAGTAGGGAAGTGTGGATAGAGGGAAGACTCTGGTTGGGAAATTTTTGTAATAAAATTTGAGCAAGTTGTGTGTGTGTGTGTGTGTGTGTGTGTGGCGCGTAAGTTATTCCAACTATACTTAACAGGGACAAAGAAAAATGTTAAAGTTCTCTATTCTGTGTCAATTTCTTTTACGATTCATAATAACACATGATAAGAAAACTATAACTACCAACTTATTTACAAAAAATGTGGTACAATATATATATAAGAGAGAGAGAGAGAGAGAGAGAGAGAGAGAGAGAGAGAGAGAGAGAGAGAGAGAAGTAATAAGTGAAGTATGTTTTGCATGTCCCTACTTTTCTCCCATTAACATTCCCCTGCGCCCCTCACATGACCTATCACCCCCTCCCTCCCTCCTCTTCCTCTTCCCCTTCCCCTTGATCATCATCCCTTTTTCTCTATCACCCAACTTTTCCACGTCCTCTGGCTAACTTTCCTCCCTCCTCCTGTCTCAGCCTTCCTATACGTCACTTTTCGCCTCATTCTTGTCTCATATTCTTCCTCGCGAGCCACATCTCTTCCCTCCCTCCGTGGACCAGGACTGAGGAGGAGGAGGGAGAGGGAGAGGGGGAGGGAGGGTGTGAGAGAGGGAGGGAGAGGGAGAGTGTGGAAGAGGGAGAGTGTAGGAGAGGGAGGGAGTGAGAAAAGGAAGAGGAAAAGAAAAATGAGAAAGGGGAAAGTAACGGAGAGATAATAACAAGAGGGAAGGAGAAATAAAAGAAGAAGAATGGGAGTGGAGGCGAGAGATGATATTATGTGAAAAAAAAAAAGAGATGAGAAAAGATAAGTGAAATTAGAAAAAGGAAAGGGAAAGAAAGCAGAGAAGGAAAGAAAAGATGACGAGAAACAAACGAAAATACAAAGGAATAATTACAATATTGAAGTTAAGAAAAGAGAATGAAAAGAGAAGATTCACCAAGTATATAATCATACCTAATTTCCCATCCCTTAATTCACTCTTGTCACCTCTCCTCTTCTCTCTTTTCCTTTCCTCGCTTTCTTGTCACCTGTTCTCCATATTTCCCTTTCCCTTCACTCATCTCACTTCCTTTCCTTCTCTTCTTTCCATTCTCTCTTGTCACCTCTCCTCCTCCTCTTCTATCCTCTTTCTCCTCCTCTCCTTAATTCCTTTCCTCTCACTCGTGTCACCTTCTCTCCTCTCCTCTCCTTTCCTCTCACTCGTGCCACCTTCTTTCCTCTCCTTTCCCTTCACTCTTGTCACCTCTTCTCTCCTCTCCTCGCCACCACAAGCACGCACCATCCCTACCTTAATCCCCTCGGGCGGGAGAGGGGGAATACCTGGGGACAAGAAGTGGTTTGATGCCGGGAGGTGGAGCGAGACACACACTGATGACGAAGGAGACTAAAGCATTGTGAGAGGAACGAGAAGAGGAGGAGAAGAGAGGAAAGAGAAAATAAGTGAGGGAAAAATAGGAAGGAACAAGAGATTTGAATGACTGGCGTACGTATGGCTGTACATACACTATATAATATATTCAGAAATTAAACACGAACAACAAAAACAATTTAGCGACATGCCAAATGGTTCTATTACTCGCAGTTCGACCCGACTTTCTCGTATGGTGAACGAGGGCAAACGTATCCTTCGACTTGAAACGAATCCAGTTGTGTCACTAAAAACAACAAGAATTCACTCAAGGCTCTTATCATTTGGGAAGCACTTGTATAAAATGACAGTTCCTTTTTTAGTTCACCTTTTTGCCAAAAATCACAGGATCAGTAAATTACACACGTATTTACAGTGGTGGTATTTTGTTGGAAAGAAATTTGAGAACAAGTGATAAAAATATGTGCATAAGGAAGAAGAGTGGGAAGGTATAAACGAGGCAGAACGGATATAAACAGAACCATTCCATAGCTGAGTCTAACATAAGTGCCAAGTATGAAAGGAATCCATCCAGTAATCTGGGAGATCTTAAACAACAGACCGACCGACAACTCCACCATCTCGATGAGTTCAGGGCACCCGGGAGTTGTCGTCAGGGTTATCCAAAATTATACCTCAAGTTTTTTTATGTTTTTGTCCCGTGGTGCTGAAAAAATTATTTTTTTCACCAATTTGATGAACCACTAAGACAGTGATACATGCATAATAATATTAATATACATTAAACTGCCTTCTAGTCATAAAATATTATACGAAAAAAAAAATCGCTCACCCGTTCCTATATAGTCTGAAAAGTAAGTAGCAGCAGCAGCAGCCATGAGCTCTATCGTGTTACAGACAGGTGGGGCCTCTGGTTAATATATTTGTGAGGGGGTCGGCATTAAGACGCACATTCCGATAGACAGGCGGAGCAGTTTGTGGCCGGGGCTAAGACTTGTGGCGAGATGAAGGGGAGAACAGTTGTGGCGATGGGTGACGGGGTGAAGGGGTCGGCTGGGTAAGGGGAATGGGGAGAGTGATGAGAGATGAGAGGAGAGAGAGAGGAGAGGAGAGAGAAGTGAGGTAATAAGGGAGAGAGAGAGAAGTGAATTGATGAGAGAGATGATGTGACAGGGGAGAGACAAAAGTGATGATCGAGAGGAGAGAAATGAGGTGATAATGGGGATAGAATAAAGAGGAGAGGGGAGAGAAACTAGATGAGAGGAGAGAGAAAATGAGATGAGACCAGAAGAGAGGAAAAATAGACAGGGAGAACTTTTTTTTTTTTGAGGGTGGGTAAGTTTAGAAGGACAAGAGGCCGGATAAAAAGAGAAGCTGCATGCAAGGGGAAAAGGACAGGATGAAAAGAGAGAGAAAGCGAATGGAGAAGAATAAAATGGTAGAAAAAGAATGGAGCAAATAAGAAGGATGTGATATAAAAAGAGAGAGAGGGGGGAAAGGAGAGGGGAAAAAAGATGGAGTAAGAGGTGAGGGAAGAGACTAAAAGGAAGTGAAAAAAAAAGGTAAAGAGTTGTGGGTGGCTCTGTCATACTCCCTCACTCATACTTTGCTGTCAGGAGTACTAAGCTTTTAATGAATTACAAATCGTATATATTCAATGCATTTTATATCTATCGCCACCAGGTGTATTATGAAGCTTCGTTTATGTCTCAGATTAACCTTCATGTGGGACGTGTTTAATTCTATTTTGAGAGAGAGAGAGAGAGAGAGAGAGAGAGAGAGAGAGAGAGAGCGGTGAAGATCATGGAGGGATTAACCAGGGTCATGATGATACATACTGGACGTGACCTCCAGTGACCTCTTCGTGACATCCAACAGGTCACTTGGCTCACAGAAGATGACCTGACCCCCGACCTTTACCCTCCTTCCCTCTACTTTGCCTCGTCACTGATTCATTTTACGATGGCCTGAACAGCAGCGATGTCATTTATGGGGATAATTTGTGAGCACGTTGGAGGACTACTGATTCCTTCACGACACAGACTATCTTAATAATTGTAGGAGTATAGGATCTGGTTTGTAGCACTTCTTGAATTGCTACCTAGACTACAGTTCTTCCTCAATAGATTATACCATTATTTGATGTCCCCCAAGGTACAGGGAATATTATTATTGTGATATTGTTTTCTTGTTTTAGAAAATTCACACTCACTGGATATCCCGTGAGCTATACTTTACCACAAAACAGAACAAGACCTCCATGGACAATACAAACTAAGACTATTCCTTGCACCATGAAATAGTTCTCTCAATCTTGGTATGGAACCAATTGAGCGGAGGGAGGGACAATTCACTTCATTCCCACATATATACCTGAGTTTATATAATTTTTTTTTTATGTACAATATGCTTTACCGGTTAAATAGTAAAAATAACCTCAAAACCAATATTTCATCCCCACCCCATTGTCGCCCGTCTAACTGCAGTTGGGGTTCAATTTCTCACACCAAGGGGCTCCATCACAAGGGGTCTCTTTTCAGTCAGTGTTGAGGTGAGTTGTACTGGGGCGTGGATAATCCGTATATTTGTTTGGCTGCGTTTTATTGGCTTTTTCTGGCAAAAGTGAAATATGTGTGTGCCAATTAATCAGGTGCTGTGTGTGTGTTTCCGTGCAGGGCTGTTCAATGTGCTCGATCCACCATCACCACCATCTCCACCATCTTTCTTTATCCCTATGCACCTTCATCATCACCACCACCATCACCACCATCACTAACCCCTCCCTTTCCCTCCACCTCCACTCCTACTGTACATCCCCAAAACTCCTCCCCTTCCCTCCCTCCCTCCTCCACTCCTACCACCACGACCCACACAAACACCATACACGTCGTCCACATATCAACATCACTCTCACTCCAACATTGACACGCATCTCTCATCATGTGCACCCCAAACCCTAACACCACCTCCATCACTCCACACACACTAACACCACTTCCCTCATCACTAACACCACCTCCCTCATCACCCCCCCACACACTAACACTACCACCACCTCCTTCATCACTCCTTCACATAACACCACCACCGCATTACATATTCAACTGGAGGGCGAATTTGTTAGCGTTGCGAGCAGACTGTCGGGCGAGAGGACCTGTCACCACCTCGCCTCATTATAAATTAAACCCCATTGTACTTTCCGCCATTACCGCCCACGCCTGGGTGATGGCCGAGCAGGGATAAGAAGAAAAAAAAGGAGAAAGAATTGCATATTATAAACTGGGCGAACCTCATTATATATTTACCTTAATACCCTTCGTTCCTGTTCCTAATCGGAGTTCTATAAGGAAGGGAAATTTTCCTCTTGACACATTTATGGTTGGGTTATATCTCACTAGTGTCCAGTTGGGAACATTATATCTACATACACATTGTGGCTTCTGGCAACACCCTCAGCAGTAAATATAGTAAAAGCAATATGGTTTATCGACCTATAGGGATTATACTATACATACAGGGTACTCCCCTCTTACCTCTCTAATCATTAACTGTTATTACCTTGTGTGTGTTTACCAATAAAAAAAAAATCACATAAGCCTTCCTGTGGCCTATATACAGATACGTGACCTGATACACTGTTCACAGACAGTACTGTTATTTTATTTGTACTTATTCCCTTCAGTAAATTAAGTCAACTATTCTTATATTACATTTTTCCCCTTCTCAAAAACTCACTCCCCTAATCCTCCTTAGTTTTCCCTGACTCCTTTTCCTCTTCTTCCTTTCCTCCGTTCTCTAACTTTTGCTCCTCTTCCTTCAACTTATCCTATCTCTTCTCTTTCATCTCTTCATTATTCCTATCATCCTTCATCCACTCCCCATTCTTACCCTGTTTCATCATCATCATCATCATCATACTTATATCACTTATCCTTTCTTCCTCTTCTCTTCCTCTTCTTCTTCTCTTCCTCTTAATTTCTCTTCAATATTATTATCTCTTGTCTCAATATCTCTTCCTCTTTCTCCTCCTCTTATCTTGATCCTTTCTTTCTCTTGTTTCCTATCTTCTTCTTTTCATCCTTTTTTCCTCTTGTCTCCATCTCTCTTCCCCTTCTTCTCATCCTTTGTTTATCATGTCTTCGTCTCTCATCCTCTTTCTCCTCCTCTTCTCTACATCATTTTTTCTCTTCCCTCATCTATTCCTCCTGCTATTCTCTTCATCTTTCCTTCATTTTGCTCTTATTTTCATCCTTTCCTACTTTAATCATTTTTTTTTCTCATGCCTCCATCTCTCTAGTCTCTTCCCTTTCCTTACATTCTTTCTTTTTCATGCCTCCATCATCTCTTTCTTTTTGTCCTTCTCTTCCCTTCCTCCTCCATCTCTTCCTCTTTGTCCTTCTCTTCCCTTTATCCTTTCTTCCTCCTCCTCCTCCTCCTCCTCCTCCTCCTCCTTCCCCGCATCTAATTCCCTGCATTAATCTATTAGCCCAGGCTTTCACGCAGAGGTCGGCCAGGTGTAAATATTTAACCGGTGATATTGCTCATCTAATACTGGGAAGGGGAGGGGGGAGGGGGGGAGGGGGAAGGGGGGTAGAGAAGGGGGAGGAGGGGAAGGGAAGGGGTGGGAGGGGTAGCCAGGGTACACCACAGAGAGAGAGAGAGAGAGAGAGAGAGAGAGAGAGAGAGAGTAAAGGTTGGTAAGGAAGCGTAAAGAGACAGAATGGAAGAATTATAAACAGGAGAAAAACGGAGAAATTGAAGAAATATGATAACAAAGGCAGATGATGATGATGATGATGAGGAGGAGGATGGTAAGAATAAGTAGACAAAAATGAAGATTGGACACATTAGGAAATAAGAAAATAGAATAAATACAAGGGGTGGAAAGGAAGTGGCAAGAAAGAAGGAAAGTGAGAAACGCATCGGGAAAAAAAATATAAGGCGAGGAACCTGAGGAGAGAGAAAAGAAAGTTAGGAGAAAAGATGGTAAGGAGGCGAGGAAAGCTGAGAGAGGAATGTTAGATCAGAGAGAGAGAGAGAGAGAGAGAGAGAGAGAGAGAGAGAGAGAGAGAGAGAGAGAGAGAGAGAATGAATAGTGCTAGGAGAGAATATTACAGAAGTGAGGACGAGAAGGGTATAGGAAAGGAAGGGATAGAATAATATATAGCTGTAAAATGAGGAAGGGAAACAGATAGATGTACGGGAAGTAATGTAGGAAATAACTCGAGATAAGAGAAGGAAAATTTGATGAGAATGGAGTGAAGTGAAAAAAATATAGAGAAAGAGTAAGAAGGAAGGAAGGAGAAAAAATAATGAGTGAAGAAGGGAGAAACGGTAGTATCAAAAGAACAAAGTGGAAACTCTCTCTCTCTCTCTCTCTCTCTCTCTCTCTCTCTCTCTCTCTCTCTCTCTCTCTCGAACAAACGCAGAACACTTCACTTATAAATACATTTTTTCAGTAAGTTGTCCAGGCGGAATTTACACACACACACACACACACACACACACACAGCCTGTCCACCCTGCCAGTCTCTTCCAGCCAGGTACTTGAGGTGACTAGCCTGGGCATTCTTCACTCATCATCGTCCCATGTATGTGTGTGTGTGTGGGTGTGTGTTGGGGTAAGGAAGGGGGTTGAGATAGGGAGAGGAGGAGTGCAAGGTCATGGGTGGCAGGGTATAATGTCAGGCTGTCAACAGGGAGCGACACCGTGATGGACTTCCCCAGCTCCTTCAACCCCTGCCACCCCCACCCCCACTATACCACCATCACGACCACCCCCACCATACCACCTCCACCTCCACCACCACCACCACCACCTCCTCCTCCCTCTTGTCCTTCTTCCAACATTTGTTCAGCACGGCCCGGCCAGACATATTATAGAGCCTCACAATTTTCATCAAAGCTTCAACACTCCAGGGATCTTATACAAACCCAATTTTTTTTTTCTTGTGTAGATTTTTTCGTTGTTTTCTTTTCCCTTAATTCTTTTCTGACTAATGTTTTTCTTTGTCAAGGCAATGACCCGAGTGAGGGTGTCCAGACGGTGCTATATATATGGCTGCCGGCTACAACTGTGTCCTTCCATCTCTGTCCCACTCGTACAGTAGATTTCCACTCCCATATCTTTCACTCGTATATTCTGTTTCCTTTCATAGATTTCCACTTGTATGGATCCCACTCGTAGATGGAGAGTATAAGAATGAAAGTCAGAGACGGAGAGTTATTTTATGGAGTAAAGTGAGTAGGAGGGAACCATTGTGTTGGAGACAGTAAATGGAAGACAGCGAGTGAGAAACAGCAGCGACATCCCAGGAGTAGCAACCAGCGAGTGGGGAAGCATCGAGTGGAAGCCAAAGAATAGGAACTACCCACTCCTAACAACTCCCCCTCTCCCTCCCTCCCTCCCATCCATCCATCCATCCATCCACCCACTCACTCGAGGGTAAACATCAGCAAGGGGACGAAAGGCTTTATGTTTGAGGGACAAATTTGATCACAGGCAGCGGAGGACGGTGCTCAAACTCAGGTGGGTCTGGAACCTGCCTTGCTTACCCTCTTTCTCATCTCTCTCTCATATCTCTATCTCTCTCTCATCTCTCTCTCTCTCTCTCTCTCTCTCTCTCTCTCTCTCTCTCTCTCGTTTTATTCTCCTTTCTCTGCCTGGTTCCAATCTGTTCCTCTATTTTATCAACAGTTTATGCTTCACTTGGAGGGATGGAGGGAGTTGAAGGGGAGAAAGGAAAGGCAGCAGTGGAAGGTGGACCTTTTCATGCATCAAGACCACAATCCCTCCCTCATCCATCAACATCCTCCACAGATTAACTACACCGCCATTCCCTCCTCCACCTATACTCACCCACCCACACCACCTCGTTCCATACTACTCCTAACTCCTCCCTGTTCCACACTTCTCCTCGTCCTTCTCTTGCTTCTCCTCTTTCACCTCTTCCTCCTCACAACTCCCTTTATACCTCCTACTCCTTTCAACTCCCTGCATGTGTTATACCCATCTTGTCTCATCCTAACTTTCTCTGTCTCGACTCGATGTTATCATTATCGTCATTGATAATATTACAGTCAATTTCATAAAATAAATATAACACTAATCAATACTTTAATCATACTTATTACTATCATCACCACCATCATGTAGGGGCAGTATTGTGTGGCAGGGCAGGGCTGGGCAGGGCAAGGCATTGAAACAGAGGGAATAGGGCTGGGGTGGTGTGCAGTGAATTCAGTCTGGTCCAGCAGGAAGAGGTGTTGGGAGGGAGGTGGTGCATGGTTGTTGGTGATTGTTAGGGGTGTATATAGGGTAAAATAATGAAATGATGGCTTGGGAGGACGGGGGTAAGAACGTGGCTGAATTGAGCTGCATGTAATAGAGATGGGTACATGTGTGATAATGTGAGGTGAGATGGTGGAATGGAATATGGGGTGACATGAAGAGAAGAGTTAGGACAGGGATGAGTTGGTGTGTGTCCCAATCTGGAATGAGACGGGGGTGACATTGAAGAGTTGGGTGCATGCGGTATTGTGTGACAAGAGTGTGGAGGAAGTGGTATAATAATGTGGGGGGAGGGGAGGCAAAATGGTGAGTGTTGTGTGGTTGGTGTGAGGCGGGGGTGGGGGGAGGTGTGAGGCGGGGGAGGGGTGAAGTGTGAGGCGGGGGAGGGGTGAAGTGTGGTGGTGCGTGGTGATGGAATGTGGAGAGAGGGAGCGGAGAGAGGGAGCGGAGGGAGGGACGGGTGGAAGTATGGGGGAGAGGGATGACTGGTGGAGGATTGGAAGGAAGGGGGGTGGGAGTGGATGGGTGGAGTACGGGACAGGAGGGGTGTACCGTGTGAGTGGGAGCGGAAGGGGTGGAGTTTAGAGTAGCAAAGGGCTGGTGTGCGGGGGAACAGCGAGGTGGAGTGAGTATAGAGTGGAAATGAGGTGGAGTGGATAGAGAATCAAGAGAGTTAATGTAAGGAGGAACAGAAAAGAGAAGTGGAGTAAGTAAGGTGGAGTGAGAGGTTGAGGAGTATAGGGATTGTCAGAGTAGAAACAGATATATGTAATGAGTAATGTAAAGTGTGAAACTGATGGGTGAAGATGGTAGGAGGTAGTGTTGGAAGTGGGGTGAATTGGGTGGAGGTGGTGAGGAGGGCAGGGTGTCACCGAGGGCGGACGTATAACAATCAATACAGCCAAATCTAAGGTTTCTGATCTCCTCCAGACACTCTCACTTGCCCTCCTCACCCTGAACACACTCACAGCCAATACACGGACTCACATACAGTTCCAACCACTATATAGCTACTCACTCACGCACACGTTCCCCACACATATGAATACAAATACAAATATATTAAAATATAGATTGACTTTACAGAATGGTTAAAGAACAACACATTAATGATGAAAAGTCTTTAATGTTGATCTGAAGAAGCAATTGCGAAATATCCTCACATTTTAATCACAAAAGCTTAATCATACACATGTGCTGTACTCAATACATACAGTACACACCCAGGTACACAATACACAGCACATACAACACACATTATGTGTGTTCACGTACTACTGTGCATAATCATTAACACACATTCACAATATTGTACAGTGTATACACACCATAAATAACATTACGAATATTATACACAAATGCCCACCCGTATACATTCGTACACACCACACACACACTCATTACTTTCACTCAAAAAAACTATTTGGTTTGATAATATTAGTGAATAATATTTTATCAAAGCCATCACTGTAAGTTCAATTTCCTTGGCTGACTAAATCCATTTGGCGTTTATATATTAAAAATAAAGAAAACATAGTAAGTAAAGAGCAAATAAAAATAAAAATGCTCCCCAAACAACATATTATTCGTTGCAAAACAACAAAGTATTATAGTTCTCGTCTTTAATGATATAAACACAATTAATATCCTACTTAATTTAATTTTGAATTATTTCATGCATCCTGATAAACTTCTAATTGATATTCAAGAGATATTTACAAAGACTCATAGCTACCATAAGCGCATAATAAGCCCATCAATTACCTAAGCTTATTCTCATTGGTCTATAATATAAAAGTGAATTATACAACCATTTATAATCCAGCTCTTTATATATACACTGAAGTGAAGTTCATCAAATCTTACTCCTACTAAATCGATCCAATAATTGTAAAGGGCAACACCGAATTAAGATCAATATCAGGTTGAGCCAGACCACAACCTTGCCTCTATTAATATTCTCAACACCAGTACGACCCACACCCAGTTTGCATCCAGTTAATAACCAACATGGTGTGGGCCCCGGTAGCATCCTATTCGTCTTCATTTTCCAATTTTACCAATGATATATTCCTCTCATTCCCCCTGCTCACGCACGCTACCTTCTTTCTCCCCTTCCTCTCTTTCTCCCCTCTCCCCCCTTTCTCCCTCCCATTCTTTCCGATTCCATCCATTTTCCCCTTCCCTTTTGTTTTCCCCAGTCCCTACCATTTCTCTCCTTATTTTTCTAATTTCTATACCACTTCTCCCCTCTATGAAAAAAATAATTTTATTAAATATGTTTTAAATAAATAAATATATGTATATATGAATGCACACTACACATATCCTTATCTGTACTTTGTATATTTCCCAGCCATTACTCCCCATTTCTCTCCCTCCAATTGTGTTTTTTCTTTTTTTTTTTTACATCCACCCCTTCCCTCGGTCCCTCCCTCCAGTCATTATCCATTATAGCGGTAATCTTGTCACATGGCACAGGGAGTATCCACATCCTCACATGCAAAATGATATTACATTCTTTCCAGTAAATTATTATTCTTTTCATTAATACCAAACTATTCATTGCTTAGCTCAAGTTACGAGTAAATGGCGCTACCTGGTGGTATCTGGTACTGATGATAACAGAGGGTGAGTGAAGGAGTCAAGAGGTACAACAAAACATACCTCCCACCCCCCACCCCTATAGGAGTCACATGTTCACCCCTCCCAGTCTACCTAAGCCTTCCATCCTGGCTCTAAGGCAAGCTATATATACTTCACTAATCACACATACTAACACTCATCAGTCTAATGAGCTCCTTCCAAACACCCCAATGAATAAACTCCTCCCAAATCAGTGTAATGAAGGCCTTCCAATCCCAGGTCCTAATCTCCTGCATGGAAAGCACCGGGTTGGGTAGATCCAGTCTCATCAGCGCCCCAACTAATCCCTCCCCAAACCTTCAATCTCCTTCCTTCAACTCTTCTCATGTTAATCTTCGCCTTGCTGGCAGTTCACCTCGGGCAGGTAATCTCCATCTCCTAATTACTATAACCACGGTCAGCCCCTTGATCCCAGCCTCGCCATTCCATTATGTAAATCACCTGCTGCTCCTCCTAATGTGTGTTTACCTTGGATGACGGCTGACTTTCGCATTTTTCTCTAACCCCAGATGATTTTTCTAGGAAGGAGTCATTACTGATGTTCACAGATTAAAATAAACTTCAGTTGACCCATAAACAGAACCTTACGTCTTACACAATAAACTTAGGCAAACACCAGACAATCAAAGAGGTAGGGGAAAAGACCTGCCCCCGAGGAGTTTACTCACTGGAGTTATCACGATTGATTTTTGACACGACTTCACCCTGCTGGTGGAGATTAACAAAGTGACGCAGGGACGAGACAAACATTAGGAAAACACGACGATCGAAAGGAGAAGGAAGAGGAAGAGAAGTTTTGGAAATGTTTGTGGAAAGTGCAGCTTGAAGTTGATGAATTGGACGAGAGGAACATGAGAGTAAAAAGGAAAGAGACTCAAAGTGAAGAGCAGGGAAGTTGCAGATGTGTGTTGAGGAGGTGTATGCAGTCGATGGTCTGGGGATAATATCCAAATGTCTATTGGAAATTTTGAATATTTTTTTTTTATTATTTATTTAATGCAAACAGACACATTAAACAGATGCATATATTTTGCACTGGAATTTCAACTCCTTGCATAGAATGAGGAGAAGTAGGAGTAACAAGGTTCTCTCCTCCCTACGCTCTCTTCCATCCACGTTTCAATTGCAAAGTCGAGGAGACAAGACGGTACAAGGTTTTGCAATTATAGTAATAAATCAAGCTAAGAGTGTCTTCCCCAAAACACAGAGGAGGAGGAGCCAGTCGAGGCGTCCGCCAATCCGGCCGCTCTCCCCCGCTACCCTCTCCTGGGTTTTCATCAGGCAAGCTCATTCGTTCTCTAATTACTGCACCAAATGGGGGGTGCAACATTGCAACACCCCCCTTCTCCCCCACTGACTCAGCGGGGGGCGGGGCTAACCCTCCGGCAACCTGAAGTAGCCAATAGCCTTCCTCCATGGGCAGGCCCGGTTCACCGACAGCCAATCAATGAGCCACTTAACAAGGTGGCTCCTCCCATCTCACACTTGTGTCCAGGGATTTACATATTGAAAGTAACGGACATACTACAATGTTGAACCTTTCAACTCTCTATCTAAACTTAATGGAATACCGAAGCCCACAGGCGAAGCTAGGCAACAATAACACGATTTGCATACGTAAAAATCCTCGCTAATTCGACCTCCCGCACGGCGTCACACTCCCGCCTGGCCCCGCACACGTCGACCACACCAGACCACACTGACCAGCAGCAGCAGCAGGTACACACTGCTACCGTTGACACCAACACTACCACGCTCACTCAGGACTCTACAATGCTTCTATGGAGAGCCTGGGCTATGTTGTGGAGAAGGATATCGACACGTTTCATACTCCTCAGAGATGTACTGATCTATACTGGATCACAAAACACTCCAACCAACTCTAGTACTGGCCTTGACTCTCACAAATGCACTCGTATCATCATTGTATATTATATTAAATATATACATTATTTACCAAAACACACACACACACACACATATATATATATATATATATATATATTGTTTCAATGCAATATTATTATCTTTCCATAACTAGGCTACCCATTACGAAAAATATTTATAAATTATCAATTATTTACCAAGTCAACTTCTAAAATGTTTTTCAGTAGTTAAAGAGGTACTTATTATTTTTTACATTATCCATCCACATTATTGTGCCACCTCAATCTGAAAATCTGCTTGCCTGAAATATACTGTATGCTGATTTCACACAAGTGATAATAGAGGTTGACCATTGAGATGCATTAGAAGACATTCATTCACACACAGGTAACCATAATTTACAAAAGTATCTTACTAAGATCACACAAGTGACACAAGAGAACCACTGACTCCAATATTATGTAACATTATTTCTATTTAACTGACAGCATTATTTCAACAAACCAAAAGTCGTCATTCTCGTTTTTCACATCAAATAACACAAGCAACTAACCTTCATTTCTCAATCTGCATTCACCCATCCATCAATCATACAGTCCTTGTCTCTCTATACCACCTCCTTTTAACTACTTTAGTGCCTGCTTGCCTGCCTGCTCCTTACTCCACCTCAATCAAACCTTTATGACAGTAAAAAAATTGTATGCTCTCCTTCATATTCAAATTAAGGTGAATTGAGTGCTCCCCCCCCCCCCCCTCTGACTCTGCCTACCACCTCATAATGACAGATATATGGTATAGACCTCAGTAATGGTTATGTTTGGTTAGTTTAGTGAGGGGAGGGGTGTACGGTGTAGTAAGAAATTAGGAGATAATAATATATGGTAAGAGAGAAAGGAAAGAATAGTGTGGAAAGTAAAAACAAAAACAGTGCATAGGGATAATAAGAGGGACGAAGTGAAAGTGGATTAGTTTGATGAGGAAGTTGTCAAAAAATAAAATAAAAGAGGAAATATTGAAGGGAGGAGACTAAGAGAAAGAAGGGAATTGAAATAAGTAAAAGAAGTCTGGCACTAAGATAGAGAATGGGAAGGGAGAGAGAATGAACATGTACTGAGCAAATAAGAGCTAAGGGAAAGAGGAAAAAAGAAAAAGTTAGATAAAAAGATGAGAAACCAGAAGAATGAGTATATGAAGAAGAAAATAGTAAAGGGAAAAGGAGTAAGGCACTAATACAAATAGACGAATATTAGTCTAAAAGAAGAGACACAAGGTTTAAAAGTGAAGTAAAAAGAGAAAGAAGGCTGTATACAAGGATAAGGTCTCATGGTCTCAGTGATGCAGGAAGAAAAGAGAAGGAGGAGTAAAGAAAGGGTCAATGAGTAGAGAGTGAGAGAAGAGAGAGGAAAGTGGGAGGTAAGAGGGATGGAGAAGAGATTATTGGTGAGGGGAACGGTGAAGGAGAGGGCAAAGGAGGGGAAAGAAAGGAAAGAGAGAAGAAAGGGAACAATGAAGCAAGAGAGAGAGAGAGAGAGAGAGAGAGAGAGAGAGAGAGAGAGAGAGAGAGAGAGAGAGAGAGGAAAGTGTGGAGGGAAGGGACGATGGAAAGCAAAGGGAGAATAGAGAAAGAGCAAGTGATGGTCGGGACATAAGTACATGAGGAAGGGATGACTGCTTGTGGTATTGAGAAGGAGGGAAGGGGAAATGAGAATAAAGAAGAAAATAATGAGAGAAAGGGGAAGCGAGTCAGGAGAGAAATATAAAGAGGAAGGTCAAAATTGCAGAGAGAGAGAGAGAGAGAGAGAGAGAGAGAGAGAGAGAGAGAGAGAGAGAGAGAGAGAGAGAGAGAGAGATTAAACAAATACAGTACTTATAAGCACTCTTTTGATATACGTGAGAAATGAGAGGAATAAATAAAGTGTAAAGAAGGTAAGGCAGAACAACAGTCTATATAGAAACTGGTCAGGAAGGAAGTGGACAATTGAACGACTGACTCCCTTCAGAATGGGGTTGCTAAGTTACACAACCTGGGAGGGGGAAAAAATGGTGAGGAGACAAGACCCAGACGAACAATGGGAATATAGATCAGATACACCTCGGACTATATACACAGTGTACTAGAGAAGGAAGGCGAGGAAGTGTGAAACAAAACATATAGAGTATATAGGAGAAATATAAAGATATATAATAAATAGGTGTGAGTTAATAACGATAGGAGAAGTGCATGGGGTAGTTTTCAAAGTCCTGCCCGAAAGACTGAATTAGAACCGTACATGATCTCTCTCTCTCTCTCTCTCTCTCTCTCTCTCTCTCTCTCTCTCTCTCTCTCAATTCTACCAAGACATCTCCCTCTTTGTTTCTTTTCCCTGACTTTCTCACTCTAACATTAATGATATTCCCTCCTAATTTTTCACTTTATATTTTAGTTCTTGGTCACCACCTCGTTGCTTGCCTCCTGTCCCCCCATGCACCTGAGGGACGGATCTGGCTGAGTCCTTTAGTAATGACTTCCATACACCCAGGTCACCTCCTCGTCCAAGACCCTTAGAGTGACCATTACTATTGACACTCAGACCTCTAGTACCTCCTCCCGTCCTCCAGCGTTCTCTTTCAGTCCCCACCACTCACCCTCCCTATGCCTTATACTACCTTCCTCCCTCCCCCCTTATTGCTCTATACTCCCCTTTCTTCCCCCACGTTACCCTCCCTCCCTCCCATATTACCCTATTCCCTCTCGCCCCCATACATCTCCCCTTTCTTCCTCTTCCATACTACCTTCCTTCCACCCCACACCACCCTCCTCCTGGTCCATACTACCCTCCTCCCTCCTTTTTTACATCTCTCCAACTCTCTAGAAACTACCAACCACCCTCCTCCACTCCCCTTCTACTCTCCACTACTCCTTTTCTACTCTCCACCACTCCTCTACTCCCCTTCTACTATCCACCACTCTTCTACTCCCCTTCTACTCTCCACCACTCCCCTTCTGCTATCCACCACTCCTCCACTCTACTTCTATACTCTCTACCACTCCCCCTCCCTTCCACCCACTAGCATATCCCACACAACAGCACTCCTATTCCAACCTCAAGTACTCTCCTCCCAGTCTCCAATACCCTCCTCCTCCTCCTCCTCCTCCTCCTGTCCTCTACCACAGCTCTGTCGTTCTCCTCCACCAGCTCCCTCTCTTTCACTTCCCCTTTCCCCCACCATAGCATGTTGTGTAGGTGGAATTCCCCTCTACTTCCTCTCTATTCCTCAACCACTCAAGCTCCTTTTCCCTCCTCATTTTTTGAGGGGCTGTTTTATGGGCTTCTAATTCCTCCAAACCATGCTGTAAAACAGATTATCTACTCGTATTCTGAAGTGATTTGTTTCCTGGTACAGTTTGGAGAAATTATTAGCCTTCAACTTTGCACAAAACAAATTATTCCCTTAAAATCAGGAACAGGAATAGTGAACGAGATATTACAATGGTATAGGAAAAATGTATAACTCTACGTAGCACTTCTTCATATTTACTTGCCTCTTCTATACTTGCCTCCAACTCTACATTTTCCTATTCATCAATTTCCACCTTTTCTAGTCTTCCTCTTCCTCCTCCTCCACCATGCGACTCGTGGAGGATAATTTTCCCTCGCCTCCTCTCCTGCCTCATTCGTCAAGAGGATATTGGACGGCAGCTGAGCCTTCCTGGGACTGGACGCCACAACCCCCTCCCCCTCCCCCTCACCTCTTTCACCAAGCCCCTACCCTACCTCCACAACACCTTCCCCCTCACATCTTTTACAAACCCCTTCCCCCCACAACCCCCCTCACCTTCACTTCTCTCATCATGCCCCTACCCTACCCCCACAACCCCTTCCCCCTCACATCTTTTACCAACCCCTTACCCCCACAACCTCCCTCCACCTCACCTCTTTCATCATGTCACTATCCCCACAGTCCCCCTCCCCCTGATCTCTTTCACCATCCCTCTACCTCCACAACCCCCTCCCCCCTCACCTTACCTCCCACAGCCCCCCTTACTGACCCCAGACTCTGCAGATCTCCGATGCCCCCTAACCCCCTACAGTGATTTTTTTACCCCTCCCTCTCTAGGAATCCTTCTTACCCAAATTTCCTTCATTTCTTTCCTAGATCGATGTGCCCAATATTTCAAAAAGCACACTTGCCTCAGTTTCCCTTAGCTCCTTCAATCCCTCCACCACCAGCTTCAACAATCCCTCACCAGGACTCCGACAACCCTCTCCAAAACTCCTTCCGGTCCTTCTCTAAGAGTTCCTCTACAATAGCTCCTTCACTCCTCCCCTTTACCCATACCTCTTTCACCTATTTGCAAGAGTTCCTTCACTCCTTCTCTCAAAGCTCTTTCACTCCCTCCCCAAAGCTCTTTCACCCCATCCCCAAGAGTTTCACCGCCCTCTAAGCCATTCTCCAGAGGTTTACACTCTGAGGGCCAGCCAGCCACCAGCCAGCCGGCCGGACCTTCCCTCAACACCATTTAATATTTCAGGCCGCGAAATTTTGGTGGAGTGTGAATAGGAGCGAGGCCCCCACCCTTCCATCCCAACCCTCGGCCCTTAACACCTTCACTGTGGTGGTAAAGGATGTGGCCCTGGACACAATATGGCAAGACAAATCCTTATACCGGTACGTATAAACATTGAACACCATACAAACTTATTAAAAAAGACATACTATTGAAAAATATAAATTACTAACAAAATTTATGTACCAAAGGCAAACACTGGAGTCGATAACAAAGTGCTTACCAATAGTAGCATCAATACCCTTAGCAATTGCCTATAAATGCCATTACTAATACCAATAATAACAGGTTTGTACTTTCCATTCTCCAAATTATTACAATGTTTAGCTGCTTCATATAAGTCTAAAAAAAAAAAAAAAAAAAAATCTGAAGCAACACAATGTATCACTTAAAGTTACATTAGACCAAAGTGTTCGTATCTCATTCTGCCACCTACTTCCACATCCAGTTTCATCATCACTTCCGCATAAATACTAAGACGACCTTTACAAACAATAAAAAAAAACGAAATACGAATATAAGCAACATAAATTTTATCACAACAGCAAAACGGCAACCCGAGTAATAACAGCAACATGACCAGATAAAAACAGCAACAGTAACAGGTACACATATTAAAAATAATGGTCATTAAACATAAAAAATATAATAAAAATAATAAAAATAATAAAAATAATAACGACAACAACAACAACAACAACAACAACAACAACAACAACAACAACAACAACAGTAATAATAATAGCAACAATAATAATAACAGTAATAACCAGTAACAAACACCCATGTAAAAACGACATAATCATTAACTTTTCATACCAAACATCAACAATAGCAACACCTTAGTTGTACCACCAGTAGCCAGAACAGAACGAATGTCACAAATGAGTCTATACAGAACCGACTACCACAACGACTACCAAGCTCAAGTCTACTGTACGTTAGGGATGTGAACCTGGCAGAGAATAATATTGACCGTCGGTGAACAAGTCTAGGGGAGATGAACGCCCGTAATCGTTTGGTATCCCTTCTTTAACATTGCGTCATCTGATATTAAGGTTCGGCTTTGAGTAATCTTTATCTTCACCCAAAACAAAGAACTTCAACAAAATGTGCCCATAATCGACGAGTTGCTGTCGTGGGAAGGCTCCATACCTCATCACAGAATAACAATACCTCAGTGAGTTATGGTGGAAAAACACAGCCGAATGACAGTCCCTCTATACCACAAGTGAATGGAAACAGAGAGAGAAAGGAATTGCAAGATACAGTTCATTTGAGAGAAGCGAATATGGAGTGTCAATTCCCAGATCTATTTGAAGGGATCTTCGGATTTACACTCTTAAAGATATTGTATTTCCTTAGCAAATTAAATCGGGCATTAGCCACACTAATACCACTATTGGTGTCCATGCTTGTCGGATAGTTACCAGATCAAGCCAAATTACTATTATGCAGCTCGTACACATAAATACCCTTGACGGTGAGGAGAGATTGTAAAACACATTGTTTGATAAGAGGAATGGGCGGCGTACTAGCACTTAGACCTGTTTGGTTTATAAACCTCGGGTATTGTAGGCTACAGTTGCCTGACAAAGTTTGTTAAGCCCGGACTGTGGGTTTTTTTTTCCAGTCACATGAAAGAATTGTATCATAACGTTGGCACAGTTATACGAGAGTTGATTGGATGGGAGTTGGTGCATGAGAGGTCCACAGTGGGATAGACTATATAGGGGATGGCTAGATGTAAACAAAGAAGGAACAGAAGGGCTATATAGTGACTAAGAGAATGGGGCTGTAAGGTATTCATTAGTATTACCGTCGATATTCAATTGGCATAATAATACCATTCAAGCACAAGGGAGACAGGTGATACATGTGGCACATTTATCAAAGCAGGTGGGACGACAGACTAGAAAAAGAAAAAAACCTAACTGAATAGAGGACAATAAAAATAAACAGTAGCGAGGAGAATAGACAAGACACAAGGAGAGAGAGAGAGAGAGAGAGAGAGAGAGAGAGAGAGAGAGAGAGAGAGAGAGAGAGAGAGAGAAGAGCCAGATAGATGGACGAAAGTGAGGAAGTAGTCGGTCGTGGGGGGGGGGGAGGGTTGAAAGAGAGAGGCCGCTTTATCCCACCAAACATTATATTCAAATTATGACATGAAATATGATGGTGGGACGTCCTATAAATAAGCCGGTGGCATTGTGTCGAAGGTTTCTCAGGTAATCAGTGCACACGCCGCCTCCTGCCACACCATTCTTCCCTGACACTACACAGAACAGAGGCAGCAGCAGACATCGAGAAGGGTATAATATAGGGGGAAGGGGAGGGGAGTGACGAGTGAGGGAAAAAGGGAAATGAAGAGCAGGAGGAGGGGGAAAAGGGAAATGGGGAGAAGGAAGAGCGAGAAATGGGTAATGGGGTGAAGGTAAAAGGGGCAAAAAGGAAAAGGAAAGAAGGAAGAAATGGGAAAATGAAAATTAGGAGAAGGAAGAAAGGGGAAGAGGGAAAAGGGGAGAATGAAGAAGGGGAAAAATGGGATGGAGTAGAGTATGATGTAAGTAAAATGTAAGCAGTGGAGGAAAAATGATGGAAGATATGGGAAGAGAATATAACAAAAAAATAGGGGAAGAACTTAAGGGAAAAGAGATAGAGAGAATAATAATAATAGGAAAATACATTGAACAGTAGATGAAGAAAAGGAGGCAGGGGAAACGGAGGAATGAGAGAAAAAGGAGGGAAATGAAGAGGTAATAGGGGAAGGGGAAAAAAGTTAAAGAAAAAGAGCATGGTCCCGGTGCGAGGGTAAACTGAGAAAAATAGGAATAAAGGAGGGGAAGGAATGGGAGGAGAATGTGGAAGGAATGGGAGGAGAATGGGGAAGGAATGGGAGGAGAATGGGGAAGGAATGGGAGAATGGGGAAGGAATGGGAGAATGTGGAAGGAATGGGAGGAGAATGGGGAAGGAATGGGAGAATGGGGAAGGAATGGGAGAATGGGGAAGGAATGGGAGAATGGGGAAGGAATGGGAGAATGGGGAAGGAATGGGAGAATGGGGAAGGAATGGGAGAATGGGGAAGGAATGGGAGAATGGGGAAGGAATGGGAGAATGGGGAAGGAATGGGAGAATGGGGAAGGAATGAGAGAATGGGGAAGGAATGGAAGAAAGGGGAAGGAAAGGGAAAATGAGAAACAGAGATAAGGGAATATTAGAGAAGGGCGAAGAAATAGGAGCAAAACACGCAGGAAGGAAGAGAAGGATACTGAGAAGATTAAACGATTAAAAGATTAATATGAAACAAGTAGACCAGGGGAAAATTAGATATGGGAAAGGGGTAACAAGAGTCGATAAGGAAAAGAATAACAAGGGAGGAAAGTATTAAATATAATTATGGAAAGTATGGAGAAGAGGGAAGAAGTATTTGTGGGAAAGAATATGGAGACTATATTAACTAAGAAAGAACTATAAATAGAGGTGAAGTTAGAAAGAGTACAACGAGGAAATAGGAAAGATAAACGTGAATGAGTGACGGTGGGAGGAAAAACATGGTGGTTACTGGAGGAGGTGCATGGTGCTTGAGGTGTTAAGGGACCCGTAGTCAGAAAATTGAAGGTATACGAGTCCTTCAAATATTGCCACGAAACACACACACCTATATGGAAGGAGCTTGTTTCGTGGCATGTTCAGGAGGAATCAGAAGCCTCCATTTTTCAATCACGATCACAGGGTCCTTAAGAGAGAAGATCGGAGGAACATGTAATGATAGAGAGGCCTGATTGTCTTACCTTAGGGAGACTTATTGCAGTGTATAGGGTTGGAAGGGTACTACTACTACTACAGTGTTTGGCCGAGGTGCAAATTACAGTGTTCAAGAGAAGGGTACATATTGTGGTATTATTGAGGGGAGGTAACACACTGGAGGATACGATGGGGGATATATTTATTAGAGTGCAGGGGAGGGGACACTCTGTGGAAGGGGACATATGACGGTGTTAAGAGAATGGGACATAATACTATAAACTTCTGGGAACGGATATACTCTTGTGGTGTTGTTGGGATGGGGAAGAAGACCCGTATTACAGTGTTATGGGAAGGGAATATATTGAGGCATTGGCTGGATGAGGACATAATTTATAATGGTGTTGTGAGAGGTGGGAATGACATCGCACTACAGGGAAAAGAACATGTATCTACAGTACTGTGAGTGAGGCTCGAGGTATGGAATTGTGTAGGTGATGACAGATTATGGTACTATAGGACTGGAACTTTGTGGTGGTACAAGGGAGGGAACATTATTGTGATATCAGAGAGGGTACAAGTTGCGGTGTCAGAAAGGAGTAGGGTACGTGGAGGTGGAGAAGTAGGGGGAAGGTGGGCGAGGGGTGATGGGGGCAAGGAGAGGTGGGGGGGAGGAGGGGGATCACTGCGGCTTCCTGCCATAACTCACACCTCAGCCACACCTGATGGGGAAGAGGGGAGGTCCTCCTGGGGGCAGCGGGGCGTCCTGGGGGGTGAGGAGTAAGGAGGAGTGGGTAGTCGTAGGAAGGGATGGGGGGAGGAAGGGGGAAAGAACCAAACTGCTTCTGGTCTTACCTTGGTTCCACTCCCTCTCTCCCATCTCCAAACCAGAGGAGTAGAGAAATAGAAAGGGGAGAAGCCGAAGGAAGGTGGAGGGGAATATGGGGGGCATACATTAAGTTCAAAGCAAGCATTAATTGGATTTTTTTTTAAGAAAGTGAAACAATAAAAAAATAAAAAAAATAAAACAAAAGGAAAAACATGGAATTAAGAAAGAATCGAAAATTTTGTCGGGAAAATTACTCAGCGTAAGAGAAAAGCCTGAGACAATAATAATAAAAAAATAAAATAAAGAGAGATAAAAAAATTATATAGAAATTTGAGAAGAACTTTGATAAAAATGAGGAGAGGAAGAGAGTGTTTTATAAGGCTGAGATGACTGGATCCTAAAACATGAGTGACGAGGCGAGAGTCAGTGGTGGATGGATGATGATGATGAGGAATGTTGATGGTGGAGACGGATGTGATTTAATGGAAAGGGGTGAAAGGGGAATAACGATGCAGACTACAAATGAAGATGAGGAATGTCCACCACGAATGATATGATTAGTTTCTTATACATTAAAGGGTCTGAAAGCTTATTACTACTATTACTATTATTACAACTACTACAACTCCTACTACTACAACAACAACTTCTACTGTTACTTCCTTAGTTGCTTGTACATAAGAGGGTCTGAAAACGTATTACTACTATTACTATTATTACAACTACAACTCCTACTACTACTACTACTACAACAACAACTACTATTTCTTCACTACTGATGGTGGAGGTGAAGGAATCATCTAACTGTTATACTTCATTATACAAAACCTGACAAAAATATAATTAAAATCGAAGTTAACATTTCCTCCAACCTGTACCACAAAACAAGCAATCCCCTCTCTATATACTGAAGCCAGCAATGTGTTCCCCTGTTTGCTGGAGTTAGTAGTAGGTAGCTTCCACACTTTATCGACGTTATCACAGCTTCCTTAAAAATGCATAACCTGAATTAAAAGAGATGCATGGTGGCTGGAAGATATAAGGAAGCCATGTAGGGAGTGACAGGAAATAGCCTAGAGAGAGGATGCAAGGAGAGGATGATTAGTGCAGGTGCGGACTGTGATGATTGCAGATGAATACGTGGTTGTTATGATGTTGCAAAAAACGTATAAATAAAAACTCTAATTTGCATATCTTCCCATGCACACACAAGAAACTTGGTCTTTTCCATTATCCACTGACCTCTTCTCACTCTGCAATTACCGATTATTCTCCTCAGACAAAAATTACCTCCACCCTCGAATTATCTACTTTTCTTGGATATATACAGAGAATGCACGCAATTTAATTATCACAGACACACCACACACACACCGTACACATAAACGGTGTCAACTTAAACATAAAACAAAACTAAACACATAACACATACATAAACACAACCAACACTCATCCAACACACTCGTATATGCACACATTAAGTAATATATAAACACACTGCGAACATGAACAAAACAACACATACACACACACGGGGGAAAAACTCTCTCCTGATTTAAAGAGTAACTGGACCTCTCGCATGACGGAAGGGAAATGACTGCAATCTTCCCTCTTTAGTGGCGTAAGACAGACACACAGACACACAGACAGACAGACAACGAGACACGTACATACATATAAACAGAAGCACATGTAGGCATGAGGATAGCTAAGGAAACTCAACAATCCGATATGGGAATACCTAGCTGGCCTGGGAAGCGATGGGCAGAAGTTTTAAGGAAGTCATATACACTTTTGGTACATTCGATGGCTACAGATTCCTTCTTAAGATGTAATGAAACAGGGCCATTTAATAAAAATATAATGGTGTCCTGTTGCTTGGAAGAGTTTGAAGGAATCAGTTGCTCCAAATTTGCTAACACTACTACACCCCCTTAATTAAATACACTCCCTTAAACAGAACTCGATATACTCTATGGGGTCCACTTGTAACCTTTCAACTTTTCAAAGAGTAAGATCGTCACAAGAGTTAAAAAAAAAAAGAAGGAAGGGGATATTCTGTTAGTTTTGGCATTCCGTACTGACCTGCTGACAGAGACAGAGAACATCAGTGTTTCTCGTTGACGGGAACCAGCTGACGGAAAGGGCAAGTTAAATTATAAAAAATACACTGACAGCCATGAGACAGAAGGGACAGAACCAACCCAAAAGAGGGAATAAAAAGGTGTAAAATAAAGAATCACCAGGAGGGACAGACAGAACACAAGACAGAACACACACAGATCAGTCACCATCATCAACTTTATGACACGAGAAAAGGAACCTAAACTTAACACAAATAAAACTTAAATAGAATCAAATAAAAAATATAAAAAAAGAGTCATACAGCACGGACGAGACGTAGCCACAAAATATACAAAGACAGACAGAGTAGGAAGTAACTTGACCACAATTGGACCAAAAACAAACAACCTAACCAACAAAAATAGAAAGAAGGGATGGAACCTTCTCACAACACATAAACAGACTTCAATAACAATAACACACACAGATAAATAAAGGACGTATGAGAATTAATCCAAATTTTAACTCACAATAAAACAAAAAACAAACAGGATACCGTCCATCATTATATAATATTATAGAGACAGACAAACAAGTAAATGGAACTGAACGCATAACCTCTTTGGTGGAGGAGGGTAGGGATACAAAATCTAAACAAATATAACCAAACCAAAATCAAAACAAATCACCTCACTCAAAATAATGATAATAATAATAATAATAATAATAATGATAATAATAATAATAATAACAACAATAATAACAATAATAACAACAATAACAATAATAATAATAATAATAAACAAACAAGGACCGACCGACCGACCGACCGACCAAGGAGGATCCGGGTGCATGGAACGGCACAGTGACGGTCGGGAGCAGGAAACACACGGCATTAAGGCATATTTTCGCATCACTAATCATGGCGAGACCCGAAGACGGAGAATAATACCGGCTGTCCTGCTAAATAATGGACCGAAATGACACCCTCTGACGCCGCCATCATCTTGTAGGTGTTTTGCTAACCTGGGGAGAGAGCTAGGAGAGGGAGAGGGAGAGAGGTAGTGAGGTAGAGAAAGAGAGAGAGAGGGAGAGAGAGAGGGAGGTAGAGAGAGAGAGGGGGAGGTAGAGAGAGTTACAAGGAGGGAGAGAGAGTGGGAGAGAGAGAGGGAGGGAGAGAGAGAGGGAGAGAGAGAGAGGGGGAGAGAGAGAGAGGGGGAGAGAGAGAGAGAGGTAGGGAGAGGGGAAAAGAAAGAGTGAGAGAGGGAGCTAGAGAAAGACATACAGAATGAGAAAATGACAAATGCAGATAGATATTAAGAGAGATCAACTTAATAGATAGACCAAGACAGGTAGATAGATAAGGAAAGGGACAGATAAAAAGGAGACGCTTGCTTTGAGAGACAAATACGAAATCAGTCTCAGAGAAAAATTGAAGAGATAAATGCGTGTCTAAATATATAATGAGAGAAATAAAGCACATGGAGACTGAGAAAGCGATATTGAAGGAGGTATAGTAAAAGAGAATATAATTAATAGTGTCAGATATGATAACTAATAAGAATTTTGTATTATTTCTGGCCTGCATATTGATACTGAATACAGAACCTGAATGAGAATATACAGTGTGAATTCTTATGCCATCCTTGTCAGTGAAGTTTAAGTTACATACATACAGAATAATATTGACAGATTGAAGAGTGAAATAAAAGTAACAGACAGAAGAGTGAAATGAAAGGAGACAGAAGGGTGATAGAGAAAGAGGAAAACAAAAACAACAAAAGATACGAGATCCACAACAAGCAATGAACGATATGGAAAAGATAATAGGAGAGACAATAGTGAATGAAATAAAGGATGAAAAGGCCACAGAAACCTAAGGGAAGAAGAAAAAGGAGCGATACAAAGACAAAAAATATATTGGGAGCCACAAGCAATTAATGAAATGGTGAAACGAGTGAGTAAAACCAAAATAAAAGAGTGAGAAGTTGAAAAGAGCGAAATATATCAGAGTAAAAGAGAGAGAGAAAAAAATGAGAATAGCCACAGAAACCAGTAAAGAGAGAAAGAGAGCGAGAGAAATATAAAGATGTAAGAGAGACAGAAAGAATTACTACAGAAACACAAGAGAAATAGATGAAGAGAAAGAAGCACGTGGCGAGACAAAGAAACAAGGAAGATATCGGAGCCAGGAGCTAATAAGGAACCACAATTGGCGTTACTACACACAGCCCCAGACCAACCAACAAGTACAGTACGTTGCCCTGCCTGCCTGCGATCTTCCTCCTCCTCCTCCTCCTCCTCCTGCACCTCCTCCTCTTTCCTTCCTTTCTTCCTTCCCAGCACGCACGCACGCACACCAGCACACACACACACACACACAAACACACACACAAACACACACACACACACATAACCTCCAACCACACCCACGTAAAAGCCAAGTTTGTTATAATTATTGTTGAAAATTATTTGGAGTTACTGATTCATTTAAAGTTGTAATCCATACACGAAAAATATAAATTTATAACTGTACACATATATTATTTGTCAACCCCTTCTTTCCTCAACTGCAAATAGGTAATATGTGGAGAGAGAGAGAGAGAGAGAGAGAGAGAGAGAGAGAGAGAGAGAGAGAGAGAGAGAGAGAGAGAGAGACGTATCACCACCAGAGAAGGGAGGAAGGCTGGTGAGGGAGGGGATGGGGGGCTAGAGACAAGGGCGGTTCCTTTATACCTGGTACAGTAAGTGTCGTCAGCTGGTCTTCCCTCTGATTAATGGAGCACACGGTATGATGTATGACTGCTTTGTATATGAGTTCAGGAATCGACCTCGGAGGCAGTGAGGCATTTTATCTCGAGGGTAAGTTCATTCTCTAAATAATGAGAAAGGAAAACAGCATACGTATACTGTACATATGAAAGCATATACATTCATACATGCATACTTACATACTTGTGTCTTTCAATCTTGGTACCATATTGTCATTCAAGCACGCACGCACACACTGATCGTCCATGCGCTCGCCCACGCACGCACACAAGGCCACACAAGCCCACACATACTCATTCAAACATCAAAACGTGCAAACACAGCTCCAAACAAGCAAGCACACTCAAACATACACATCCACACATGCAGATACACATACAAATAATTATTAGGTATACACACACACACACACACACACACACATGAATGCACTCATAAACACGCTGGTCCAGGAACAATAGGTTTGGATATGGCGTGTGGAATGTAAGAGACGCACTCAAAGGCAACGAACGATGTCAGTCCTAGTGACGCTGCTCTCTGGCCATTTTGTGTGTGTGTGTGTGTGTGTGTGTGTGTGTGTGTGTGTGTGTGTGTGTACGCAAACAAACCAGGTACAGTACAGGGAGTATATCATTTCTGTCAGAGATATCGTTTGCGATGTTTAAGATATAGTTGTAATGAGAAATATAATTGTTGATGAGGTCAATCGTTATTTCAGAATCAACTAACACTCTCATCCATACACCCTCCTCATCTAAAGTTATAAACCTCTCCATATGAATACTTCATCGTCCTTGCCTGCACCTCTACACACACACACACACACAAAAAAAAAAAAAAAAAAATTACCACCTCACCCTGAAGCACCCCTACCATCCAACTCCCCTCGTCTCCCCACTCCTTCCTCTTCCTCCTCCTCCTCCTCATTCAACTTCTCTTCCTTATTCTCCTCCTCCATCTTCTTCAATCATCCTCCAGAGATTATACCACCATTCCTGCAGTATACACGAGCCTTATCTTCCCTCTTATCACATCATGCTACATCTCATACTCAAACTTTTTTTTTTTTTTTTATAATTATTGTCCCTCCCTTTTTCCTATATCTTTTTAAAAGCTTTCTTAAACTATTTCCTACCTATTATCCTCTGTTCCTCCAAGTAATTTTAAAGAATGTCTCCTTCCTTACCATGCTTTTACAAGTTTTCATCCGGTTCTACACCATGCAATAACTTTACTTTCAAACTTTTAATTTAATCTTCGCAATAATTGTCTTTAAATTAATTACATGTACACAGCACCCTCCTGTACCAAATCTTTTTTCTTGTACTCAAAATTGCACCAATTAATTTACTTATTCCTCAATATTTCTCTATAACATATAGCTTTCCACCTCCCCCTACCTCCCTGCTTGTTTCCTAATTCTCTTTTTTAAACCCGTCTTTCATATTTATCATTGCATCTACGATTTCTTTTCCTGATGATCATCCTCACTGTAATAATGATAATAATCACCATCATTGTCCTCATTCTTTCCATAAGCGAATGAACATTTTGTACATCTTTCAGAATGTTTCCACTTTCATTATCTTAGGGTATACCTCCAATCCTTCCCACTCTCCCTCCCTCCCTTCCTACTTTCCATCACCACCACCACCACCATCATCATCATACGTTGCAGCGGCATTTCAGAAAATTCTCCAGCACTTCGATTCCTTGGCTGCGATACGGCCAATCCCGAGGACCAGGACTTAAATCAATCACCAATACATAATATGCAAATCATGCGTGCTCTGATCCAGCTCAATAATTCATCCTGTGAGACACATGAAGGTGAGGCTGGTGGGTGGATGGGTGGTTGTGGGTGGGTGGATAGGTGGGTGGGTGTAAGTATAGGTGAGAGAGAAGGATGAAGAGAAAGGCAGACAGATAGACAAACAAGGACACACAGAGATAAATAAAGAGACAGAGAATGAGGGATGCGAAAAGGGAAACTTGGAAAGAAAGGTGAATGTTTGTGGTATATGAAGGTAAGGCAAAGAAAGAGAGTTGAATTGTGGGAAAGAAAAGGAGACAGGAGAGTGGGTGAAGGAGTAATGGAGAGAAGGATTGAGTGACGAGCGATAGTGGACTGTGTGGTACGGAGAAACAAGAGAAAGCCGAGATAGATTGAGATAAAAGGGGCAAGTGAAGGGGAGCGGAGAGAGAGTGAATAAAGAGAAGAGAATGAGTGAAAAAGAAAAGTAATGGGGTAGGCTAGGTATGGGTGAACAGAGCGAGTTTAAGTTAAGTGAAGAAGAGAAAGATGAGAGAATATGAAACAGTAGTGAGTGTTTTAAAATGTAAAGGAAGAAGTGGTAGTAGTTGTTGTTGAAGTGGTAATGAAAGGCTATACCTAGATGAAGGCAGTAGAGAGATAAGGATGGAAAAGGAGATTGAGGTGGAGAGAGACGAATGATTTCAAGTTCAGTAGATTGTATGAGAAGGAGAGAATGTGTACAGAGAGACGAGGGTGGAGTTGGTGTAGACCATGGAGCTATTCTAGCTCCATGGTGTAGACTGAGGTATGAATGGAGGAGGAGGTGGAGGAGGAGGAGGAGGAGAGGCGTCAGAGGGAAGAAATGTATGAAGGTGTGGGTGGAGAAGGGATGAGGGTAGGGGGTGAAAGGAGAGCTGGGTGAGACAAAGAATGGGGTATAGTGGTGGTGGTGGTGGTGGGTGAGAGAGGGGTAGCGATAGCAAGGGTGAAATATAAGTGAATAGGGTTGGAGAAATGGGGAGGTCGATAGGTGGGTGGAAGGAGTAGTGATGTATGGTGAATAAATTGATGTAGGATTGTAGTGGATGAAATGGTAGTGGAGATATGGTACTGGAGATATGGGTGGAAGGGGCAATGAATGAATGAGGGTGTGAGAAAGAAGGAATAGATAAGGGAAAGATAAAAGGAGGAACAGTCGATAATCAGATATACTATACAGTATATATATATATATATATATATATATATATATATATATATATATATATATATATATATATATATATATATATATATAAAGAGAGAGAGAGAGAGAGAGAGAGAGAGAGAGAGAGAGAGAGAGAGAGAACAACAGCGAAGAGACCTAATGGGATGTAATGTGACAGAGGAGATGAAGTTTATTGTCAGCAGAGGAGATACAGCCTCATGAAACCCAGGAATCGCGTGTAACCATCCAACGCGAAACATTCTCACAACATAACATTCCCATTCTGACATTCTGTACACATTGTCAGCGAATGATTATTTTTTCTATCTATATATAACAACACATTAAATATCTATCAACATAACGGTCCCACTCAAATATTAACCTATATATACTTATTTGGAATCCGTATCATCATAGAAAAGTTTTACGACCAAAAACACCGATAGTTTGGAGGGCATAGCAGTAAGTCCGTGTTTACATACTTACTATAATTATAAAGGAAACTTTCTATCTGTGTGTATGTGTCTGTACACGAACAACTCCCTCAATTTTCATTTTATCTGCTCGTACATACTATTAGCAGAATAAGGCGATCGTGTATTGCAAGTGGTATATTGAATGTTATGGATGGATGGAAAGGGTGTATGTAATAGAATGAGAATAAGAAAAAAAAAAAAAAAAAAAAAGAGGGTTGGGGTGGTGGTAAAGGTGAGGGAAAGGCAATGTGTACACAAGCAACATGGACGACGTGCGTGTGTGTGTGTGTGTGTGTGTGTGTTGGCTGAGGCGATCACGGGTACCATTAGCATATTGTTCACGCCACACTGTTTATCCACACACCTCCAAGCCTCCTCCTCTCGAAGACGCCCTCGAGCTGCCAAGGAGAGGGGGATATTTGGGTCGTAGAGGGTTGAGAAGGAAGGAAGGAAGGAAGGAAGGAAGGAAGGAAGGAAAGAGAGATAGAGACAGATCAAACAATTGTCAGGCGAAGAAATTGAACAGAACGATAATATCAGTTTAAGAACATTTTATCATCCGAAACAATCATCACTTGCAGATATAATTAACCATCTACAATACATACATTAACACCTACCTCACCTCCAGTGCCTCTTACGTTCACCAACACTTCATACCTGAAAAAGGAGAGGAAACCCTTCAGATACGTAAAAAGATTTCATTATGAATTGATTTACACCTGTCTGAGGAGAATGTTTCTGTGATCCCTGAGTCTGGGAGTGTAAAGCGAAAAAAAAAAAAAACACAAAGACAAACATAATTTTATTTTTGCTATACTGTTGATATACAGTTGCCTAATTATTTTTCTTTACCCCCTGCAGTGGCTGTGGGGTACCGAACATGTGGCAACGTTGGACACGGTCGGATCACATCTCATACAGTACAGGAGGATTCAGTTGGGAGTTTGGCCTCACTCGTAAGTGTAATTCGAATATTACTACGCTGCCACATCTACGTCAGACACACACAGGGGTTGAAGAAGAACTTTTGGACAACTGTACATGATAATACGATATAAAAAGAAATATAGGAAATATAATATACATAAACACACATACAGTCATATATGCAGCATGTATTTTAAAATCATGAAAATGTATATATTGCAAATCTAGCTACGAAGAGTACATCAATTATTCAAATAAGAAAATGTGTAAACTCGTAGGACGACACAATACTTCAGCAACAAAGTGAGCAGGTCTTAGATTAATGTGGACAACCACCTCAGTATGGATCCTGTCAAAACATTATGTAAAGATGATTTACCTGCCATCTTTCACACACCTCCCTCTCCCATTCCTCCCCTACCCATCTCTTTCACCCTCCCCAATCCCTGCTTTTTTTTCACCCTCGCTAACTTATTTCCATTGTCTGTCACCCTTCATCATCACCTTCCTTACTTTTCTCACCCTCTTCCTGTACTTTAAGGTCCAGACGATGCTTTACCTCCCGCCAGCTGACAACATCACACTACAAATAACTCACCCTTCCTCCTAAGTCAAAGGACAGTGATCTCTAGTGTAAGTGTGTGAACGACCCCCCGCTGCAAAGGCAACAGATCAACGGATTACTTTGGCCAGTTGAGGTAAGCACAGACTGGGGGTAAGATTTTGGTGTACCAGTGTTCGTAAACCTTCACTTTAAAAATAATAATAATAATGAATGTGAAATATTTGTGGCGTGGCCGTAGACTTTCACAACTTTTTTGGGGTAGATGCTCAGCCTTGGTGGAGGTGTACGGTCTTTGAACGCTCTTGTTAGTGCTGAGGTCATTCACCTTTTAGCACCAAGAAGAGGATTATCCCAACAAACGTCAATAATCAGGTAGGCTATTGTAACCTGGAGACAATACCACACATCCTCTTGATCACGACATCTCTCACCCACGTCGGAATATAGAAGAACCAGCAGGAGTAAACACAAGACTTCCTTAATCCATGCTAAGGCACGCTGAGGGAGAGGATGAGAAGTGAGGGAGAGGATGAGAGGTGAGGGAGAGGATGAGAGGTGAGGGAGAGGATGAGAGGTGAGGGAGAGGATGAGAGGTGAGGGAGAGGATGAGAGGTGAGGGAGAGGATGAGAGGTGAAGGAGGAGATATGAGGTGAAGGAGGAGATATGAGGTGAAGGAGATGTGAGGTGCAGAAGAGGGTTGGAGAAGGTATGAGATGAAAGAGAGTGCAGGAGGTTAGGGAAAATTGGTGATATGAGAAAGAGTGTGTGTGTGAGGTGATGAAGGAGTGGTGAGGCAAGCTGAGGTAAGGATGTATGAGCTGCCTTCTACTTTGGTGACGGAGATTGAGTATCTGCCGCCGCGTTAGGTCGATCACGGCAGGATAAAGGGGGTAACGATCTGGTAGCCAAGGTCATAGGACTAGGGCAACAAGAGAGAGAGAGAGAGAGAGAGAGAGAGAGAGAGAGAGAGAGAGAGAGAGAGAGAGAGAGAGAGAGAGAGAGAGAGAGAGAGAGAGAGAGAGAGAGAGTACTTAGATTACAAAAGGTCAATCTGTTGTAATTGTGGGAATTACAGTACTTAAGTTAAAGAGGCTCTCACCATCCACCATCACATCAACACAACACTATCACCACTACCACCAGTACAACACCACTATCACCGCTACCACCAGAACAACACACCACTATCACCACTACCATCATCACCACCACCACCCTCATCACACTACCCTCATTCTACCACCACGTCAATCAAAAACCATCCCTCTACCCTTCTCACTTTCCCCCACCACCGACACACACACACCCCTCCCTACGTACCAATGGCCCTCACGACACCTCCTTTGACAGCCATCAGCGGCCAACACACACACACACACACACCGGGCCTAATTCTCGACGCCCCAGATTCTCCCCCACTCACTCTTCAAAGTTCACGGGTGGGTTGTCTAACTCTAGTTTCTCCCTCCTCCTCTCCGTCCCCCTTTTCTCCCTCCCCCCATTTCCCCCTCCTCTCATTCCCTTTCTCCATCCTCTCCCTCCCCTTTTCTCCCTCCCCCTTTCTCCCTCCCCCTTTCTTCCTCCCCCTTTCTTCCTCCCCCTTTCTCCTCTTTGCCGTTAATTCCCTTCCATATCCAGTATCACACCAATCCCTTTGTATATCTTTCCAATCCTTCAGTACTCCTCCAATAACACCCCAATCCTCCTCAGGGCACTCCAATTTTTCCTATTCTTTTAATCTTTCATTTATAAATCTAATCTTCCGGTATGGTATTCCCTTCCCACTATACTCCCTCCCTTCTCCGCCATCCCCTCCCCCATCCTATACTAACCCCTCCCTTCTCCGCTACCCTTTCCCCATCCTCCTAACTCCTTCCATCTCCGGCACCCCTCCCCTTCTATTCTATTCCCCTCCCTTCCTCCAGCAACCCCCACCCCCAACCCTCACCGTCCGCCCCTTTAGCTTCCTGGAGCGCAAGTTTCAGTGGCACGAGTTCTGTTATTAAAAATCGCGAGCTCAGACGTTCGGTCATCACGGAGACATATTCTTATTTTGTTTATTACAAGAGGATAAACATTTAATTACTTCAAGTTATTCGGTAACATTAACACAAAAAGGCTTGGTGATGACCTGGAGGGAGAGCTGGTAGAGTGAATGAGTGTGTTTCGTGTGTGCGTGTATGTGTGTGTATGTGTATGTGTGTGTATGTGTATGTGTGTGTATGTTTCGTGTGTTTCGTGTGTGCGTGTGTGCGTGTGTGCGTGTGTGCGTGTGTGTGTGTGTGTGTGTGTGTGTGTGTGTGTGTGTGTGTGTGTGTGTGTGTGGGTGTGTGTGTGTGTGTGTGTGTGTGTGTGTTGTGTGTGTGTGTGTGTGTGTGTAAGCTGGCATGGAAAATATAACTTCAGGAAAATTGTCTGAAGGCAGGTCTTATATTTTCTTAAACTCTGGTTATTAATAAAGAACTAGGCCCTCTCCCTCCTCCCCTCTCCATGTATGCCCCCACCCTCTGTCTGACCCCTCCCCTTCCCATCTCCTTCCTGCTCTCCTTACTCCCTCTCTACCCCCTCCCCCTCTCTCTGGAATTTCTCTTTCCTCCAAAACCTTCTTTACCCCAATATATCAACTCGATCCAATTCCTCCACCCCTTCTCTCTCTCTCGCTCTCTCTCTCTCTCTCACACACACACACACACACACACACACACACACACACACACACACACACACACTCTCAACCTCCAACTCCACTTCCACCTCCACCTCTTCTCCTCCCTGTTAGTTCACTTCCTATCTCATCCATCCCCATCCTGTCCCCTCTCCGTCCCCCCCTCCATGCCCCCTCCTCATCCTGTCCCGAGTTCCAGGCTAAATAAAAAGATAATTTCCTCGTCCACGGTGGGGCTGGGGCGACTGGACCAGGAAGGAAGGGGGGGGGGTGGAAGGAGGAAGGGGGATGGAATGAGGAAGAAAGTGGGAGGAAGAGAGGATGAAATAAGGAAACAAGAGGGAGAATATGGGATAATAATGGAGGAAAAGGCGATGGGAGAAGGAAGAAAGAGGGAGGAGAGTGCAAAATTAAAATGGAGAGAGAAAATAGGAAGGGAGGTATAAAGAGAGTGGAAGGGAGATAGAAAGGAGAATGGTTGGGAAAAGAAACGAAAGTTAGAACAATTAATGAGAGCAGATGGAAGGAAAAGGTCCTAGAGAAAATAGAGTAAAATTAATTTACAGATAGTTGATGAAGAGAGTGTATGAAAAAAAAGTAATGAAACAGTAGGTAGAGAAAGGGAGATGAACTAATGGAATACGGAGAGCGAGTAGGTAGCAAAGAGAGTAGGAGAGAGAGTAAACAGAGAAGGGTAGCGGTAAAAACCCGTCACTGGGTGTGTTGTGGGGTGGGTGAGAGGAGAAAGAGGAGTGGAGGAAGGAGGAGGAGGGGTAGCTGAGTCCTGACGTGACCACCAGATGGCTGTCCTTCTTTTGAATTGGTCATCAAAAATTAGACTTGGGACGGCCGATAAAATAGTCGTTACTGGGGGCCGGGCTGCGCTGATGAAGGCAAGGGCTGGAGAGAGAGAGAGAGAGAGAGAGAGAGAGAGAGAGAGAGAGAGAGAGAGCAGAGAAGGTTTGGTAGGAACGACAAGCAGGGAAGAATAACGTTGAGGGAAAAGTAGAGGGTTAATCTCAATACCACATACTTCCTTCACACTTAATTTATCATCTACAAACCACAAGTGTTTTTAGTTTACATACCTTAGCTTCTTCTGTTTCCTAAGCCTGGTGTTGGCTAGAGGAAGAAATATTTTGATACCTGGAGCAAGGGTGATGATATAAACCGCTTACCAGTGTGTGTGGTTGTATACCCTTAACCAGGAGAAAAACGAAAAAAGGGGGGACTTGGAGTAGGCGAAAAGGTTTTGAAAAGGGGGAGGAAAGAGAAGTAGGAGTTACAATATAGATTTGGAGAGAGTACTGAAAGAGGAAGAGTGGGAGCGAGGAAAGGGAGAGTGGGGCAGGAAACTGGAGAGTGGGAAAGAGAGAATGGGAGAGTGGGAAAGAGAGAATGAAAGAGAAAATGAAAGAGAGAGCGAGCACATAGAAACGGAGAGTGAGCACAAGGAGAGGAGAATGAAAGCATGAACGGGGTGAATGTGAACAGGGAGAGGGAGAGTTGTATCAGTGAGAGAAAGAGAGAGAGAGAGAGATAGGGCCAGTAGCAGCAGTTGGCCCCATCCCACCCAGCTTCCATCTTCCCTCTCCCTTACTTATTTCACCATTAGTTTAGCCTGGATCCTCTTCTCAAAATGGCATTCCTAACACACACAGCTATGATTCGTTCCTCCCTCTCAGTGCTGTGTTGTGTGTTGACTTGGTGATTCTTATCTAATAGTTTTAAGTTAGTTCTCATTCATTGTCTCTGTGAAGTATAAAGTTTGTCATAATAAATTTTTTCGTCATTATGTTTTCTTCCTAATATTCCATTTCCTTTCTACCCTCATCCTCCCTTTTATTTTCTCGTTTTCCTTCCTTCCTTTTCTTTCCTATCTTCATTCTCTGTTCCCTTCCCTTCCATTCTTTTCCTTTTTATCTTCAACCTCCCTTCCCTTCCTTCACTTTCCTTCCTTCCCTATCTTTCATTACCATCTGGAGAGACTTCTGTATTCGTTGCTTCCTATGAGAATAATGAGGGATTGGAAGGGAAAGTTGATCGGGAAGACATTGAAGGAGAAAAAAAAAAACGAAAAATCGAGGAAATGAAAAACAAGGTCGTGTATGAAAGATGAAAAAAGATAAAAAAAAGGATAAAGTGTGTGAAGAATGAAAATTAAGAGACCAAAGAGGGTGAAATATTATAACAACAACAACAACAACAAAAACAACAACAACAACACTAATGTTTATGAAAGTAAATATAAAATAATAAAGAATAAAAAAAATAGCAAAGAAAGATAAGCAAGTGAAACAAAAACAAAGGGACAAAAAAAGGAAAGAAAAAATAAACTTACGGAGCAGCTAAGTAAAGGAGAGGAGAGGAAGGGAGAGGAGAGGAGGGGAGGAGAGGAAGGGAGGGAGAGGAGATAAGAAGGGAGAGGAAAGGAGAGGAGAGGAGAGGAAGGGAGAGGAGAGGAAGGGAAAAGAAGAAGAGCCAGCAAAAATATAAGGGAAAGAAAAAAAAAATCGGTGGCGAAATGGAGCGTTTGTGGACCTCATGTAGCCTCCCTTTTGTCCCAGGTGGCGGACTAACCATTCAAACCCACACTTGGTCCATTCTCCGAGCTGATCCTTAATTTTTTTTCCCTTCCTTCGTGTTCCCCCTTCCCTCCCTGCCTGTCCCCCTCCCTGCCTCCCTCCCTGCTCACCTACCTGCCTCCCTCCATGCCCCCCTTCCTCCCTGCCTGCCCCCTCCCTGCCTCTCAGTTCCTCAGCCTTTTATACTTGTGCATTTCGTAAGAAGGACACATTTATAGAACTTTTCATTGAGCGTCTCCTCCCGTCCTCTCCTTTCTTTCTTTATTTTTTTTATTTCTTCTGTCCGACTGTCTGTATGTCGTTCATTCATTCTTTTTCTCTCTACACTCCTTCCTCTCCTATAGGGATCTCAACCCCCTTCCCCTTTCCTACTCCTCCTCCACCTCCCACCCCCCGTCATTTTTGCTTCTCGCTTTGCTCCTCATGTTCAACCTCTTCTCTGTCCTTATCATGCATTTATCCTTTTCCTTAATCCTACCAGTACTTCTTTTTTTTCAACTATTTTTCTTCCTCCTCCTCATCCTTTTATTCCTCCATATTTTTCTTCTCTTACTCTTTCTTCTCCTCTTGTTTTCTCCTCTTCCTCCTTCTCCTCCTTTCTTCTTCCTCTTTCAGTTTCCTTTTTCTCTTATTCCACCATTATCTTCTACTCCCCTCCCTTTATTTCCTACTTCTTCTCTGCCGTCCTATTCCATTTTACATCTAGTATTGTCTTGGTCCCGTCTCCTATATACATCACGTTTTTCTCTAGTGACGCCCACAACAGACACAGACACTCACACACACACAGAGATACACACAGATACACACACATATACACACACATAGATACACACACAGATACACACACAGACACACACACAGACACACACACAGATACACACACAGATACACACACAGATACACACACAGATACACACACAGATACACACACAGATACACACACACAGATACACACACACAGATACACACACACACAGATACAGACACACACACACATCCTCTATTAATCATCTTTCTTCGGGGCTGCGAGAGTAAAGATCTGAGCGTCGCTGCAGTGGGTTGCATAAATCACCAGTTTTATTGCAGGCATCGACAACCCTCCGCCCGGGCTACAAACACCGCCCCTCTTGCTGCCCCTAATGTCTCTCTCTCTCTCTTATTCTTAATGTTGTTATGACTCACACTCTCCATCTCTCTCTATCTATTCTTTATTTTTGTTATGTCTCCTTCTCTCTCTCCCTTTTATGTTTTTCTGTCTGTCTCTACATTTTCCTAAGTCTCGTTCTCGCTCTCTCCACCACCATCCATCCATCCATCCATATATCCATACATACAGTAACCATGTAACTTGTATGACCACGTGACGAATGTGGGGCGACAGTAACAAAAGCCGACGAGCAGTAAGTAAAGCCTGGCTCCCACACCCTGCCATTCCCTGACTTGCCTTGACCTCCCTTTCCTTGCCTTGCCATTCCCTAACTAACCCTACCTTGCCTTGCCCTGCCTTACTCTGCCCTACCTTGTCATGCCCTGGTCTGTTCTGTCATGTCCTGCGTTGCCCTACCATGTTTTGCTGAAGAGTCATGAACAAATTCTGCCCCACAGATCAACAACTCTTCCCCACAGACCAACAACACCAACCCACAGATCCACAACACTGCACAACAACAACACAATAAATCCACAAATCAACAATACAAACCCACAACACAACCCCATAGACCAACATCACAACCCTACAAACCCACAACACAACCTCAGAGACCCACAACTCTTCACTACAGACCAACAACACAACCACTCCATAAAGAAACTCAATGTCAAACACCATCACGGACCAACTTGATATAAAAGGACCAATTGGACCCAGGGACCACCTCCAGACCCTTCTTCAACCCCAGTCATCCCCGGAAAGACCAACTCTCCAGACCTCGGGGACAACAGGACAAACCGACCCACCGACCGCCTGGTAACACGTAACACAAAGGTCAGCTTCACCTCCCTCCTTTACAGCTAGTACACACACACACACACACACACACACACTTTTTATATATACAGTTTACTCATGCCTTTATTCCCCACACACGAGTACTTCCATGAACAGTCACCCACTAAAGTCCACTGTCACCCGCCATTCTACAAAATATAAAAATATGGAGGAGTTAGATATGCAAAAAGTGTAGCATTTTCTCGTACTGTTAATCCAAATATAACAAATGATAATGATAATCATTCAAGTGTTAGTAAAGTAATATAATCATAAAGTATTACTGCCTGACAAAAACACAAGTCTATTATATTGTAGATGAATTGAACCCTCGAATCCAGGCTCTTATGTACGAATTCTTGAAGGTAACTGTACGGTACATGTAATAATAAGCCCTGGAGGTGAGAAAAACAATCTGCATCGTACGGGAAATAATCCAGAATATTGTGTTACCTATACGCAAGGAAAATATAATATAAAAGGGGAAATTCTTCTTTCATATTTTTCTGAGCATTAGCAATCTGACAAAAGTTCGCTATCAAATGTGACCTCGGGACAAGAGATCGGATGGTTAGTTACGTTCATTCAATATTATTTTATTATATTTTCCTTTTCAATACCAATTCTGGGGTGAGATGAAGGTCGTACAGTCGTGAACATACGTGTCCTCTATCTATCTCTCTGAACTTCACTCACTTGAAACTATTCCGAGGAGCTTTGCATTTTGTTATATAATAATCCTCTCGTTAATTAGCAGTATACTTTGTTTTAATAATATATAATTATATCAATGAATTAATGAAAGAGGAAAAGGATGTATGATTTCTTGCACCTCTCTATATAGAAGCAATCTGTTTATAAGTTTATGTCTTCAAGGTAAATATAACATTTGAAGTTTTCCTGTGATGTTATAGGTGTATAGTTTAATGTGCATCACCGATCAGCAGTTCAAGATTGCCTAAAATAATGTTCTAACCTTTGGACGACCTTTCCCTTCAACAGTAAAATCTTCTGATGGTTGTTAGAGACATGCAAACAAAATATTCTTCTCTTCTCATGGCTAGTAGATTTGGGAGTGGGGAATAATTTTCGTTTGTAACCGTACACAACCTCCCCGAATGACCCGAGATATATTTTACATTTCTCTTGGTGCGCTGACAGAATTTTGCTCATTCCGTGTCGATCCCCCACCGGTCGTACATAACAAGACTGAATTACTTAAAGATACATCCAGTCCGCGTCCTCCATGGTTCACATTTTGCCTATTCCATGCCAGTCCTTCATCCTTTGGTTATCGAAAAATGATATATTTGGCCAGGATTGGAGTAGCACATATATATTCAAATATTCGCACGCATGAACTTGCAGGCACAGACATAAGCTGGACACAGATACATACAAGGAGAAACAAAAACACACACAAACACACAAACACACAAACACACAAACACACAAACACACAAAAGCACACACACACACACCACTTAAAACATCCCAAAGTATCATATACATTTTACTGAATTTTGGTGCACCCCAGACAATTTTACCAGTGACAGGGAAACTCTGCATCCACCAAAGATTTAAAAACTAGTTCAGTCAACTCACCTATGACGGGTTGAGTTGTTACTGTCATATTTTACGTAGGTTCATGTCAAGCAAGAAAATCTTCATAACTGGATCAGATATATAGAGGTTACAGGTATAGTTGCCTCAGGGAGGGCTTACACACATGCGTTGTCTTTTGTTATATATTAGCACTATCGAATGGACATGCATAAATTAATTCATAACTACAGGACCACTTGACCGAGGTGTTTTACCTTCGCAAACGTCGTATCCATTCCTCAAAGTTTTATCTTTTAGATGGAATCGCTATCTAATAAACACCATTTACACAAGTGAGGACACTTAGGCTTTCAGCCTTTAATCCTCATTTTTCTCAATATAGAAAAAACGCAGAGCATTTCACGAATTATTGTGACACCTCTAACACAGGGGATGGAAAATAGGACGGAGAAATCATTGAATAGCTCAACATTGTAAATCTGGGTTTATGTCATATACATCTACTAGTGTTAGTTCAAGTGTAATATAAAAAAAGTAAGTCTTGGTTAATTACAAAGATTTTAAATTTTGGCCAATATTTAAGAGTTCAGTAAATGTTCTGGGGACAGAGTTCACGAGAGCTAGTTCTGCCCTCGACCCCCTCCCTGTCTTAAACCCATCCACCAAACCCCTTGATCCCCACCATGCCTCCAGTACCTCACTCTCTACTTCCATCCCTCCCTCTCTGCTTCCCTTCCTCCATCCCTCCCTTACTACCCTAACCCATCTATCCCGTCCCACCCTTAGCTCCTCCTCCCTATCTCCTTTCCTTCGACCCCCTCCTCACTACTCATCTCTCTCCATCCTTCGTCCTCGTCCCGTATCTGACCACACCCTTGTTTTTTGTTCTCCTTTCATTTTCATTCTATTTTATCATTCATTCATTCATTCATTTCAACGTTCACATACATATTGTATATCCACCCATGCTTCCGTTTCATTCTGTAATTTTTTACTGCACTTCTCATTCATTTGTGATTACATTTCCTCCATTCATTCACTAATTCCTTCATTTACCCATTTCGTATGGTTATTCTTTTTTGCTTACCTTGCTAGCAACGCTCTTCTAAAATGTTAACTCTAACTTATAATCATTATAATGCAGGCAAACTAAATTCAATTATTTTCCTCTGACGTAATAATTATCACACATACTCCATACTCATTTATTCTCTTTTATGTACTTATTCAATATTTCACACGTGTTAGCACTTAGTCACCATAGCGTGATTTGTATTAAGATCACCTCATCCATACTCCAATAATTTTAAGACGACGAAAATGTACAACATGGCCCTCACATTAAATACTTGGCTATTTTGGTAAATGCAATTCAAGATAAGCATAATAAAAAGTACCCAACTTGATATTCATCTGCAAAATATAAATACTGAAATAAATGCAAAACCGATAATAAAATAAATAAATAACGCACTAATAGTATCACCCTCTGTAGTCAATACTCACATTTCTCTCCCTCTCTCTGCCTTTGTCCTCTCTTCCTCTTCCTCTCCCTTCCCGCCCCTCATTTCTTCCTTCTATTGAATCTTATGCCTCTTTTGTAACTTTTGTGTCTAATATGCCATATTTACATAACACCTATTTTCACCTATTCCCCATTTTCTGATCTAACCTCAACAGTTTTATCTATTCATCCATATTCTAATCCATCCTCTTCATCCATCCTCTTTCATTCCTTATGCCCCTACACTACCTTTATTATTTATCCTCTCTCTCCCCCTCATCCCCCCCCCCCACGACCAGCCATCAGAGAACCATCTACATAACCAATACTGTGTGTGTGTGTGTGTGTGAGAGGCGTGCTCCCCATACAGCCTCAAAAGATACGGCCACCATCAATATAATATAGGCTGACCCCGCCCTACCTTGGGACTATAGGTGAAGGGGAGGTATACAGAACAGACACCTTACAACACCCACCCATACACTACCAACCACTATTCTCATACCTGATGTACTTTAACACACTTTTGACGCAACATAACACTTTTGACGCACTTAACGCGCTCCTCTGGTGTACTTTAACACACTTCTGACGCACCGTAACTCATTTTAGACTCACCTAACGCACAGTTGCCAGTACTTTTAAATGGTACAGTCACCGTTGTCAGTCCCCCTATTCCTGTACTAGTTATAAGTGCTGGCAACTGTATATACCTTACACGACCACCACATACGGTACACCAATCGTTTAGGCGACTATTGATTCCTACAAACTATACAACATATTTCTATACTCGTGATCTGTTTCCTACCATAGTTTGGAAAAATTATTCATTCTTCATTTCACCCATAACAAACGACGTCTTTAACGCTCTCCCCCGACACACCTTACTGAATCCATTCCTAAACAACCACGACACACATCTTTGATATGACTTACAAATGTTTATGTACCAGTTTCTGATGCATATTTTACCACCCACTCCTAAAGCACATCCTTAACACATCTTAGCCACATCCTTAACACATCCTTAACACTACTGACGCACTCTGACGCACACACAACTCCCTTATACCAATACCTGTCTCATTTCAAACATACTGATAACTAACTCTCCGTATATCACTCACTGGCATCCCTCACATATACTTCTGAACTATCGTATTCCAGTACCAGCAGTGCTATAGTCACTCCCAAACCTGGACACATTCCTCAATCCAAAGTCACCTTGAACCAGTGAGTCCAAGAATATTTATAAATATACCTATGTTTGTCAACTTCAAATGCTTCGGACTCATTAATTTACTGTAACTGTGCCGGACTTATGAACTGTGCCGGACTTTTGTTCATGATAGTACAATACAATATACACAGTATAAACACACTGATTCCTTTCACATACTACAGACACCTTCACACCCTTGCCTTATAATACCGTAAATATACTTCTGGTGCACAGCTCTCACACTTTATATTTATCCATGTTTCTGTTTTGCACACATATTCTGTATTACCACAAAAATATAATATAAACAATAGGACAAAGCTGTAACTCACGTTGAATATAATGCATAAATATGTACTCTGCGAGTGACAGAAGAAGGAATCGTCTTTATATTTCTTGCGTGGGCAACAAAAAGGTCTTATGAATGCCATGCATAAAAAGCGAGAAAAAAATATGGGACCATTTCTCAAACCTGTGCATCGCAGATTAGAACAGAGCCCACCCTGCCTCCAGACCACCGGCACCACCACAACACACTTTACACGAGGCATAACACACCTCCAACACATTCACTCCCGCCACCAGACAGCCATTCACACACACTTGACGCCACTCCAACATGACCTCACCGTGAACTCCCAGTCACCTCATCAATCTTCTTTGATATACTTACCATCCATTTGCACACACCTTCAACCCCCACAACACACGCAATGTCGAACCTCCTCCTCCTCCTCTTCCACCTACTCCTGCCATCATCTTTGTCAATATACTCGTGTTCTCTAAACTCTCCAACATTACAATCCAAACTAAACTAACGTCACCTCAACCTTAAAGCATAGTCATACTTAACCTATAATATACACACAGTCACACATCTTGCCTTCAATATTCTTAGTTTAAATTGAACACCCATAAATATAATATTCTCTCACTACGCCGACACACACAACCTATAAGCCATACATAACCATTTATACCACTACACACAGAATAACCTTTTTCAATGCCACAACACATTAACACCAACGCAAACACACAGTCTAATCTTTCCATAGCCATCACACACGGTCTAACACGGTTAATATCGACTAGCATACTGTAGCACACCGCAGTCACAAGCCAACACAAATTACCTATCCTGTTTTCCCTTTAGCACAAGGATTGCATTAGAATACTCCAATTCCTGACACACACACACAGACTAACCGAGCAACCTTTAATAATAAATAAGCAATATAATGCTGCTCCTTATTTAAAACGTTCTCCCATACACCTCCCTGTGCGTATCCCTTCTTCAACCAACCCTCTTCCTCTCCTCATCCACCTTCCCATCTCTCCAACCCCTTTCTCAACCAGCTTCTTATCTTTCCATCCCCTCCTCAACCAGCTTTCCATCTCTCCAACCCCTTCCTCAACCAGCTTCTTATCGCTCCTATCTCTTCCTCAACCACCATCTGATCTCCCTTATACCCCATCCCTTAACCAGATTCTTATCACCCTTAATCCTTCCTCAACCAGCCTTCTCTATACCTGCATCCCCCGTCCTTCACCCTGCCGTCCTTACGCCCACCCTGCTGCACCTTCTGACAGTTGATGGGCGAGTGTGAGGGTGTAGTGGGCTCATCATTCTCACCTGGCGGGACTCCACCCAGGTTGACCCCCCCTTGAGTGTGACTGGCTGGTCCGGGGTTATCACGAGTGATTTATTGCTAACAGGGTCAGAGTGGAACATCCCCATCATCATCATCATATCCAGCACACACAGATACACACACACATACACACACACACACATACACAGATACACACACACACAGATACACACACACACACAGATACACACACACAGAGATACACACACACACAGATACACACACACACATTTAAAAATATTGAGGTAAAAGTACAAAGGTATCGTAAATTTCCTGTCCGCTCCCGACACAAGTCCTCGAGCCTCTAAAATGTCAAGAGAAAATAGTACAAAACAGTTTCACTCCACGTGTGTCAGAAATGTCGAGATAAAAGTACTGATGTAATGATATGTTTTCCTATACACACACCTGACGAACACAGCGTCGAGTGTGTTGAAGGTGTCTGGAAAATTATATATATTTATAAGCCATCGTATACTTTCCTTACTTTAATTTGTGGTCCACCAATTTATCAGATTTTTTAGTGGTGTTCAGGCAGCCAATGTTAAAGGCATTGTTGTCGATAATTCTAAAGTATAATCAAGTCACTGGACGAACATAGAACGAACATAATGATAAAAAATAGAGGATAACATGTCAGCTTCAGTTGTGTGTATTTTCTGCGTTATTAAGCTCCTCGCATGAAGCGATTTGAGGAGCATTACTGTATAATTAGGTTTAACAAAACAGGAAACTTCAATATTATTATTCATCATTGAATGATTTTCAGTGTACTGCACTACATATGTCTTCTTACAACAGAACTTTCTTAATGCCTTACCGTTTCAATGAACTTCAGAATTTAACACCAACTAATGCCAGACGATTTTAATTTTAACACGGGCGGGTTTCTGAGTTGGATGGCTCAGTCCCTGTAAAGAGTTTGATATCGTAGCTTGGTTTTCTTCAGTGTGAGGAGCCTTTGTGTGCGTCTGATGCAAATGCCAATCCCGGTACCAAAATCCAGGGTCGTAAAAGTGGTGAGATGATTCATGAGCCCCGTAACTAGTCAGTGTTCAATAAGAATTCAAATCAGCCGCGATCAAAACATTGCTGGTTTTACCTCACTTTATGCTGTCGTCGTGATGAAATGGTGAAGGGAAAATGTTCTTCTAAACCAATCAGAAAAACAAGATACTGCTGACACAAAGGTAAATAGAGACTTTTTCCGCGTTTAATTCTCCTTCCTAAATTATTTGGACTTAATTAGTTTAGAGGCACAAGAGTCGTCACTGTCACTCAAAATTGTTAAGGGGATTGTCTTTGTTAGTATTGGAAAATTTGCGGCAACTTTACCTCTCCAAATTGCACAAAGAAACACAGTACCTCACTATAGCTTTTAGAGACAATGATTCATTCGTTTCCTAGCATAGTTTGGAGGAATCAGTTTCTTCGAAGTTACCTACTATATCAAAGGTCCCTTGAAGTCTGGATACATTATGTGTTTGATTGCCCAGGCAAAAACACTCCTAATAAATCCGAGTAATAGCATGTTCATTGTTTGTTTTTATATGAAGTGTGTGTGTGTAGGTGATGAAAGAACAACAAAGGGTCCTGAGAGCTTATTATTACATACAGGACAGTACGTCAACAGGCTATCGAATAACAATCACCAATATATCTTAATGTGGTATTATGATTACCAAGCAACAAGAACACTGCGGAGAACAATCACAATCACCACTGTATGGATACAGAGCTGTATGAATTTTTAAACTTATCGAATAACAAGACCTGTAAGGAGAACAAACACTTATTTTTTATGTTACTACCGTATGGGCATCGATAACACATTCATTATCAGAAACAATTACCACATTCACATTTTCTTTCTGAAGCTATCTGTAATACTGTAGTGAAAAAGAAAGCAAGTTCTTCGACCTATACCTCTGTCCCTCTCACCCCCACCCACCCACCCACCCACCAGCCTTGTTCTGGTATGTGAGGGCGTGTGTTTACCCCAAGTCCCTGGTGATGACGGAGAGGACTGAGCACCGCTAGACGCCAGTGTTCTCGCCTTCACAGATCCCTTTCAGCCCAGCCCTCACCACCATTACCGTGTTCCAGGAAAGACCACCTCCTTCCTACTCCTTACCCGCTTCCTTCCTTCCTTCCTCTCCCTCTTAAGTTTTAGACGTATATACTCTCCCACTCCCTCCACTCTCTCTCCCCACTCTCTCTCTCTCTCTCCTTAAAGTTCCTCTTACATGATGCTCACTTTTGATGCTACTCCTCTACGTTTGGTTCATCTATCTAAACTCTACATAATTACCTCTTCTTAGCCATGATTTCCCAACCATGTTCTGCTTCTCTCATTAGGTTACCTTCCGTCTTTCTCTTCCCTTTCTACCCTTCCACTGCCTTCCCTTACATTTTCTACTTTCCTTCCTCCTCCTTCCTACAAAACCCTCCTCTCCTCTATTTATCTTTATTTCCATACATTTCTCTCTACGCTTCTTTCCATGCATCCCAACCCCGGCTTTTCTTTACTTTTTCTTCTTTACCAAGACCTCACTTCTTCCCACGCCACCTTATACTCTCCCATTTTCTGTCTTTCCTTACCTTTTTCTCCCCTTTTCCTGACGCTACTCCCTACCTTCCTCTCCCTCCCTACCATCCCGCTCTTTCTTCTCTCTCTCTCTCTCTTCTTTTTCTTCTTTCTTCGCCCTTTTCTGCTCTCCTTGGCCACCCTTTCCATTCACACATCCACAGGTTCAGCCCCTCCAAGGAGTCACCGGTCGACTTCCCTATTATTCCCTTCCCACCGACCCGTCACACGTATGTACACTCACAGGAAAAAATCCGTCATACGCGATATAAAGCGGCTACAAACAGAATTCCTTCACACCATAAATAAAGGCAAATAAATAAAACAGTCATAACCGATACAAGACTAAATTTCCTTCACACTAAAAAACAAAATGCACCGAAGTCTTTCACACTAATACTTAATAAACACATATACCCGATACAAGAATATATTTAACGTCCTCCACACGGGGTAGTAAATATATTTTTAAACTCAATACATAAATATGTATAGGTATGAGTTTTCCTTCATCCTTTTTCTCTGTATATTGTTTATTTATAGATTTCGGTGAAATACTATTTTCTGATAACTCACCGAAATTAATATGGAGGTCAGGGATAGGATGGAGGAGGCTGAGATGACGTAATAAGTGTGTGAGTTGTTTAATTAAGAGATGGAATTATAATGTAGACAATATTCGTCTGCATATTGTATTTTTGATGAGGCTATAATTATATACCCCACCAAATAATTACACTTGGAAACAATCAGTAAAAACATTCTAAGAACTATTTTTTTTTAAGATACAGTTAGTTGTTTCATAATATATAAAATTATACAAAATATATTTATAAACCACGAGTTGAGAGTAAGGGTAATAAACACAGTACGTGGGGGAGACTATATTAGAGAAAGTTACTTTGTATTCACCACAAGTCGGTGTTAGCACGTGGAGTTTGAAGCAACATTTCTTACTTCCTCTACTTTTCTGTCACCCAACATAGTCTTTACATGAATGACACTCCCATTTCCCAACCCATCCTCAACATCCGTATTATACTACTCTTTTACAAACATAATACTGATAAAGAACCTTTGTTAGCCCACAATTGTAGGAAATGTGAGAGAAACTTGGCAGTGAAGTGGAACAACTAGATAATCTTCCAAACGAACCTATTAATTACGCATTCACTGAATCTTACACAACTGTCTGATTGTCCTGCACTAAATACATACATTGGGCAAGTAATAAAAGTGAAAACGTCCAGGGAGACTTTGCCTTGAGGGGGTAAACGTTTGTGAACGAATTGGATGGCGACTTACTCCACAAAACTACGTCAAGAAACAGTCCGCCTCTGTATACAAGTAGGGGGATTTGTTTTGTTGTAGTTTGAAGGAATTAGTAGCCCTCCATGCACGCCGCTAAACACAGATTATCCCCAGCAGTGCAGACAGTAAAGTAATGTCCTATATATATATATATTTTAATTTATTGTCCCAGATTACTATTCTCAGAGCACCGTAGACGAGTTGTAATGTGGCTATTTGACAATTCATAGTTTTTTGTTCGTTTTATTGAGGTCAGAATCATATGTATCAGCCTAAATATGACCATAATCGCCGGGGTGAGTTCCAAGAGACATTAAACTATTTTGGAAGAGTGGCTTTCCTATTGATAATGTTTTTGTCTCATCACCAAACATTATACAGTTAGTGGCATGCAAACCTCCTCTGAGGGGGAAGGTTTAACCCATAACACAGTCTCATTGGGAAACTGAATAAGAGTGACTATGTGTATCACGCAAAAGGTGTATTGTTACTTGTTTTCTGTGTGTGTTATCTCTTTGTGTAACCTCTATACAGCAGACCGACCAACACAAAACCGACCAACAAAACACCGACTAATACAACACCGACTAATACAACACCAACATAACACAAAAGCACCAACATAACACAAAAGCACCAACATAACACAAAAGCACCAACATAACACAAAAGCACCAACATAACACAAATGCACCAACTTAACACAAATGCACCAACTTAACACAAAAGCACCAACTTAACACAAAAGCACCAACTTAACACAAAAGCACCAACTTAACACAAAAGCACCAACTTAACACAAAAGCACCAACTTAACACAAAAGCACCAACTTAACACAAAAGCACCAACTTAACACAAAAGCACCAACTTAACACAAAAGCACCAACTTAACACAAAAGCACCAACTTAACACAAAAGCACCAACTTAACACAAAAGCACCAACTTAACACAAAAGCACCAACTTAACACAAAAGCACCAACTTAACACAAAAGCACCAACTTAACACAAAAGCACCAACTTAACACAACAGCACCAACTTAACACAACAGCACCAACTTAACACAGCACCATATACTTCCCCCTGACCACCAAAACCATGTGTGTGTGTGTGTGTGTGTGCATCATATCCAAGGTATTATAATAAACCTCAGAGGCATCATTAGCAATAGCCCAAACCATTCCCCCCCGATTATCATGTTGACGACCCAATAAAACTGTAAATCGTGTCTCTCTAATTCCCTTCTTTGGTGGAATATAGTTAACAAAAAAATAATCAAAGAAAAAGCACCAAGACACACGGAAATTGTGTCGTTAAAATATCTTTTTATTATTATTGTTATGTTGCTGCATGACGATAACAATCAAACTTAAATTTTCTTCTCATTCCATCCATTAATATCCCTTCACTAGACAAACCTAATGGAAAATTTAATAACCATTTTAAAAGGAAAACACACCATTGTGAAAGCTTAGCCTACTTATTCACCGTGTCAATATGACGAGGATTTATACAAAAACACACTATCTGTATAGACAATATCTCGTTGAAAAAAAGAGAGAAAAAAAAAACATGTTTGGGATCAGTGTCAGGTGACCCCGAATAGCAAAGGAGGGAGGGCAGACGTGTACCATTATGGCGTCTCCTGCTCGGCTCCCCCACGCTGGATAAAGGGAGGAAACAAGGGATATAAGGCTTTGGACACCCTTACCACAGAGGCCAGGGGGCGCAGTGGGAGTGCATTTTGTTCCCTCTTGTCACCTGGCCCTATACGCACAGTCCTGCTTTTACTCCTCTTCTTCCCGCTTCACTTACACCTCTTTTTATTGCTGCTCCTCGTCCTTTTTTCCACCTCCACCTCCTCCTCCTCCTGATTCCACACTTGCACATCCACCTCCTCTTCCCTTTCTTCACCTTCATCGTCAGTTCATCCTTTGTCTCCTCCTCCTCCTCCTCCTCCTCCTCCTTCTCCTTCTCCTCCTCCTCCTCCTTCTTCCCTATCTTTGGGAGGCGTTGTCTTGAGGTTTTATATTAATGTGAGTTCATGGGTTTCGCTATGGTGATCGTTGGTCGTGATGCGCACCGTCATCTTCATCACTATCATCATCACCGTCGTCACTCTGTTACTGTTATTACTCTCTAACGTGGCTTCCTTCTTCAGTGTCATCATCATCATCTCTCTTATCTTCATCAATGAATAACCCCTCTTTATTTTTTGGACCCATATTTTCGATAGCCAGTGTCTCATCATTTTTCTCCTAAAACGGGACAACATCAGTCGTATTATTCCCTTAGAAATGTATCGGCCCCTTCAGAGCAGTTACCATTTGATGTATAATGATGCACATAAAATTAAACACACAAATGGAGGAATAGAATATGCAGGTTATACGTATACTATGTTAGAAAAAATATTGATGTGCATTGTGTGTATTTATAACATTATATTCTTCCCCTGCGCCATAACACAGTGACGTTGACATTTCCTTCACCATCCTCTCTCTCTGCCATCGATATGTTATGGTTCTACTTGTCAGTATTGATCTACAGCCGTTAACACTAGCCGGCATTACTATTCCTTCCCTCACTGCTGTCATCATCATCAGCATAATCACTCGATTTCTAAACATTCTCCTTCTTTAGTCGTTATTATTTATTTAGGTACCATTAGATTAGAATCCAAATGTGTTTCTTGGCTGTCCATATACTCAGATGGTGGATTCCATTTGCAACAAATGCTCTCAGCGCTAAATATAAGAATAATTGATACATACACGACTTGAGATAATATTTCTTCATACATAACCAAGATGCTCATTTCCATCCGTCAGTATATTAAAGTAAAAATCTTTCGCTTCTTCCTCCGAGAGTGGTTAAGATGTTTTTTTGTTCATTATCTTAACGAGTCTTTGATCATAATGTAATTACTATCCAAACATACATTTCATAATGTTGGACAATTCTTCCAATCCCGTCCCTACAGCCCACCATTTCTCTTGTGTTACCTCATCCTCTCAACTCTGCCTCTTCATCATCACATTATCTCATCCATCCATCCAACCCACTCTCTTTAACCCAATATTTCTATGCTATACTGAACGACACTCCCACCCCTCACACTGAAGCTATTAATTATATTAATTACTCGCTCTGCACAGCATCCATTACAGTTATTCCTCTAGTACAGCCTGGTTCCTATAAAATGAAGACCGTTCCCTCCAACATCCTATAATATTCAAAAAATTAAGTACAAGATCGTTCCCCTAACATCAAACAAACTCCTTTAAATCTCAACATTTTTTCTTACAACGTTCATCCCCATCTTTACCTCAAACACATCCTCCCTTTCAAAACAAAACACTCCTATACAGTTTATCCTCTCAACTCAGCCCCCACCCATCTCTCTGTGTCTGTCTCACCCATCTATCAATATGTAAGTCACATCATCATGCCCGTATCACCACCACGAACACTACCATCATCCCCATCAGGTATTATCGCTGGTAATGGTCCCCTGCCTTCTCTCCTGCCCAGATCCCCTGCTGTTACACACTCGAATCTTCACATTATCACCATTACACTCACCATTAGCCTCCCGGTAACCTCAGGACTTAGCACCATTACCTTCGAGGTCAACAGTGTGCACCTACTTTGTTATTCGTGGTGTGGTTTAGTGTGCTGTGCCTTGCTGTGGTGTTGTGTTGTGTTGCCAATATGTGTGTTGCCAATGTGTGTGTGTGAATGTGTGTGTGTGAATGTGTGTGTGTGAATGTGTGTGTGTGAATGTGTGTGTGTGTGAATGTGTGTGTGTGTGAATGTGTGAATGTGTGAATGTGTGTGTGTGTGCGTGTGTGTGTGAATGTGTGAATGTGTGTGTGAGAGAGAGAGAGAAATACCAATTGAGTTTGATGGACCTAATGGGTACATAATGCGTAAAAGATCAAAGTTCAAGTAACTACTACTGTAACTCCAAAAGAGATTGTTTGAGAAAAAGGGAGCCGGATTATCAGACACATCCACACTCTAGATAACCAACCCGTATCGACAAGTTGTGTTCCTATGGTTCAGGAAGCAACTAATTCGACTACAGCTGCCTGGGAGGAATGTTAATATGTTTCCTTGGTTGTCACATGGTTTCGAGAAAAACGTGCAGTCACTTTAACAATAAAGAGGAAGATGAAACAATAATAATAGCAATAATAACAATATTAACAATAATAATAATAACAATAATTATAATAATAATAATATTAATAATATTAATAATTATATAATCCATAAATGTGAGTAGAGGACAGAAGGTACCAAAAAGAGCTAACAGATTTGATCATGAGGAAAAATAAGTCTAAGGAAGGAAGGAGTAAGAGGGAAGTTGTGCATGGGGGAGGTGATGTTGAAAGATTGAGAGGGAAAGCAAGGATACTGAGGGCACCTAGAGTTTGTTGGTAAATAGGAAGAAATTTCGGGGAGAAAAGGTGTAGACTGGAGTAATAAAGACGGTAGTACAAGAATATGAATTGGAGAACAGGACGTGTTGGAGGAAGGAAGGACGAGAGGAAGGAAGGAAGGAAAGAAGGACGAGATGAAGGAAGGACGAGATGAAGGAAGGAAGGAAGGAAGGACGAGATGAAGGAAGGAAGGAAGGGATGAACTAAGGACGGAAAGGGAACACAGTGAAGGTTGTGGAACGGTAATAGAAGACTGCAATGTGGCACAATGAAAGAAACGAAGGAAGATGACAACGGGTACTGACAGTGGGAGGGGGAGGTAAGGGTCGAGCAGTGGGGTCAAAGGGAGGCAGAAATGGGGAGCAATGAGGGGGACGGGGACAGGCAGAAATATTGGGGACGTTGAAAGGGGACGAATAAAATAGGTGGGGAGGGATAGGGGGCGAGACAGTTAAAGGGGTCTGCAAGGAAGAGAGTAGTGGGAAGGGGACGGTAAGGAAGGTGTTGTAAGGGGATTTTGAGAGAGCAAGGTGAGAGAGGCATGTGATTTGATGTTTTTTAAGGGGGGAGACAATGAGAGGGGTGTGATGAGAGGGAAGCTGCATGACGGGGGCGATGTGAGAGGGGGTAAAGAGGGGGTAGAAAGAGGAAGAGGAGGAAGGGGGCGGTGCGTGATAGCGTTAATGTAATTGTTTTGCGTGTGGCTGGCGAGGGTGAACAACAAGAGTGTAATTGTGTTAGCGCCGTGGACCCGCCATCACCACACACACACCCGAGGCCGATAAATCTCTCTCTCTCTCTCCACCCACCTTATGGCCCACAGTCACGGAATTCGGCGCTCACGTGACATTTACCTCCACTTCCTTCCACTTCCTCCTCCTCCTCTTGTTCCTTCTATGCTCTTATCCTTTCTTCCCAATCTTCATTTCATCTCCTTCAACCCTCTCCTCCACTCCCTACCACCAATTCCTTTTTAATTCAAGCATACATACATACAGCCCCTCTACTTCCCGTCTACACTCTCACCTACATTTCCTTCCACTTTCCTATCATGTCACTCACACTAGTAGATCGGAAACATCTTTTGTAAACACGTACACATACACACACACACAAGGCTCCGGATAGACAGAGGATTAACATATTTTCTAGCTTGGCTCGAGAAAACACTCGGCAAAACACACCTTCTACTAAAGCATCCATCTCTCCAAGGTGTTTCTGAATGGGCGACAAAATGTGTATAATTAACCTCATCACACCCGCCACCCAGCGTGGGAAAAACACACCGGTGAATTTGTTGTTTTGACTCGTGACGGAGGCGGGGCTGTGTGACGCACTGTATAAACTACCATAAGTCGGTTTGGCAGGACGGGAAATAGAATTAGACGTTGGTGTGTGTGTGTGTGAGTGTTTGTTTCGTTTCAAGTTTTTAGCTGAGGGTTAAGTATGAAAGGAAACTATTATCACGAAAATTTGCAAACCCTGCCAGTAAACCATATATTGTGTGTATACATAAAAAGTTACCAGAGAATGATAAAGAAAAAATATAAAATTATTAGATAAGAGAAAAATGTTAACAAAATAAAAGCTAAGAGAAAATGTGGGCCAAAAGGCCAAGATTGAGAACAACAAGGAGAAATGACAAATATAGTGACTGAGCGAAACAATACAATAAAAAAAAGAAAATAACACTGAGACAAATATAATATCAGAACAGAATAGTATTGATGGAAGAAGAGAACCAAGATAAAAATTAGACCACCTTAGACCTAGAAGACTCTTTTTGGACGTGTGAGAATTAGATAAAGATGAGGGACAGCAAACACGAAGGTAAACAAAGAGGAAAAGAAGTCGGGACGGGTGCAAACTGAAAGGGAGTGAATGGCTCGGGTTCCTATTAGGCAAAGGAAGGGAAGAAGGGAGGAAGGAAGGAAGGAAGGAAGGAAGGAAGGGAGAAAGGAAGGAAGGGAGAAAGGAAGGAAGGGAGAAAGGAAGGAAGGAAGGAAGGAAGGAAGGAAGGAAGGAAGGAAGGGAGGGAGAAAGGGAGGGAGAAAGGGAGGGAGAAAGGGAGGGAGAAAGGGAGGGAGAAAGGAAGGGAGAAAGGAAGGGAGAAAGGAAGGGAGAAAGGAAGGGAGAAAGGAAGGGAGAAAGGAAGGGAGAAAGGGAGAATGGGAGGAAGGGAGGGAGGCAGGAGAGCAAGAGAATAATAATCTTGAGTTACACTGTTCATAATCTGTTTAGAGTGGCCTGGTGGTGTAAAGCGTTCAATGCACCCTAATGTTTTCACGCCCCGTTAACTTGGGTGCGTCTTGTCTCGGGCAGTAAAGGAGGAGGAGGAGAGCTGCATGGGGGTAAAGGTTTCTGGCTTGTGTGTGTGTGTGTGTAAGAGAGAGAGAGAGAGAGATATAAATAGAAAGCTAACGAAGGATGAAAGAGGAAGGGTAGGGGGTAAAGGAATTGAAGAATAAATAAGTGAATGAGGAAAAAAAAGGGACTAGCCTATGCAGAAACGAAAGAAGGGAGAGAGAGAGGGAGAGAGAGGGAGGAGGAGGGAGGGAAATAGGGTCCTGTGTCAAATGGCTCAAGAAGATGTAGGAAGATGACAGACCCTGAGTTTCGAGGGTCTGTTAGTGTCACAGGATCGAATTCGAAGCTCCGAGACGCATTGAGGTGTTGGATTACAAGGTGGAGAGCGAGGGTATTGCCAGTCATAGTTCCTGTAATGATACCCTGGAGTGAGTTTGAACAGGCAGATAGGCAGGCAGGCAGGCAGATACTTTAGGTAGGTAGGTAGGCAGGCAAGCAAGAGTGTGAGTGCTGATGCGTGTGAGTGAGTGAGTGTGTGTTTGTGTGTGTGTTGCAGAAATGAATGAATAAGTAACTAATATGTTATAAAATAAAAATAGACATCATAAACCACATCTCTCACAGCGACTCACATGCCACCACCTCTATATACCTGTTACACTCACACCTCACCATGACATCCACACCACACCATCACACCACACCTCACCATCACCCCCCATTACACCATGCAACCTCTATTCCCACTTCAACAATCTGACATCTCTACAACATCATAACTATAACACTTCACCACAACCACCCCAGACACCACTACAACCCCTCACCATACCCCACCATCATTAATTCTACCACACCCCACCTCACCACTACCCAATCACTAACCCATTTATCTCACTATCACACCTCACTAACTTACCCCACTACTACCTACTAACCCATCTCACTATCACACCCCACTAACGTACCCCACCACTACTCACTAACCCACCTCACTAACGTACCCCATACCACTATACTCACTAACCCACCTCACTAGCACCGTTAACCCCGCTCTCTCCCGACCCCCACCTCGCCGAACAAAAAGGGGAAATTGAAGATTAAGAAGAGGAAGGAGGGTGCGCGCCCCACCACCTTACAACCAGCCCAGCCGTGTGTAAGATATTAATGAGAGCGGCCCTTACCGGGTGGCTGAGGTGTGGGGAGGCCATAGGGTGTGTGTGTGTGTGTGCGTGTGTGTTAGGGGGTTGAGTGGGGTTATGGTAGAGCGAAGACGTGGGGCTGCAAAGATGTCATGGGTGGAAATGTGGGGTGGAGATTTGGGGGCAAGTTGTGAGGTGGGGTGAGTGAGAAGTGGGTATGTGAAGGGGTAGTGTGTGGGTTGGAGGGGTAGTGTGTGGGGTCATGATTATGTATAGTGAGTATATATGGTGTGTGGCAAGTATGTATGGAGTGGAGTGGATGTAAGTGCATTGTATGTGTATACGATGATATAGTGTGGGGTGGATGGTATGTAAATTGTGGGGTGAAGGTGGCAGGAGTGTGGGTGTGAGAGGGAGGTATGGGTGTAGAATGGGGTTTAACCTGAACATATCCTGGGTGTATACGTGGATGAGTGTGTGAGAATGAAGTGTAAAGTGTGGGTTTGGGTGTGGGTTTGGGTGTTTGTGTAGGTGTGGGTGTGGTGCAGGTGTATGAATATTTGGTGTGTATAAAGTGACGCATAAAGTACATAAAGTATTACATTTTATAGTGTACATACACAATAGAAGAATAAAGAATAATAATTAAAATACGAAAAAAACGTGGATACATAAAGTCAGAATATGAAAGAGTGTCTCGTAAATAAAATGTGTAAATGGAGTAAAAAATATTCAGTAAAATCGAGACAAAAAGGAATAAGAACAGATCAGGATTCGGGGTCAAAATACGCCGTTGTAGGGATAATGATGTAGAAGGGAGGGGAGGAGGGGGGAGGAGGAGGGAGGGGAAAGATAGGGAAAGGAGATAGGGCTAAAACGAGAAGCGGGGTGAAGTGGAGTGGGAGAGAAGAGGGGAGAAACATGGTGGGAAATGGGGGGGGGAGTAATGGGAGGAGGGAAGAGAGATTGGAGAATAAATGAATGGAGAATAAAAAATAGGAGGAATAAGTGCACGGCTGAGAGAGAAAGAAAGAGAAAAATAGATAAGAAAATATAAAGGAGGAGGGAGAGAGAGGCTGCATACAATGTAAAAAGGGGAAGAATGCTCAACGTAGAATGTCGTATCGCCCCTGATCAGAGCTGCTTTCCCTACATCTCGTCTCCATGAATCATAATACACATCCCTGGCAAGTGTTATCGAGGAGAGTCTTGTCACTGTCAATCATTTTTCTCTGAGTTATGGTTGAGTCATGTTACTGTGAAAGTAAAGCTAAGACATTCATTGTATATAAATAATTGATATAATGTTTGTCCATTAGGCTGTAATATTCACATTATATATATAATTTTATGCGGTACTTCTTTATAGGCTATGTCATATCTAATTTTATGAGGCACTTCTTTATAGGCTATGTCATATTTTCTTGGTACAAAAGAATGGCTAACATTACACCCGAGACAGGTGGGTGTATAGAGAGCAAGAAGGTGATTCCCATAGTAATGACATTTCCCCGCGTGACACCTCAAGTCCTACACTCCCACACGGGGCCAGTCGAGTCCTGACCCCTAACACCCCCGCCCTGAAGGAAGAGAGTCTTGTTATGCCGCTATATCCCCGGTAATGGCCGTTAATTATAGGTGTTTATGACGTGATGCCGGTGATTTGCTGACACCGGGTGAGAATCAGTCTGCAGGGTCTGGCCTTGTTTCACCCCGTGCTGTGGAGTTTACAGTAGTACCCATGCAGTTTCCTTGATGTAGGCCTATAACAAGAGAGAATAAGTAACACAGAATAGAAGACGGGAAGAGACTGTGTTTACGTCACGAGGTACGAGTTAGGTACGAGTTTTTGTACTGTGGAAGAGTATACTAATTCACCAAAACCCTGCGACGAAACAGATCCCAGGCGAGAGGTTTTAAAACAGGCCTTCTTTAATCTCTTCTCTGCCTCCCCAATCAACCCCTCTCCCTCCAACCCTCCCCTTACAAACTTTCTGTGATCACGGGAATCCTGAAAAAAAATCTACCCGGGGTCGCTCAGCCGTTCTTTATGGTGCAATTCGAGTACAAAAGAGACCGTCATTACCCAAGGATTTGTCCCAATTTCGTTCCGGTGGTGTGTGTGTGTGTGTGTGTGCGTGTGTGTGTGTGTGTGTGTGTGTGTGTGTATGTGTATGTGTATGTGTATGTGTGTGTGTGTGTATGTGTGTGTGTGTGTGTGCGTGTGTGTGCGTGTGTGTGCGTGTGTGTGCGTGTGTGTGTGTGTGTGTGTGTGTGTATGTATGTGTGTGTGTGTGTGTGCTGGTCAGACGCTGTTTTAAATCAATCAGCTGAAGTAGGTTTGGAACCGGTGTGAAGTTTCCATACTTCCAATTATCCGAAAATCAATCCATCTGTTCATCTATTTTCCGTCATTAATATATATATATATATATATATATATATATATATATATATATATATATATATATATATATATATATATATATATATATATATATATATATATATATATATATATATATATATATATATATGTATACACCTGGATACATCCACACCTGTCTTTTAGGAACACCTGGAATATTATAGTAGAGGTGTCAGGTTTAACACTGAATTGCACAACCTCATCAGACGGTGTTGGACCCGATTACATGTAGTTGGGGAAGACCCGTAAATCCAGTCCCTTCCCCTCATCCCCTCCAACCTTGTTCTCTTTAACAGTAAGTGCGAGGTAACAACTGGACATGGAGGAAGGGGAATGAAAGGGAAGGGGGAGGAAATGAAAGGGTATATGTATGAAAGGAACAGAATGGCAGCTATGGGGAAGGGTAAATGAGGCATGGGTAATGGGGTCATGTAAAGATAAGAACAGGTAAAGGGAGAGATTAGGTCAGAGGTAGCTGGTGATGATTATAGTAAGTAAAGGGGAAGAAAATAGAGATAGTAGGTAAAAGAAAGCTTGGGTGTTAAATAGATACAAGAGAATAGATAACTAGGGAGCAAGTAAAGGAAGAGAGTAGGTAAGAATAAACAACAGGTAAAGGCGAAACAGGTAGAAACAGTGTATATGTAAAGAGAGAAGCAGATAAAATGAAAAAGAAATGTAAAAGAAATGTAAAAGAAACAGGGAAAGGAGAACATAAGACAAAGAGAAGCTGATACAAAAGAAGGAGAAAGGGAGAAATAAACAGAGAGAGGGTGATGCAGGAGAAGGAATAATAAGATACAATGGAGGGAGATAGGGAGAAATAATAAAGAAAGAGGGGGATGCAGAAAAGGGGAGAAACAGACACAAGGAAGGGAGAAATAAGAGGGAGAAGGAGATGAAGGAGAAGGAAGGATATACAAAAGAAGGAGAAAGGGAGAAATAAAGAGAGAGAGGGGGATGCAGTAGAAGAGAGAAGCAGATACAAAAGAGGGAGAAAGGGAGAAATAAAGAGAGAGGGGGATGCAGGAAAAGGGAGAATAAGATACAATGGAGTGAGAGAAGAGAGAAGGGCATACAATAGAATGAGAGATGGAAAAACAAACAGAGAGAGGGTGATGCAGGAGAAGGGAGAGAGAGGACTACATAATGAGGGAGTGGAGCAGGTCCGGGTTACCGACTTCCAACGTCTACAATACTGGGTGTCGAAGGTGATCACGCGAGGGGAAGATCATACATACATACATAACCTGTGAGTGAGAATGAGTAAATGGAGAGAGAGAGAGAAGCGTGAATTTAAAAAGAAGATATAACAAGAAAAGGAGATTGTGAGTGAGAATGAGAAAAGGGAGTGAAAGAGAGAGAAGCGTGAATGAAAAAAGAAAATATAATAAGAAAAGAGGAATGTGAGTGAGAACGAGATATATATAGAGAAAAGGAAAATAATGAAAATGAGAAACGTAAATTTGATAGAGAAAAATAATAGAGAATGAGAAAAGGAGATTGTGAATAAGAACGATATATATAGAGAGAAAATGAAAAGAATGAAAATGAGAAACGTAAATTTGATAGAGAAGAGAGAATGAGAGAAGGAGAATGTGAATAAGAACGAGATACAGAGAGAAAAGAGAAGAGAATGATACAGGTGCTGTGAGAACACGACAAGTTATCACCAAACCATCAAACCTTGGTACTACACACACGAGCCCTAAGAAATGAGGAGGGAATGACAACATGGCCAGTATTCAAGAGAAGGCATGTGTTAGTTAGAGGATGATGCTGCTGACTGATAAGATGACCCGATACAAAAGTTCCATGTAGTGTCTGTGGTGGACCCATCATAAGGTACCCGTCATCATTCTCGCCTGGCCTTGAATTTACTTAACAAATGACCCCTTGAGTGACTGGATTTTGACGAGCTGTGATAAAGGAGTTGGTACAGTACGACATCATGTTTCTCTAGATACATAAATTCTTGTTTCTCTGGATACATAAATTCATGTTTCTGAGACACGAAGATGTTACCACATATCCTGATCAAAGTACAATGCTAATTCATTCAACATTATGCCACAACGTTTTCCCCATTATTTCCTGACTCGATTTGTTCCGTTCATAACCCAGTTGGAGGACGGATATAACCTTAGCTTTACCAGAGGAAGAAGGAAAAGGTGTTCGTGTAATGACCTCTTGAGAAAAAAAAATATCAAGAGAGTAGAAAAAGAAACAGGAACTAGTGTTAAAGAACCTAAAATATTTATACCGTCAGCTTTATTCCCTAATTATAATTCACCAAAATAAAAAGACTTCATTACACCAGACTCAAAGGCTAGAAAACTGGACAGTCTTTTGACGGTCTGATTTTGTCTGTCTGTTTGCCTGTATGTCTCAACCGGAGTATAGTTTCTATTCGTATGTCTGTCTGTCCTTCTGTTCACCTGTCTGATGATCTCCCTGTCGTCTGTCTGTATATCTGTCCATCTCCCTGTCTATCTGACTGTCTGCCATACCTTACACGTCTGTCTGTCTGTCTAACCATCTCCCTGTCTGTTTGTCAGTCTGTCCATCTCCCTGTTGGTCTGTCTGTCCATCTCCCTGTCCGTCTGTGTGTGTGTCTGTCTGTCGGTCCATTTCATCAGCCATAGAGCCCTTCACAGATTACCTCCGGTCCTCCATAAGTCTAATTCCATAAGACTAATTCGCCTGGCATTACCTGCGCCTGTCGAGCCCAGGTGAGCAATGGGGTTAATTAGTGGAGGAGAGGGCAGGTGAGGCTCGGCTCTATAAGGTACATTAGCTGACAAGGTGGTCACCTGAAATACATGTTCTTAATTAGAATTTAACGAGATGGTAGGCTTTTAGAAATGAATAGGCAAAGGCAACTACAAATTAATTTTATGTTATATTTAAATTTCATTTCAGAGTTTTAAAGTCAGTTAAATATCCTATGTAAAAATTACATTAAAGATGAAATATTTGTAAATTACGGTGGATCTATTTGTCATGAACAAAAACCTATAAAATGTTAATGTACAACTTTGTATTTTATTGTATGTCACAAGGGAAACTGGGATCCGAAAAATAGTAGGGGTCATTGCAAACATTTCTACAGCAAAGGGAACGTTTTCGAATTGAGTTTGTTCCTCTTTGGAGACGAAAAATAAACTGCACATAAGAACACAGATAAATACACAGGACTGGGGAAATTTGTCAGTCTTAAGTACGTCTTGTTATATCAACTTCATCTTGGTATCATTTCAGTGGTGTTGGAATTCCTGATGGTACGTACTTTTCTCTCAGTACTACTTCTAGACAGGTGGCCAGACAGTTTTACAAGCATTCCAGTCATCCATCACACTCGGGCTCTCTTACTACTCTAACAAATGACAGGCCCTTCTTCCTACACCTACCCCTTGCCTATTCTCCTCCTCTTCCTCTTTCTTCTCCTGGATTTGTTTATTCATATATATTATACTTCTACATCCTTATTTTCTAGTTATCCTCTTATTCCATTATCTTCTCCTGGTTACTTATTCTTGTCTGAAGCCCTTTATTAACTCTCCTCCCTTTACTTATTCCTTCTTCAACTTTCTTGCTTCCTCCTCCTCCTCCTCCTCCTCCTCCTCCTCCTCCTCCTCCTCCTCCTCCTCATTCTCCTCCTCCTCCTCTTTCTGCCTTGTTCAAAGCACTTTCATCACAGCTGGATACCTCAAGACTAACCTAGTGAGGAATCAACCCATAGCAGGAATTACCTTTGTAGCGAGCAGGAATTACCTTTGAGGTGCACACGCGTATACAACAAGATTGATTATACACACTCAAATTAGATAATATGAGAAGGTCCGAACACGGTGTAGCAGACTCAGCCCCAAGTTGGCGTGCTGAGTTGGGTAATCCTCGAGCAGACTAACTTTCCGACAAGGATGAGCAGCTGGGCGAGGGAAGGGCGGACCTCAGCACATGTTAGGCTCTGGATCGTCTCGTCAAGTGGGAAGAAGTGGAGGCCACATTTCAACACTCGGATTATACATTTTTCAAGCACCATGTATTCATTTAGTTACACACACACATTCACACACACATACATACACACACAAGTTGGAGGAGGAATAAGTAGGCGAAATCTAGAGAAAGAAAATGTATGAAGCAAACGTGGTAGACGGAATGGGTAAGAAGAGTGAGGGAAGAGTGGGTGAGGAGAATGAGAGTTGCAGACAATTTGTGCATGGAATGGAGACAACCAGCCAATAAAAGCTCCACATGAAGACTGGTAAACTATGTCTCCACATTACCACCTTCGCAAGTCATTCTCTGTTAATGCCTTCCAGCATGACACCTGCTCATCCACCTCACTCACTCGCTCTTTCCAACTCGCTTCAACCGCCTCACACACTCATTCCATCCAACTATATCTCACTCACTCCATCTTACTCATTCCACACTATTTGCCCTTTTTCGCCCCTTTCAGCTAACATACTCCATATGCATTCTCGTTCCTGCTCTCACCACCTCACTTCACAACGTCAGTCACTTAAAGTATGAGAGGGAGTAAAGAAAAAGAGAGAGAGAGAAACAAACACAATTTTAAACTCAAGAATACATAAAAAAACACCACTTTATAATTATAACAACATTCGGATCCGTATAGCACATTTAGGGCTAAGCATCTCATTACTTAAACGGTCCCTTTTCCTCAAAGCTCGTAAAATTCTACGATCCCTGGCACCCTTATTTCACTTTCACTTTTAACTACCATGTGTGATGTTTGATTTTATTCCTCTCCTCTACCGATCGCCTTTTACATTTAATCTCTTCTTCCTTGGAGCATATCTTATCTTCACACTAATTTCTATTAAAATCGGTTCATGACATTTTAAGATACCACGCTTACAACCAGATGGACAAACCAAGGCATCACATAACCTCTCCAACTCTTCCCTTGCTACATCAACCTTTGTCTCTTCTTCCTACACCAATTATCTTCGTCTCCCTTTCCTACTTCAACCTATACGTCTGCCCTTCCAACCTCCCCTTCCCCTTTCCCTTCCCCCTCTAAACAGCCAATATGTCTATGTGGTGTGGTTGTGGGATCGATGTACGAGGCGTGGTGGAGTTCGTTCTCAACAATCTATACACCTGCATTATGCACAACTACCTCGCGCCCCACTGATTACCTCTGTTTGTACCCAACCCTCGCACGCACTCAGGCACGCACTCACCCTAATAATTCCACGTCTTTTCGCACTCAGTTATACTCACACGGTTGCATACATAGTTAGTTATTCATATGTTCATAGATAAATATACTCGTGCTCAAGTCTTACATACGGTACTATATACTTATAAGCAAACATTTACACACACATACATGTTAGTGATTGTATTCACTCACGCACGACATATTCGTACACACTCACTGGCTCTCAGTCATTATACATACACATACTGTATGCTCTAAAATAAGGTGCGACTGACAAGCAGGGAGTCGGTCACAATGGAAGGAGCCATTCATTCAGGCTACCTGTCAGGAATTAATTATCTTGAATAGTAATGGTAGTGTCTCGTCTTGCTTCCTCTACTTACTTTGTAGAGGGTGTGACACTTCAACACTAGTAATGCTCCCTGCATGATGGCACCTTCCATACTCTCCATGCCTGATGTCATCTCAACACGCGATTAAACAAATATGATATCAAGTAGCAATAGATAAGGCGAGTTTACGCAATGATATAACACGATCAACTTTGGTTAGGAAGTATCCATCAGCAGACATTAATGGCCTGTTCTTGTGACGCAGGACCTTATTACTCGGGAAAAGGCCCTCAAAAATGCTCCCACAATACAATTAATATTCATATATATGTGCATTGCTCTTTGTCTAATTATAATTACATTATCGTTATTACAGGACATTGCACTAGAGTCAAAAACACTGAGATTTAATATTGATAAAACGATTAGACCTCTGTACCTACGAGTGACATCAGTACGGTGTTGCCCCTTAAGCGTCTACCTGTTTATATACATTAATATGTTGGCTGGTAATTGAAGACCCAACACCTATGGCAGTAATGATTCAGAATATCACAGTTATTACTGTTTTCAGGAACAGGCACCTACAAATTAGTTTTATCCTCGTTCCTCAATAATTGATTTTTAGTACAGACGGTGTCATAAGTGAAAAATCACTAGTCTGTAAGAACTCGTAAGAAAAATATGCATGAAACTATATGCATAAACATGACTACAACAACTCGCATGCTGTTTTCTTTGTAAATTTACACGATCAATGCAATTCCAAGTAGCTAAATGGCAGGTGGGGGACAAAGGGTGTGTTCCTTACTGTACATATATACAAACACACCCATCACTGTGTACCAATACCCCACATGGCAACAAAGGGACTGTGTTGCTTTGGTCTGGTGATTGAGAGAGCTTGGACGGATTACTGACAACCCTGGATAATTATACGGTAAGTCCTATATAGCTTGAACGAAGAGAGGAGAAATTATGGCCTAAAGCAGCACAGACCAGTACCGTACGAGTAATGTGCAGTCCTGAACAAAAGTTAAGTTAAACAGGTATATTTATATTATACACTTGGATAGTACATGTAAGTAGACCTTGAGGCTGCAATTAATTTTATGGTTACTAGTATCGGTATGTGATACTATAGCCTATGTATGAACACAGAGTCAACATTCATTTTCCACTTTAAATGTATATGATAAAATTCGTAATCTACATTTTTACTGCACACGGGGAGATGTAACCTATATATTCGACTATTACCCCTTTGGCAGACTGGTCATTCAGTGAACATTGACGAAGAACTGAGTAATAATTTAATGTCACCTGAAGAACTAAATGAGGAAAAGTTCTAGCTTGGGTTGCAACATAAATCTAATGTTCGCAAACGAGGGTGAACATCGACGTGACATTGACGGTCCTGGATAATTATATGTCTTGTATCAGAAGAGAAACGAAGCGAAGAGGAAAATTACAGTCTTGTCAGGACAGTCCAACACGAGAGAGATTAAATGTCCCCCACTGACGACTGATGGCCCTGATAAACATCATATAATATTCAGTTTATTTTGGCTTGCAGTAGATGATCGGCAAGCGTATTACAAACTCTATCACACCATAGGGAATTAGTTTTCTTAATTTGTCTTATCTCAGCAGGAATAAAGGTAAACAGTCTAGTTCTCTTGAGGAAAATATATGCATAATTTCAACTAAATGAGGTGATAGAACACCATACATTTTATATAATATCATTCATGTAAATACTAGTGACTGAATTGATGAAACTTTAAATATGTAAGACTGTACACGTCTCCTTAGCCAAGTCTACGAGTGATACAAAAACAACAAAATTGAGGGAAATTCGGCTATGTAAGTTTGCGTTATCAGGTCAGGTCAGGCTCAGTTATGTTAGATCAGGTTACCTTATATCAAATTAGGTACGACTAGATCACATTAGATTAAATATAAATGAATATGGACGTAATATGAGTGTGCTTCCCTATATACTGAGATACTTGGATGCACACTGCCATCAGGAGAACCGCTTTTAAGAGTAATGTGTTGTCGTAAACTAGGCAAATTACGGTGAACGCTTCAATACGCCAGGCCTCGTAATGTGTACTTCCTTCACACACACACACATACACACACACACACACACACACCAACACACACACACACCAACACACACACACACCAACACACACACACACCAACACACACACACACCAACACACACACACACCAACACACACACACAACACATATACACAGTACCTAACAATACACAAAGAGATATACACTTAGCCATTATAAATAGATACTACACTCACACACACACACACTCAATCTCTCCCATTATACGAACCCCGAACACAAACACACCCCTTCCAGTTCCTCCTTTCTCACGCGCTTAACCCGAAGGTAGCAGTAATTCCCTCGGTGTCTGTAGCGAGAGAAATATATCGTGGACAATTAAAGCGGTGTTTTGAATGTGGGTTGTCCAAGGAGCCGGGGATGGCCATTGTGTGGGGCCAAACATGGGGTGGATGAGCCAGGCTGAGCAATGGTTTTCAGGGAGGTGATTGGTGGGCCAGCCAGTCACCCAGCCAGCCAGCCAGGAGGAAGGAAAGAGGGAAGGGAAATAAGAGAGGGGATAGAGGGAGGAGAGATGAAAGGGAAAAGAGAGAGGGGAGAGAGGGACGTGAGGAGAGAAGGGAAAGGATAGGGGAAAGGAGAGGAGATAGAGGGAGGAGATGAGGTAAGGAGATAAGTTGAGGAAATAGAGTGAGGAGAAGAGGGAAGGGAAAGGAGTCCAGATGAGAGGAGGAGATAAAGGTGTATAGGAGAGAGAGGTTAAGGGTTGGGAAATGTGAAAGGGCAGGGAAAGATTAGAGAGGTGAAGAAAGGAGGAAAAGGGAAGAAAGGAGGAAAAGGGAAGAAATGAGGAAAAGGGAAGGAAGGTAACAAGGTGAAGCAATATTGAAGAATGGAAATAAGAGGAGAGAGGGAGACGAGGCAATAAAAGAGAATATAGAAGAGGCAGACGAAGAGAGAAGAAAAAAATGACATAGAAGAGAGGAGACTGTAGGAGAAAAAACAAAATTGTAAGGCACAAAAATAGTTCAAAAATGATAAGGAAAGGAATAGAAACTAGGCAAGGAAAGAAAGGGAGACAATGGATAAGGTAAAATAAAAAAGAGATAATGAAAATATGAGTAGGTTTTGTAATATTTGGTTAAGGAGTTGAACTGTCGTGGGGTGACAGAAAAATCATAAGATAACATTAGAGGGTAGTGGGGTTATGAGTAGTGGGGTTATGAGTATAGTGGGGTTATGGGTTATGGGGTTATGGGTCGTGGGGTTATGGTTTATGAGTCGTGGGGTTATGGGTTATGGGTCGTGGGGTCAGGGGTCGTAGGGTTATGGGTCGTGGGGTTATGAGTAGTTGTGTATAAGGTTATGAGGTAAACGGGTTGTAATTTTAGGGGTCGTTGGGTGAGGTGAGTGGTGGTCCTGCATGGGATTTATATTTTGTAGGTCTGGGTAGTGTATAAAGCAACACAGAATAAAACATGTATATAAAATAAAATAAAAAAACTTGCCCAATCATTACCCAGTTCTTTGTTTGGTGGGTCTGGTTCACAGTTTATGCTTGAGAAAGAAGAAGTAAACGCACATGTGGCTTCCTATAACTCACTCCTTTCCCGAACAAAGAGAGATCGAAGCGGCTTACTGTCCTGAACACACACACACACACACACACACACAGTATCTGTTTAGTCGGTCTGTGAGGTATACTATCGTGTGTGTGTGTATGTGTGTGATTGTACTACTTTTAAATACCGGTTTGAATCAAGTGTTAATGTATGAAATCTTATAATTTGAAAGATAATATTATATTATATTATACACATCTAAATAAAATAATAACAACCATGCAACAAAAGCACATATTGCAGCATAGCAAAACTTAAGCCTGTGTTACAAGGACCATCAATCAAGTTGCAGAAATCTACCATCCAGAATAAAAAGTCAAAGTATTATGTAAAATTAAGCAGTAAGCGAGTCCTAATGAAGAATGTGATGATGATGATGATGATGATGATGATGATGAGAAACTGTGAGCTCGGGTTTAATTACATTATGATAAACACTCGCCCTAATTAATTGCCTTTCTGACAACTGTGGAAAATTTACGACCAGGATTTCAGTCTTGTCTGGGAAGAGATAATTAATTACGGCCTTAATTACCTCGTTCTCTCTCCAAATGACTTCACTGTTTAGCTCATTATTCTTGCCGTCCGGGACTCATCTCATTAATATTTCAGCACACACATTCCTTCCACTTTGCACTGAAAATTTACATACTTTTCCAATAATTTTTAATTTTCTCAGCCATGTATTATATTAACATCGATTTCGTATGTCATTGCAACATGTATATATAACAAATTATTACTCATTAATTTATAACGTGGACATATTTCTAGCTATATCACTATTTATTCATATTCAGTTTTTATTGATGCATATTAAATCCACTCAAGATTGCTGTAGTTTACACTCCTAATTGCCCCACTCAAATCAATACAGCCTTCCCCCCCCAAAAAAAAAAAACCACTAATCAAAAACAGTTTCCCGGTCCTCACACCCGCTTCACTAAAGCAACACATCCATACATTAAACATTAACACCGTCTCCTGACTCACTCACACACACACTATTCTTTCTCACACATACAGGTAGTTCCATACTATCCTTTACTCACATTTACTCAAATGCCCCTAGATGGTAGATATTTGACCTAGGAACCAAGAATGATAAACGAAGACTAAATGAAAACAACAGTAATGAAAAAAAAAAGACTAAATGGAAAAAGACAGAATCAGAGACCAATTTAAATTTCAGATAGAAAACTAATTCAGCGAAGAAGGGACATTAAAAAAGGGGAATCCAAAAAAAGAAAACTATTGGGACTGAGGTTACAAAGTTTGGGAACTCACAAAGTTCCTAACGTTACCTGTCACTTATACCTTTACCTGACCACTGTTACCAAACCCCATACACCTGCCCCAATCATTGCTTCAGTGTTACCAAGACCACCACTCCTATATTTATGTGAATGTATGTGTATGAAAATGTGTGGTTATATGAATGTGTGTATGTGTGGTTATATGAATGTGTGTGTGTGTAGTGCATGTGTGTGTGTACTAAACTATTTCTCACAATTACTCTACAATCTTAAACTGCACTATTATCTACTTTTTTTTTTTTCTTTCCTCTCTTTTCTTTCTCTCAAACAATAAAAAACGCCTGATGGGAGAATAGGAGAACTGTGTTAGCAAGTCAATAGAAAATCACACACACATAGACATAGACATACACATACACACCTTCACACCCTTGCAGTGGAGTTGGGACTTGGTACGTTTGTTCACAGACCTTTATTATCTGGGGAAGTAGAATCGACGTCAAGGCCAGTCAGGAGGTCAAAGGGATATTACTACTACTCCCATTACTACTCCTCCTACTACTACTACTACTCCCACTACCATTTACGCAGGACGCTGACAGAAGGGACCCAGGAATGAGCGAGTCCTTCCTCCCTTCCTTAACCAGCCATTAATTGTGTTAACTACCTGCCCACCTAACCGACTCCCATTGAGGTGCGACAGGCAGCCCAAGAAAGGGGAGGAAGTACAAGTATGTGTTTGGTTCCCTGCTCTCTCTCTCTCTCTCTCTCTCTCTCTCTCTCTCTCTCTCTCTCTCTAGTTGGTACTCTAAATCATTTTCGCTTTCTTTTTCTTCTTAATCTATTTTCTCTCTTCCTTCAAATTGACTCGAACATCACCTTTAGCTGCAATTCCATTTTGCCATACAACTCTTATTCTCCCTCCACCTCCACATATCCTTTGATCTCTTCCTTTTCATACACTTCCCTCTTTTTCTCCACCTCCAGTCTTCTCATTGGATTTTTTTGGTTAATCACCTACTACAGTTGAGTTAATTACCAAAACAATCCTCCTCTCTACTTCCATCAGTATTACTCCTACCAACTGTCTTCTCCTGTTACAATAATTCACCTAACTATTCCCCCTCCATCCCTCTCTCTCTCCCCTCATGTCTCTACGGTATTTTCTTTCCTCATTACCTCCTACAGTTGCGTTAATTTCCACAACAATTCTCCTCTCTCCTTCCAGTAGTTTTTCTTCTACCCAATATCATCTCATCTGACCCTAATTAACGCCCCATGCCATTCTTCAGCATTTCTTTTATTCATTACTACTTCTAATTGCCATCACTACTCCAACAATTTCTCTCCCTCCAATAACACTTCTTTAGGGAGATCATTAACTTGTCTATTGATACCTCCGAACTATGCCAGGAAACAAGACTCCTTCAGTATAGGAGTCGGGGATTTGTTTTGTTGAAGTACTCATGCAGAGAGCTACATAGATTCCAACACACCGACAAGAAAAGACCCCCTTTGACTCATTACCTTCTCCTTACACTAACTCAGTCCCTCCTTCCATCAAACGTGGCGACAATAACATCCTTTACCTCTGGCATACATTCCTCGCCGTCACGACACTCAGTTACCAGATCGGTCGCTAATTAAAAGAGGCGTTTCCACATAGAGAATTCCTCCACCAAGACGACAGCATTCCGCCACCGGTACACTGAAGGGGATTAACTCTATTAGAAGGACTGGAGGGCTACAAATTCCTCCACACTATACCTGAAAACAGACTATGCCTCGGTTTAGGTATAGCCTAGATGTTCTGCTTCGTTGCTTTATTTTGAGGATTATGTAGACTACACTTTATCCATAACAAACGAAAAACTGGAGTCCACCGATTCCACCAAACTCTGCCACAAAAAGCACACTTGATTTAGACCTCTGTTTCCTGGTATAGTCTGGAGGAATCAGTAGCCTTCAATACGCCGACAGCATCACTAATTCCTTAATTTCCCCATTAATTACAACCCATGACTCGGGCATTTCAAAAAACCTCCCTAAGACGCATCAGGTTAGTGAATTTCAGGTTAGTGAATTCCAAGTTAGTGAAGACTCAGGGAAAAATTCTCATTCACTCACTACACTTTATTTTTTCAGCATTTTTTTTTTTTCGTGCATGGCCTTTTCGGGAAATATAATATAATGTACCATTCGCCAAGACACATTACACCAACTAAGTACTTTGCTGCATTTTATAAACACAAGCGAGTACCAAAAACTAGTACAGGGCCAAAATTACTCCATTATTTGAAATACTGGATGAATATAAAAAGAGAGGGGGGAACGGAGAAGGGGGAAGGGAGAGGGGGAAGGGGGAACTGAGAAGGGGGAGGGGCGGTACCATCTCGAAAATAGGAACGGAAAGATTTCTGTGTTATCACTTTCTTTGAAGGCAACATAACACCTCATCTCTCTCTCTCTCTCTCTCTCTCTCTCTCTCTCTCTCTCTCTGTATATGACCTTTGTGTATCCGTTTTCTATAAGCTATCCCTACTCCCCACTTTTTTTATTTCTTCTTTATTCTTTTCATCCTCTTTTTCCTTTCCTTTACTCCTCTTAATATGTACTTATCTACCCCTATCCTCTTCTCTTCCATCTCTCGGTCATTCTCTTTTCCCCTTTCCTTTCTCTTTCAATCGGTCTTTTTAGTTTTTCCTTTATCTTTCCTTCACCGCTGTTCTCCTTCCCTCACTTTATTTATTCTCATTACCACTTCACTCTTTTATCGTCTATCTTTCTTCTCCCTCATCTCTTTTCTAACTAAAATTGCTCTCATATACATTTCATTTATTTTTTTTCCAATTTTTATTCCTTTTTCATCATTTTTTTCCGGCGTGAGTTCTTTCCCCTCAACCCATAAACTTTCTTCCCTTCTAGCCCACATCCCTATCCTTTCTTCCTTTCTCTCTCAACAATTAATAATCTTTCTCCTCTCTTCTCCTCTCCTTTCAATCTTTTTCATTCCCATCCAATCACAATCTTTCCCTCTGTCTATTTTTTTTCTCTCTCTTACAACCCTTCTTTCTCTTTCACTATTACCCTGCCTTTACTGCCCCCCTCAAACTTTCTGTCTGTCTGTCTCTCTGTCTGTGTCTGTCTATCCCATCAAACTTTCTGTCTGTCTGTCTGTCTCCTCAAACTTTCTGCCTGTCTGTCTGTCTTTCTGTATGTCTGTCACCTCCATGTTCTTGGGCTACAACTGAATGAAAGAAAGAGAAGGAGGTGGTCCAAATATCCTGCCAGGCTGTCCTTGGCGTCGTCCGGTTACAGTACACAACCCCTTTTCTTTCACGGGTTTGGTCGCCCCTTTGTCCCGTTTGGTGAAAGGCTGAAATGTAACACTGTTTGAAGATTAATAGGTAGCAGGAGGGAAGAAGGCTTTGGTGGTGGTGGAGGAGGAGGAGGAGAGGGGGAGAAGGAGGAGGAGGGGGAGGAGGAGGAGGAGGAGGAGGAGGGGAGGAGGAGGAGGAGGAGGGGGAGGGGGAGGAGGAGGAGGAAGAGGAGGAGGAGGGGGGTAATTGGAGACCTTGAGGGGGAGGGAAAAGTGTTGGACAAGGGGGTTAAAGGACATGGAGGGATGAGATGGGGACCTGGGGTGGATTGGATGGGGACCTCTTCGTCGTGTTGTTGGTGGTAGGGAGGGTCATGGTGCTACTTCTGCTTCTGTCGGTGGTGGTGGTGGTGTCTGAAGGGGGAGGGGGAGGATAAAGAGACCTCGACTCAGAACCAACCATCTTGTGGCCATCGGCAAATCATCAGTCATTTTCTTTGGGTTTAAAGGGGGGAGGGAGCTGGGAGGGGGGAGGGAGCTGGGAGGGGGGAGGGAACTGGGAGGGGAAATGGTTGGCTGAGGGAGAAAGGAAAGGATAGAGGGAAAAGGGCAGGAAGATAGCAAAAGTAGGACAGAAATGGAGCATGAAGAAGGGTTGTGAATGCATGGGAAGGATAAAAGAATGATAAGGTATGGGAGCGATGGAAGGATGACAAGGCATATGGAAGGATGAAGAGTAGAAAGGAAGGGAGAGTTGCAGTAAAAATGAGGGATGAAGGAGCATCGATTGGGGGAAAAAGGATTAGGGAGGAAGGAGCAAAGGTAAAACGAGTGGAAATCTTGAGGGGAAGTAAGTGGTAGGATTGGGTAGTCAAAAGACATGGGTAAGGATGGTAGGAGTGGATAGGCTAGATGGGGATGGTAGCTGGACATCAGTAGGATGGTAGGAGGATATTGATAGAGTATTGGTAGGGTTGGGTAGCAGAGTTTTGGTAGGGTTGGGTAGCAGAGTATTGGCAGGGTTGGGTAAGGCAGGGTAATAGTATAGGCTATTGGTAGGGTTGTGTAGCAGAGTATTGGTAGGGTTGGATAGGTTTGGGTAGGCTATTGGTAGGGTTGGGTAAGACTGGGTAGCAGGGCAAACTATTGGTATAGGGTTGGGTAACAAGGCATGGGACAAGACGAGATGAGAAGGCAAAGGAACGACGTACAATACGGAAAGTCTTGTACAATGTGTTAAGTCTTGAGGCTGAGGCTGGGATAAGCTTTCCTCTGGGTCAGGTTTCGTCACAAAGGGTCCTGCTGACGATTGTTCATTTATCCTCATCAAATAATAAAAAATATATATATATTTCTATTTAATTTGCGATATATAACTCTCATAGAATAACTTTATAGGTCTACTCGTACATATAGATATAAATGTACAAAATAAAAAGACGAATTCACCATCATTCCTGACTTTTGGGGTATTTTCTGGGGGATTACCGCCGCTTTGTGTGACGAGGCAACATCTCTCGGCAAAGAGTGTCCCAAATACGTCTTTCCTCGCAGTTCCACGGCGTGTGAAAGGCGAAATCTGCATGGTGTGTGATGTCGATGGGAGACAGACGCGGACGGCACCATAGCGGAGAGTGTGAGTGAAGAGAGAGAGGATGGGGGCGGTGGTGGTGGTGGTGGGGAGGATCAGCGTCGTTGCGGGGATTGAGGGAAGAGAGATCAGCGCGCTTCAGCATCCCTTCCAAGACTCAGCCACTCTCGTTCAGACTCGGCCCCGTCCCGTTGACATGCATCGAGGGGACTCAAGGTACATCAGTGGCGACCCTAAGCCTGAGTTACGTCGTGTATGGGCAGAAATACGACTCCACGAGAGCATGCCAGGCCACGGAACTCTCTGTCGCAGCCACTCTATATCATTTTTTCCACACGGTTTCTGCCAATGTCTGTTTTATAATCCTTTTTTATACGGCTGCCCCAGAATACTGTACTGTACATGCCTGGCCACGCTCTCCGTCGCATTCACACATTTTCTCTTCCTTTTTTTCCCCGAGACAAGATTCTGCCAATGCTTGTTTTATAATCTTGTTTACATATTCGTCATGGTTGTGGAGGGGAACCTTTCCTTCATCCGCCATCCCACAAGACCCGTCTTACACCACATACGAGTCATGAATACAAAATATCTTGCACTATATTATGCAAACAACAAATCATTGATATGTGATGCTCCATTTCTTTAGTATACGTACAATAGATAAACAATTCTTTTCTACGTAGAAAAATATTAATATATTTTCTGAAAGTTCCTACACTGTTGTAGATATTTTTCATGTTGTCAGAGTAAATATCAATAAATAATAAATGTGCACATTTTCTCTACCTTCTTCACTCCTCCACCTCTACCTCCATCACCCTTCCATCTCTACCCTCACCATCCCACCATCTCCACCAATACCCCTCTATCTCTACCCCACTACCCTTCCCTCATCATCACCACCATCACCACCACCATCACCACCACTATACCACCTTTACCATCAAACCAATTCACAGCGAGTGTGTCGGTGTAAGCTCAACGGCGCCACTGGGAGGAGAGAAAAGAGAGAGAGGGAAAGAGGTAAATGCAATTGCTCTGGTAATTACTACTAGAGACGAAAATGTAATTGCAGGGTGCTTACCTACCTTATAGGGCGCGACCGTTGCACCTGCAAAAGAGAAAACAAGACGATTAAGCCCACAAAAATAAAACCAAGAAAAAAAAATCAAATCAGAGTATTATAGGTGTAACTATTATCATCCCGCCTCTGCTGTAATGGCCCCCTCGTGCTCTGGAAATTCCATGCATATAAAACTGTAACAAAAAAACTAATTCCATTTACAGTCAAGACGGCTCAGGATTTTGTAACGACTGAAAACGAACCCCAATCACACCAGGGATACGTAGAGGGGAAGGAAGGTAAAGGGGGGAGGGAGAAGGAAGGTAAAGGGAGGTGAGGGAAGGAAGGTAAAGGGAGGTGAGAGAAGGAGGATAAAGGGGGATGGGTGAGAGAAGGAAGGTAAATGGGAGAGAGAAGGAAGTAAAGGAGATCGGGGTGGTAATATGGGTGAGGAAGATGGGTGGTGAGGATTAAGGTGGGAATGAAGTATGAGGTGATGGTGTTAGTACTATAGGTGATGGTTGCTACTGTGGTGATCCATGGTTGTAGCAGGGTGGTATGGAGGTGGAGGAGGAGCTGGAGGTGGAGGAGGAGCTGGAGGTGGAGGAGGAGCTGGAGGTGGAGGAGGAGCTGGAGGTGGAGGAGGAGCTGGAGGAGGAGGAGGAGGAGGTGGAGGTGGAGGAGGTGGTGGTGGTGAAGAAGGAAGGGAATTTCACCTTGTTATTGGTTAAATTAGAAACCAGGCAACGATGGTGTGGGAGGTGGAATACTAACTACTGGGAAACAGGTCAGAGTTTAACTACACCTTGATTGTTTCCTCCACCACCACTAACAACAACAACACTCCACCATCAACACTCATTCCTTCACTTCCTACAACAACAACACTCCATTACCAACACCCACTTCTTTCACCACCAGAAAAAATATACTACTACTACAACAACTATAACAACTCTCCACTACCAACACTCATTCCACCACCACCGTCAACAATAGCAATCCACCACCTCCACTCTTACAGCAGAATATGAACAACAATAACATGAATACTTTAACAATAACAACAACGCCAGTACTTCACCAACAAAAACCTCTTCCTTCATCTCATCACCACTCCCTCACCAACATTCAAACGCCAACACTCTTCACCGCCATCACCAACAAAAACAGTAACACTAACACCATCAGCATCTCTCCATCTCCACTTTCTACCATCTTTCCCTAACTGTAATTATTAATCTCCATCAACAGTATTCTTTCTATAATTACCACCACCACCACCACCGTCCATCTTCTTCACCTGTGATATTTAGAACTATTTGTGTACAAGAAAGTTTAAACATCCCTCATCATTTCCCTTAATTTCTCCATTCACTCATTCATTCAATAATTCGCTTATATTCCTTCCTTCATCTGTTTATCTGCATCAATTCATCTATATTTCACTCGTTAATCTATTTTATAACTCAACTCAGCTGCTATCCACTCACTCATCCATCTATACAACCATGCTATCATTCATGCTACTGATCCATCAATCTACTGTGTCTGGTGGAGCCCCCTGACGTAGGTAACAAGTATAGGTAGTAGTGCCTGGGGGAACTGTAAACGAACTACACCCAAGCTATAGGCCATATACAGGGCATGTAGCTCGTACTTAGTTATAAAAAGGTGTTGCCCTCCCCCCGTCCGGTTTATGTCCAATGATGAAACTCAAACTCAGGCCATGGGTTGTAGGGGAAAACAATACCATTGTTTCTTCCCTATTCCTTCGTATTTGGGAAAAATACGGGTGATTTGTCAGCTAATAACCAGAATGTCTAACTGCGAAGCAGGGAAACTGATTGTATATTAGGTGAACTGAAAGCTAGGTTATGACAACTGAAAACTTTGTTGTTAGGGAAAACCTATCTGGTACAGACAATAAGGAAACTAAAAATGAGAGTTTACAGCCTGATGATACGCAGACTGTCTCAGAAAGAGATGATGAGGCAACTAATAACTAATGTTTGTATAATGTCACCCAATGTGCCTTAAAAATAATTACCGATGTAGATAATAAATAACGTCATGACTGGCGCTATTTTGTGTGTTTGCTGAAGTCCCGTTTCATATGCCCCTCCCTCTTCGTACCTGTCCCAAAAGGGCCTCCTTCATCAGAGGCCTCGCCTCCCTCCTGCTGCGTCTCGATGTGGTAATATATGACCATTTGGCGTCGTTATGGCAGGTGCTTCCTCCCCCGCTTCGACCACCTCCTTCACCAGTCCTAATTTATGCTAACGATGTGTCTGCGTCCTGTCGAGCCCGACCTGCGTGTGTTACCGCCTAAGTGCTTGTGACTGCCATCTAATTTGCCTGGAAATGGTGATGCAGAGGCGAGGATTGCGGTTGGCGTCTATAATCTAGGTTAGTTAGAATGGGAATATGCCTGGAAATACCAGACTATTTAAAGTCTACTTCCTGTTTCTGGGTCTCATAAAGGGGTTTCATTACAGCGGGATGTCTGTTCCACCTCCTCTAATCCCCACTCCCCCCACCTTGATGTCGTGTGGAAGGCTGGCTGGATGGATGGCAAGGGTGAGAAGGGACCTGTTGTCGTCGTCACCGAGGAAGACAGATTCCAGACAACGAGTACATTATGATACGCTTTGCAACACTGCCTGGGACACTGACTGAGGCAGGACTCACGGAAAAACTCGATGGATTGATGGATGGCAGTAAGAATGACTGGATGAACAGTTGAATGGATGAATGGGTGGATGAATTACAATATGGATGAATAATTTAATGGATGGATAGATTGATGGAACGATAGTCCTTATAGTTATATAGACTGATGTAAGACTGTGGAGCTCAACCAAGAGCCTTAGTCATGAGTTGATATCTAATACCCACACATCAGGACTCTAACCTGGTATCTCGAACATAGATTACCAGCTGCTACATAATTGTATGGGATGTTCATGAGACACCCTAACTACCAACTCTGTCCACAACATTAACGGGAAGAGGCAACAGACCCGATAGTTATCAGCTCAACTGTTATTTTTTTATCCCTATTAGGCTGCTTCACCAGGCGAAAAATAACACACACTATTATACGTTCACTTATCTTTATTAGACACTTCGATTATCGGTTTACTACCTAATGGGACGTGAACCAGGTAGTTATCGAACACAATTCCCACTCGTTATCACTGCACCACAACCTGAACTGGTTACCAGTTCCTGCATATTCTGATCCACATAAATGGTTGTTGCCTAGCGCCCTTCGTCATTTCCTGGCAGAAACTTTAACCAACATGATGTTATTGGTAAAGGAAATACCACCAACAGACAATGGAGGGACTCCTTCAACAACAAGATGTTCTTCAATCTTCTGCCTCAAAAATGAAATATGTATGACATAATAGTTGTATGCCATTTACAAAAGTTTGTAAAGGTTTTATTTCATTTACCAACGCAACCCCAAGTCAAACTACTACAAAGACGTCAACCACAACTACTCTATGAATCACATGATTAGTGAACTCTGCCGGACTGCTGCCACAACGAAAATATCAACAACCATAACAACAACAGCAATAATAAAAACAATAAGAAGTAATATTTGGTTTGTTGAATATTTCTACGATTATGTTTACTGAAAAGTTTTGCTTCATTACTTGAGTGTCCATAATCTTCATCAAACAAAATTGGGCCAAAAAGTCATAAGACTCACTTGGCGGTGGCACTAGTGGGTTGATATAAAACAGGACTGAAAATCAGGTGTAATCAAGCAAGACACCTGTATTTATAACCTATTCATAAGACCCTGAAGAAAGGAGGTACTGCTGCCTGCCCCTGTTATATACATTGTTCTGATACTTCGCTGGGAATTGTGTCAAGGTCAAGGTAGAACTGATGTAACAAATAAAAAAGAGTAAGAAACCTGACACAGTAATGATGGAGTGTTCTTATTACTAAAACTGTTAAAGTAGTGATGAAATATATTATATTTCGTATACCTGTTTAATTTAAGACTAGAAATATGTGAGAGAAATATTCCAAGAGATTGCATAATAAAAACAAAACATTAATGGGTCTGGTGAAGGTGGACATTAGACCCAATAATAAAATCTTTCAGAAACGAGGATGTAGGCCTTGCACTCGCGAATTATCCATGAAAAGAATTCATACTTTTATATATATTTTTTTTTATTATATTTCATTATTATCATTATATTATTATTATTATTATCATTATTATTTTTTATCATTATTATTTTTATAATTATAATTTATTTATCATTATCTTTATTTTATTATTATTTCTTATATATCATAAAAAAAAATTCTAAGGTAGTCTATTTCCCTGCTCAGAGCCACTCATTCCAAGCCACCTCACTACAACATAGATACGTCCCCCGCTGAACCACTCCTTCTAAGCCACCAACCAGACTACTTACTCCAGGAACACAACAATCACTTCACCGAAACAAATTGACCGGATAATAATACCCGGGTCCTATATCCGGTTGTTCCCATCCCGTACCACAATTATTACGAGGGTATACCGGTGTGTGTAATCAATGTAATGTTGTGTCTGTCTGTATGTATATATTAGGACCACTCAAAATGTCTGATCTCTGTCTGATTGCATGACGTAGCTCCGGTTTCGATTGCCAGAGTCTTTAATAATATTTGTTTTAGTTTCTGATATATACAAGTTGAAATATAATATAATGCATCTATAATAATAACGTAGTTTTGTACTTAATTCTCCACGATCATGACTGTACAGCAGTTGAGTTACCAGCCTGTACATCCAAAGTCACATCAGGAGACATTCTTGCAAAACATACTATACCAGTTAATGGGAGATTATTTTGTTGGTGAATTGGAAGGTCTGTGATTCCTCCTCCAAACTATACCACAAAACCGATCCCCTATTAGTTTCATTGAGGGCATCTGTTTCCTGGCATTGTTTGGAGGAATTAGAGACCTTCCAATTCACCAACAAGAGAACCTGTTAACTGTTAATAGAAATGAGAACTAAACAACAAGGAATGAGGTGAGAATCCCTCACGATTCTCATGTATCACTGCAATGTTTCTAGACTGTCATTTTGCAACATCATTTTTTGGGGGAATCACGCATCTTCCTGAGATATCTATAATAGAAACATGTATCCTTACTCCATCCTTTTCCTGTTCTTCCTCTTTTGCCTTCGTCTGTTTCCTTTCTTTTTTGTCTTCACACTTACTTTTCCAGTTCCTTTTACTCCTCTTGTCCTAATTCCAATTTTTCCCCTTCTTCCTCCTCTTCTGTTTCAAAATCCATATCTGCCTTTTTCTCCTATTGCCTTATTTATGCATAAATAAAATATTGATACCTGTGGCGTACAGCATGTTATCTACTGTACCTTTCAATATTCAGTATAATTTTTTCACTATTAAACCACAGAGTTTTCCTATTCCTTGTATTTAATCAAAATAAACGATACAAACATGATAAGGTAAAATTGCAAGAATGTGAAGCGGACGTGACAAGGCGTCTGACTTTTACCAACACCCACTGCACCACTCCACACCTCACAACTACGGGCGATACTCCACACCACACATTCACTGGCCTCCACACCTCACATATCACGTAGATGACTCTAACGACCTGTGATTTCGCGCCGTAATATCAAGCAAGCAACATGGAGCCGGTGGAGGCACGAGTGATGTTTCCTGTCTATACTGGTGCAGCTCCTGTCAGTATGATAAACAACACAACACTCTGATTTGCTTATACGAGTATTAAGGTCTTAGTAACCCTATTTGTCACAAGACACGTGTACATATCTTTCTTGTTTTTGTCATATATATATATATATATATATATATATATATATATATATATATATATATATATATATATATATATATATTTATTTGAGGGGACTTAGTCAATTTTAGTTTAGGTAGATACATATGGTATGTGTTGTTGAACACCATGCTCAAGATGACTCATATTTCTTACTCTGTATCGTTTTGTAATAATAATACTTTTCATTTCTTTGATCAAGTTTTACGTCCTTCCATCCTCTTAATCTTCATCCATTTCTTGGTACTTGTCCTCATTTTAGGTTTCCTCCTCTTTACCCTCCTTATCCATTTCTTTTTATCATCTATCCCTCCTCTTCTCTCCTTTCTTCTCCTCTGTTATGAATCGCTCTCTTGCCTACACCACGTCATAATTGTCAATATCCAGAAAATTGGCGAGAGCATTATCAATAAACTTCCCACTTTCTAAAGCAAGGTGGCCCTAAAAACGGATACGGAATTGACACCTCCGGGAATATATCACTGGGGCCATAATCGCTTTTATAAGGAGGAGATAATCTGAAAACGGTAAATTCAATTATCTCGCGAGGGTGTAGGCGATTAAGACGCTTGTATCGAGGAGCTTAATTGCTTTTTAATGACATATATATAGTGGTTGTATTTAATCTCACCCCATTACACCCTTTGAGGCCCCGGGAAATATCAATACAGTGTTAACATAAAAGTGAATTACGCCTCCAGGTTCGACCCGGCTAGCAACCTGTACCACGCACCTGTCTACCTACTACAACCACCAGCCAACCACTACATGTATAGGCAAATATAATTACATTTATTATAAATATATATATACACACTACCAGACATCCATCCAATCTACCTATCAACCAGACCACCAGTCAATCGACAAATGAACCAAATAGTCAGCCAAACTATCAACCTCAAGACTGTATAAACAAAGTCAACCAACCAACCAACCAACCAACCAACGGACCAATCGAGGCGGCAACACCACACCAGAAGGATCGATCCCCAATTTTAGCGATTGGGCAATTTTCTAATATCATTAATGCTCAGTACACACACTCTGGCTATTAGCATAAGGTGTCAATCTTGGGGCCCCACGGGCGAACTTGGCGCTGCTGAGATTTCTTTTTCTTCGCGAAGTTTGTAGGAACTTGAAGCTTCCATAAAGTCTTATTCATAAGTATATCATTAATTAACTGTCTATGTCTTGCATTCCTGACTCAGCCTTCAGTCTCGCACTGTGTTCCCATTTCAAAATATCGCCACAACAAATTTTGTCTCGGTAAATTAAGAAGCAGATTAGTGTTAGAAATGTGAAATAAATGCAATGTTGTTGGAGACAACTGGAGCCTCCAACCACATCACTATCCTAAACACACCCAAGGAGCAGTAACATGAGGTAGACCCTCCTCGCTGCGCCACTCTAGCCCTTATATTCCGAGTCAAGAAGGCTGAGATTTCCTTGACCTCTGGATACAGTATCCTCGCCTCCACAACGTACCTCAAAAATGCTGTATTTTACTGGCTGGGAACAGTAATCGATGATATATCCAGAAATATGGATCCCGCCTTGCTGGATTTTACTTCCTGTCTTATTTTTTCGTTCGAGGTGAGAGAGAGAGAAGACGAAAGAGGGATGGAGGGAGGGAGAATATGAGAAAGGGAGGGAGAAGCTGAGAAAGGGAGGGAGGGAGAATATGAGAAAGAGCGGGAGGGAGAATATGAGAAAGGGAAGGAGGGAGAATATGGAAAAGGAACGGAGGAAGAAAGGGAGAGAGGGAGGGAAGAAGAAGACAAGAGGATGGAGAAAGATGGTAAGAGAGAGAAGGAGAGAGGGAGAGTGGGATAAAGTGAGAGAGGGAGAGGGAGGGAGGAAGGTAGGTAGGGAGAGGGAGGGAGCCTGAAACCACTCCTAATGTACGAATAAACACGAGATCAAAATCGCATTCAATCGTGGCGTTTTCTAAGGAATCGGATGCGCCAACACACAACACCTGAAGCACCGCGAAGGAAGGAGGCCAAGAGGGAGCCATGCCACAGGAGTAACACCAAGTTCCATAAAGGCCAAACTCCCCATTCCGCGACAAGGGGATCACCGACCTTAAGGAGAGCTATGCCGCATATGCCCCTGTGGCCCTCGGGGGAGATGTGTCACAGTTTGCTCCGGAAGACTCAAGTGTTTCTCAGAGGGTCGCAGATTCCACGGCTTTCATCTCTCCTTCCTCGGCTGCAGCGTCTTTAGTTACTACAGATATTGCGTCAGGGAGGCAAGGAGAGATGGAAGGGGGGAGGGGGAGAGATAGAAGGGGACGGTGTGTGTGTGTGTGTGTGTGTGTGACTAGGACAGAGAGGTGAGTGAAAGAGGATTTGAGTTAGAGTGGGAGATGACGAGGGATGAGGTGAGGAGGATACACAAGATGGTATAAAATTTGCGTAGACATACCGATACATACATACATACATACATACTTATGCATACATATCAGTACATAAACACATACTAATATATCGAAATTTTCATAAAGTTTGCATGAAAACACTATACATACACTAGTTTATTTTAAGGGGAAAAAATACATCTCACAGAAATGTATGCACAGTCAGTCTTCTAATTTTGTGGTATACATACACTTCATATTCACATACATTCATGCCTATTATAAACAATAGTTTCCATAAATACTAAATCATATTCCTGGGGACGGGAGTTTTTTTTTTCAATTATAGATTAATGTAATTATGAATATTTATTACATTTATTTTTTTATATTATATTATTATTATTATTATTATCATCATTATAATTACTATCACACTATTGGACGTAGAAGCATCGCCTCAATCATCATTAACAGCATATCCACCCTACATCCAATCCAGTCAACCTAGTAACCCACTCACTCACTTACCCACTCTTTCACCCATTCCTACAACTTATCCACCTGCCAATCCCCATGAACTCACCCACTCATCTACCCATTCCAACAATTCATCCACCCACTCATCCAGTTCAACTCACCCACTCATCCCGTCAATTTTCACCGATCGCCGTCAACTCACCCATCCCATCCTATCCAATCCACCCACCCACCCATCCACCCACCCTCCGGCAGCTCCAGACCTCGCGTGACGGGGCCGCATGCGGGAGTGTTTACGAGGTGAGACTGCGGCCTGTCGTCACACCCACCGCCTCGCCGCAATCCCACAGACATATCCCGGCCGTCGTGTAAATGGCCAAAGGTAAACGCGGCTTCAGAGATTAACGAGTTGTGGTCGGGGGGAATAATTGTGTCTTTTCGCTAATATTTTCGCGGTTTTGAGGGGGCTAAATTATAGGGGTTGGTTATGGAGGCTTCTTGTTCTATTTATGCTACGTGTGTATCCAAACTTATGCTCTATACCTTCCTTGCTTACTTGCTTGCTCGCTCCTCGGTCGGTCTCGTGTTGCGAATGCGTTTGTGGGACTGTATATATGTTTCTTATCTAGGTTCGTCATCCTCGGGAATTGCCTTAAAAATAGCGTGCAGGAATTTTGCTCATAAGATGTCGCTGAAGTTTCTATCTTTCCTAAATTGACCTCTCTGCCTTGGAACAATTTTCTCATACGATGTAGCTAAGTTAAATTTCACAAGTTAAAAGTCAAGTTTGTTTTCTTTCTGGACTAAAATGATCTTTCTTGCCTTATACACATTTATCGCTATTCGACGCCCCCGATACATTTTTTTTTTTTTTTTGTCTACATTAATGTCATCTGTCCCTACAACCCAGATCAGATCGTTACTTCTCCAAAGACAACACCTTCAGAACACATCCCTTATGCTTGTAACCTCTTCGAAAAGCACAACACAATTCAGCCACCAATTACCAGCCTCTAACCTATCTAAAAAGTCCCATCCTAGACCTTAACCATCATCCTCCCTCAAACCCCTTTCAGATCCGAGTCACCAAACCTTCAGCGTTTCTATAAAGCTTCTTCCATCTTCCAACCCCTTCCATCTGCCAGGTCCTTACATCTGCCAGCCCCATCCACAAAGCAAGTTCCCAGACCCTCCCAGCGTCCACCACCACCACCACCAACCCGGCCCTGAAACAGATACTGGCGGTGGCATATATACGTGTGGGCAAAGGTATATAGCACTATAAATGTCATGGCGCTCAATACTCAAACACTTTTTAGAGTCATCATTACTGCCTTGTATACATTGGAAAACGATTTAATGCTTCTATTGCGTAAATGGAGAGGATTCCGATGCGCTAACGTGCCTTTTGTGATTTTCATATCCTTTTGAATTCTTCCCTTGGCAGGAGTGTCTCTCAGTTTATGACGCGGAGCTTCTTATGAATATTGTGACGGGCATTATGGCTAGGCTTGGTGTGTGTGTGTGTGTGTGTGTGTGTGTGTGTGTGTGTGTGTGTGTGTGTGTTGAATATGTGTCTTGTTTGTGTGGTGTAGGCTGTGTCCTGTGTATGAACGTGTATATGATTGAACATGTGTATATATGATGTATGTGCAGATCATATGCAGTCATGTGTACATACTGGTCTATATCTCACCAAGAGTGTTTATGATTTGTGCATTTGTATATATGTAATATATTGTGTGCATGACATGTATGTTTTAAGCATGGTTTTATGTATGTATGTATGTTTATATGTATGCACGCGTGGATGTATGCATGTATATATGTATGTATGTCTGTTTGATTGTGGGCGTGATCATGTGTGTGGTCCTGGCTCGTGGATTCATCACCGTCGCCTTTGAAAATGAGACTTTATTGCTGGCGTTTGGGTTGATGGCCCTCCTTTTTTTGTTATCTATCTGGCAGGGGGGAGCGGTGGTGGGGAAGGGCAGGGTGGGGGATGGGGGGAGTTACGAGGAGATGGGATGGAGTGGGTGGGGTTAAAAGGGGACACATTGGACAGTGGAGGATAAGGGGAGGAGCAGATGTTGGGGAGATAGTGATAAAAAGGGCTATATGACAAAGAAAGATAGAATTGAAATGAGAGGCGAACGATATATTAAATGGACAGGTGATGGGGAATAGGTTCGTAGTAAGGGACTCGTGGAGTAATGGATGAGTGACTTTAGTGGATGAATGAGGTGGAGTAAATTTAGGTGGAAAGAAAACCAAGGGAAAAGAAAGAACAGTAAAGCATTAGAAGAGACAACGAAATAGGGATCGATTTGTAGAGGTTTATAATTAACCTTGTACAGACTTGGAGAAACGATACTGTAGTGAATGGAAAACACGGAATAAGTTTTACACATTAATAAAAAAATGAAAATGAAAAAATATTCTGCGTGATACAAAACGACACCAGGAATGACACGTTTGAAAACAACCTTCCTCACATTGGTATCTCTGCCTTCAGTATAAAACTCATCGAAACTCCCTGCAGCGATGTTTTTTACGTTTTTTTGTTTTTATAGTGTGTGAACAGGGCTGCAGGGATAGAACAAGAGGAGGCAGCAATTTCAGGGAGGTGGAGGGAGGAGGAGAAGAGGCCCGGATGTTGGGTTGGGGGCGGGGGGGGGGGGGGGGTTATGGTGGAAGAAAGAATGATAGGGTGGACAGTGGTGGAGAGTGGACGGAACATAATGGTGGGAGGCAGTAGTGGAGATGGTGGTGGTAAATCTGGGTCCAGCGAAAGGGAACAGTGTGGAATTGATAGTGCGAGGATTGTGAAGATGGCCACAGCAGATGTCAGGTACACCGTTCATACTCACCACTCATCCACACTCGACACTAACACACTCCACAACATAAACAAGGAATACAAAGGTCGTAGAGAAAGAATAACCCATCCCATTCTTCACACAAGGCACTTCAAGGCCATCTATCTGATTAGTGAATTCGATGGGAGCGTCTATTTCATATGATGACATTAATAGCACCCACCAAGCGAGAGGGAAAATGTAAAGATAAATATTTCCACGAAAAAAATCATTGTCTTATAAGAGGTCCTCAGCATTCTGAAGCAACTACTGTAATCAGATTTGGCTTGCATGTGAAGTTATTATGCTGATGCTGTCTCCGTCTTACCACCTTCATTACTATTTACATTGGTGTTCCTTTATCATCAGTCTGTTTATGTCCACTGTCTTTAGTTCATGTTCTCTCCTCCTCTTATAGTTCTCTTCCCAGTTTTACCACTTTCATGCACAAGTTTACCTCTGACCTCATTCTTAATTTTTTATTACTTATTATTCTCCCTCTCTCACTCTCTCCACACAATTCCCCCGACTCCTTCTGACCCTACCCCTTGTCTTCTCTCCTACCCTACTTTTTTTACCCAAATCCTCCCCTACCCCAACTATTCCCCCATTCTTCTCTGCTACTTCTCGCCTTGACCATATTCCCCCTCGATCCTCTCCTCCCTCCCACCCACCACGTGACCGTCCCCCTTCCCTCTCTCCCCCTAAAAATACTCCTATTCGCCTCTCCTACTCCTTTTCATGCTCCCCTTACTCCTCCCCTATACTCGAACCCCTTGTCTTAACAATACCATCTACTCCTCTACTCCTCTCCTACACTTTCATATACCCAGGTAGGATTCTACTCCTTCCCATTCCCCCTTCCACCCAGCTCCCTCTGACACTCCCCCCTATTCCCTGTGCCCCTCCACCCTGTTCCCCCTGCCCCTTCACCCTGCTTCCCCTGATCACCCAACCTGCCCTCCCTGCCCCTTCTCCCTGCTTCCCCTGACCATTGCCCCTGCTTCCCCTGCCCCTCCGTGGTGTCCGAGGCTGGGGTTGGTTGTCGCAGTGGTCTGAGGGACACACAATCGCTGGTCCCTGACACCTCATTCATATCTTCTTATCCGCCTTCATCACCACTGCCACCACGCCTTCACCTACACCCTCCAGCCCACCCACCCTCCCTCCCTCCCTCCCTCCTTTCCTCACCTCTCCTCCTCTCCTTTCCTCACCTCTCCCCTTCTTTCCACACTTCACCCTTTCTCATTTCCTCACCTCTCCTCTTCTCCTTTCCTCACCTCTCCCCTTCTCCTTTCCTCACCTCTCTCCTTCTCCTTTACTCTCCTCTCCCCTTCTTTCCACACTTCACCCTTTCTCATTTCCTCACCTCTCCTCTTCTCCTTTCCTCACTTCTCTCCTTCTCCTTTCCTCACCTCTCCCCTTCTTTCCACACTTCACCCTTTCTCATTTCCTCACCTCTCCTCTCCTCCTTTCCTCACTTCTCCCCTTCTCTTTTCCTCACCTCTACCCTTCTTTCTTCACTTCTCTCCTTCCCAGGTTTCATGTCTCAATTCTTCCCATTTTAATTCCTTAATACTTCTCTTTCTACCTTTACTCTCCTTTCATTGTTCTCTTCTCATCTCATTAATATTTTCATAAACATACATTCCCATACACTCCCATAAGTAAACGCACACACAAAGACTGAAACATGTATATTAACACATACACACACGCACACAGAAACACACGAGCGGAGAAACACACACCGACACACATAAAAGCTTAAGACTAACAAATCTGTATTCAGACAAACAACACAAATCGAGAGAACCAACCAGTATTTCACAGACAAAGAAGGATCAGAGGGAGGAAAGAGATGAAGAGAATGTAAACAAACACAGCATAAACACACACGAGAGAGAGAGAGAGAGAGAGAGAGAGAGAGAGAGAGAGAGAGAGAGAGAGAGAGAGAGAGAGAGAGAGAGAGAGAGAGAGAGAGAGAGAGAGAGAGAGAGAGAGATTGGTTTGGTAAAGTAGGAGTTGAGAATGTAGAAAGGAGAGAAGGAAAGTAAGATACTAAAAGAACGGAGGAAATATTGTACGATACAAGAGAGAAGGAAAGGGGAAAAATAAAATTATGATATAATTCGATGAAGGGATACGAAAAGTAGGGAAAGAGAGCGAGATGGAGGGTTTAATGAGTAGTAGTATTAAATAAACTGAGTAAAAGGAGGTGAAGCAAGACAGACATAAGTTTGGGGTAGTAAGGATGACAACTTTAGTTAAAGTAAAAGAAGGAAGGCAATCCAAAAAGAGTGAGAAATTTAGAATTTGGGAGCTATGAAGGACGAGGTTATAATGAAGGACAGGAAAGGAACTGAAAAGACAGAGGACAGAGAAATAAAAATCAGAGAGGCAAGGTTCGTCAGCGTAGGGGAGGGAAGGCAAGGTAGAACACGGCAGGGTAACACGGGATACCTGGAGTGTGTGGTTAGTCAGGGTAGGATAAGGGGAAGCAGGGTTAAGGAAGGCAAGAGATGACAGCAGCAGTGGAGGCGGCAGGGGGCAGCTCAGATGACGATATCAGAGGAAAGGACACGCTATATATTTTAAAATCCGGGTGTGTGCCCTGTTAGCGTCTCCTGCCGGGGTGTTGGATGACCATTAACGCCTAAGTAGTGACCCAGGAATATCTGTTTACAAGTTCGAGTTCAGTGATTGGTGCACTGAGTCAACTGGAGTGGCGTCCCTTGTGTAGATGAGGCTTATTTCACTCTAAAATTGTCACGGGGATACGGAGAGAGAAATAGTGGTGAGAAATGAGGTTGAGGTCGAGAGGATGAAGGAAAAAACACTGACGAAAGAAAGGAGATACTTTGGGTATGAATTGAGGACAGGAAGGAAGGAAGGAAGGAATAGCGATGGAGGTGTCAATTGAAAGAAGGAATTTTGAGGAAAAGCAAAAATAAAATACAATCCATGAACTAAAAAAAGGAAGGAAAAGCTAAAGAGTGTATTAATTGTAGAACAAATATTGTGAGAGGTAGGAAATATAATGGTGAAAATTTTTGCCTTAAATTTGAACGCTACAGATTCACCGAAATTGTGCTATAAATCAAACTAAAACTGTGTACTCTGTCTTTCATGTAGCATATTCTGGAGGACATACTAGCCTTCAAATCACTACACACACAAAAAAAAAACATGTTATCCCCCTAAGGGTTCGTGGGTGTCAGTGGCTTCATTATACCCAGAGTGTAACATTTCACTTCGGTGTATATATTTTCTAACCTGAATATACTGTACAGGAAATGTTATCAGATAATATTGGAGAAAATATTTGGGTAGTTCAGTGATATAAAAAAATTGCTTCGTGGATATAGAATGAAAACAAACACCGGTTCAATACCTACTGCATAATTATCATCACTTCCTTACACACCAAATAAATAAACACTATATCAGTTAATATTATGCATTCGTTAATTCAGAAAACGAACTGAACTACCAGAATGAAATATACGAGGCCTACTTGCCAGTCTCTCTACTTACCTACAGGTTTGACAAAATAAAAATCAGGAAAGGCCTTGGAAATTGAGGGGGGCCAAACAATAGCTCTTTTACTCCACATTATGTTGGATTATAATAAAAGAAAGACAAGTATTCAACAGGAGAACAAATAAGAGGACTGAAACAAAGGTCTTCACTTACACGGCCAGCCAGGGATAATACACGTAGGGGGGAAGAGGGGGAGTATAGAGCTGGTCTGTAGCCTAGCTCCATGGTCTGTAGGGATGAGAATGAAGGTCAGAAAAGGAGAGGAGAGGTGAGGGTTAGGCGGAACAGGGAGAGGTAATGGAGAGGTGAGGGAGAGTCGAGAGGGGCGAACAGAAATTGGTCTGGAGAGGTGTGGGTTGGAGTATATAGAGGTTAAGGGAAGAAGTGAATGTTCAGACAGGAATGAACCATGATAAGATTAAGCAGGGATGGCAGGGCAGGGCAGAACAAAGAAGGGCAGGGCAAGGCAGGGCAAGGCAGGGCAGGGGAGGGCAGGGCAGGGGAGGGCAGGACAAGGAAGGGTAGGACAAGGAAGGGTGGGGCAGGGCAGAGCAAGGAAGGCACACTCACCATTGTCAGCCTACATCGCCTTGCTCTCAACCCCACTCTTGTTATTCTAATGGACGGGACTGGTCATCCTCTCGCCCTCTTTCATACCGGTGCACAACAACCTCACAGACCTCATTGCTCACAGCCGAAAAATACCCGGTGGAAAATAGTCTTCTTTCTGAGGGGGAGATGGGAAAAGGAAAAATGTGTATATAAAAATAAATATGCGAGGGTTGGTCGGTCCCTCTCTATACAGACTGCTGCATGGGATTGTGTTTATATATACCTGAGGGAGATAACTTCCCCTCCAGACATTAACGTTCTTCCAAGACGGATTTTTTTCCCCTCGGTCTTCTCTCAGCGAATAATATTGTCCAGTAGGCCGGTCGTCGAGTAGCGTATAATATCGAGGAGCACTTTTTGAAGGAATATCAGGGGTTCTATTCTCCCTGCGTCGTCCATTATTCCACACAATTCAATTAATGGAATGAGCATTAGTTCCATTAAGGCGCATTACCTTCGAACAGACAGACTCTCAATGAAAGACGGACTTCCCCTTCACGAGTGGCGACCCCATTGTAGAGGGATACCTAGAATGAGGGGTGAGCCGTGTACTCTATATGTATGTATGTATGTGTCTATAGGAGGAGTTAGGGAGTATTGTATGAGCAGTGTGAGTCCTTGAGAGGGATGCCTGTTGCTCCTCTCTGTCTGCCTGTCCTCCCTATACTCTGCCTTATACTTCCATCCATCTTTTCACCCATTCATCCACACACTCACACACACAGTTCATTCATCAACCCACTCACCCACCCATCCATCAACATACTCATTCACCCATCCACCCACCCACCGATACATCCACCCTCTCACACAGGTTACATCCACTCTCTCACCCACCCACCCATCCATCCATCCACCCACCTTCTCATCACCATATCGTCCTCACCACCACCACCACCACCATCACCATCACCACCACCACCACCACCGCCTCCGCCGCTCTATACTCGTTGTGTTCCAAGATAAAACAAGAGGAAGGACATCAAGCAACACGTCTAGTTACAAACCTCACAGCCTGATGGGAAAATTATTCATCACACACACACACACACACACACACACACACACACACACACTAGCTTGTACCTGCTTGTTTATACTCGCTTGCTTGAGTGTATATAATTAATTCCTTGCTTGTTTATTTGATTAGTTTTATTTAAATATTTTGTACTTATTCTTTTTATTTATATATTTTTTACTTGTTTTTTTCCTCTACTTATATTTTGCTTGCCCTGATTTATATTCATATGTTTGATTCCTTAAATGGATTGCTTGTTGTTTATTGATGTTTACTTATACTTGTTCGATTATTCATTTCAACTACCTACCTGTATTCAACTTCCTTCACATATATTCGCCCTTTTCTGTACTTTACTTTGCCTTACTTTACTCACAGCATCTCGGGTCATAAGGGAATTATTATTAAAGGGAATATTAAGGGAAGGAAGATTATCCCCGGGCTGCTGGATGGAGGCAATATCATTTCTATTTTCGCGCCGGTTGCCCAAGAATCAAATTAATCCACAGCCAAACTTAATCCCAACAGGTATGATGTGGTGGGATATTATTATTATTATTATTATTATTATTATTATTATTAATATTATTATTATTATTATTATCATTATTATTATTGTTATTATTTTTATGTTATTATCAATATTGTTATTATTGTAATGATTATAGTAACAATTGATATTTATTATTATTATTATTATTATTATTATTATTATTATTATTATTATTATTATTATTGTTATTATTTTCATTATTGTCAATAATGTTATTATAGTTGTCATAATTATAATAATAACAACTAATTATTATTACTGTTATTATATATATATATATATATATATATTCAGGTATGATGGGAGGGAAAGTGAGTGAATGTGAGGGAGGGAGGGATGAGGGAGGGAGGGATGAGGGACAAGAGAGAGGTGTGAGTGTGAGTGTGTGTGTGTGTGTGTGTGTATGTGTGGCAGCCAGCGCACGCATCTCCCACCTTCTTTGTTTTATATACTTGAAAAGGTATCTAGTTAACGGGTCCTTTATTCCAGGCACGTTTTGCTAAACTGCTTATTAATTTTACGGTCAGAGTTTAAAATAGCGTCGGCGTCAGAGGTGCGTTACACAAACCATAAAATTGAGATCCTGACAAAACGGTGGGTTGTTTCTCGTGACTCGTTCATGGCTCGCGCTCCAGCCAATAGCATGCTACGTCACCCGCCGCGACAAGGACCAAAATACAACGACAAGCTTTCGGAGACCCGACTCTAAGGCGAGACCAAGATTTAGTGCCTTGTGGGCCGCAGCCTCTCAATATGTATGAGGTGCTAAGGTTTTCATCATACGAGTCGCGCCTCCCTTTTTACACCTCTGAGCACAGCCGACGCGAGCATGGAAGTGCATACATTGGCCTACCTCCACCGCCTGCATAATTTCATTTCCGTGTACAGCACTAACAGGTCAGCGCTGCACCAAGCCAGCCTTCCACCAACACCACAACCATGCACGCCTTTGTCACGCAGCATCTATATCCTATACGCTTCCCATTCTCTGCCATGCACGCCACACCAAACCTATAGTCTTTCCCCACGCCTATGTCAGCTACTCGTACGTCTGCACCCGCCCTTCCAACGCCCAAACTCATTTTCACTCACGCCTGAATCTACCCCTTTCACTCCCACACCTATACCCTTTTCACGCCCACACACAACCCTCTCATGCTCGTCATACCCACTCTTTCCACGCCCACACTCACCCATCTCACGCCCATACTCACCCTGTCCAAGCCCATGCACAAACAGCCCGCTCACGCCCTCACCCAGCCCACATCCACGCCTGCACTTTCTAATGGAAAATATATTACTACCTTGGCAAGCCATTAAAGCTGATGGAAAACTGTAGCAACATTACCTCCTCGTCTGCCAGTACAAGGAGGTGCTAGGAGTGACTCAGGTGCTACACTCAGTTTACGACTTTCCCTCCACCCAGCCACACCATACCACAACACAACACACAGTCTCACGTGTATGGAGAGAGAAAGAGAGAAAGAGAGAGAAAGAGAGAAATAGAGAAAGAGAGAGAAAGAGAGAGAAAGAGAGAGAGAGAAAGAGAAAGAGAGAGAGAGAGAGAGGGGGGAGGGGAGGGGGGAGGGGAAGAGGTCGTTCCTCTCACACAAAACTTTCTCTCACAATACAGTACATTATACATCAAAGGAAGTATTATAATTCAATAAAGTGTTTTTACGCTTGAGTTTGAATACTTTGGCTGCAATGTGATGAACGACTCAATAAAAATAATGACTGTGTCGTGTACGTTAGTTCACCGTACTACTTATATCCCCACACACATTTATACACATACACGCACAACACACAAGCGCATATATACACGCACAAGAGTTAACACACAAATCTCAAGCACAAAAGCACACATATGCACACAAACACACAAGTAGCAGTATATAGTAATCCTCTTTATATGTACCGGGAGTTAACTAAAAGGTGATTAATGATAAATATATCTACGACCGGCGTGACAAAGGCAATACAGTGATCTGATCTGGAGATAGAATCCAGCAGGTGTATTGGAGACTACTGACTCATACACCTTCTCCTCCACCTCCTTCTTTGTTATAATTATCATCAGTAGTAAATCTCGCTTGAATACTAATATCAGCTTGTATAAAATAGATTAAAAGTTCACATTTTATATCCTAACTGAACAAGTCAATAAATATTCATCACCGAATTGCTTACCTAAACGTCAATAATAAAAAAAATACACACTCACACATACACAGAAAAATATGAGGTAAAAACACAAGGAGGGTCAATAATAATTTTCATGGCTAACATAGGGATCACATAAGGAAAGATGAGTGGATTCCACTTCACTCAAGATTCCATTTTCTTTGACGGATTATTTTTGACCTCTTCCGCATCTACAAGGCATAAAGAAATCAAGCCCCAATCACCCAAATAATAAATCCCATAAAAGAGTATAATAACGCTATCTTCGACTACCCATACTTGTATTCTTATATACTCTACCTATACACCTGACGTCTCCTCCTACTCTTCTTTCTCCTTCTCCTCCGCCTCCTCTTCCTCCTCCATTACTAACTCTTTTATTCCTCCTCCTCCTCCTCATCATCATCATCACCATCATCTTTCTCCTTCTCCTCCTATTCCTCCATTCCTAACTCTTTTACACATCCTCATAACTATCTTTTCCTCTCCATCCTCTCTGCTCTACATTATTCTTCTTCTTCTCTGTTCTTCCTTCTTCTTTACTCCCAAATTTTTCTTTTCCTTTCATACCTTCTCTCTTTTCTTCCTCTTCCACTTCCCACCTTCTGCTCATACTCCTTCCTTCTCCTCGTAACTACATGGCCCCTTCCCTTCCCTGTCATTCCCACCTTCTCCTCATACTCCTTCCCCCTCTTCGTAACTATATATCCCCTTCCCTTCCCTTCCCTTCCCACCCGCTAAAGTTGGCAAGATTCAGCGCCTCCTCATCTTCATCTCGCCGCGGTCCCCGGTATAAGACGCTGCATTTTTCACCTTCACTGATAGGACGCGAGGGCCGGGAGCGGGGTGTGGCTCCTCCCGATATTCATAAGCCAATCATCGCTCCTAGAAAACTCCACGGCAAATTGCGCAGTTGACATTTTGATATAATGCGTGAGTCCCCCCCCCCCCCCCCACCTCTACACACACACACTCTACATGTCCCCCTCTCTCGTACCTATCCACACCACCAACCCTTCTAACCTATACCTACCAACACCCACTTCCGATGATCGCACCCAGCTTCCAACATATAGATAAAAAAAAAAAAAAAAAACTTTTACATAAAGAAAAATATCACACACACACACACACACACAAGAAATAAACATCATCACTTACAACTAATACTTCCCTCACGTACTATTTATTTCCTTAATTAAAAATGATATAAAAACGTGCTGCCATAACAGGACTCATGTTAATCGGAACACTGAAATGCATATACGCGCTCGCGCACTCTGAAACAAATTATTCATCTTATCACACACACACACACACACACACACACACACACACACACACACACACACACACAGTTCGATATACTAAAACCATCCTAATTTTACTCAGCTCCTGATGACTTATGGGAGTAATTCGCTTTTGTTACATTGGAGCTCCTTGATTCCTCCAAAGTATGCCAGGAAACAAGACCAGAAGAGCAAGAATAAAGGTGTTCTGTTGCTTGGAATAGTTTGAAGGATTCAGTTTCTCCAGAATTACCAACACAAAACTTCCCCCTTAAGAGACTGCAATAGTACTTACAACAATCCAAATCCAAAGGACTTTCATGGATATAATTATTGTATTGTCCACGAAGAAAATATAAACAATAACACACACATTATTACCATGGGTGGATGGATATACTAACATTAGATATACCATTCGATATACACACCACACACACACATACACACACACGCACATACACACACACGCACACACGCACACACACACACACACACACACACACACACTATTTAATTCCTGATCTGGAGGTGATGTGGGGAGATATAATAAAAAAAAGCTATCTCCACTTTTACTTCCCCTTACAAATGATATTCAATAGGCTATCATCATATCCTATAATATTGAAATGGATTCTCTCGGGTTTAAGAAAGAAGTCGTGATTACCTGGGTAAAGTTTGATAGGGGCCAGAGCTGCATTAAATACTAGCTTTATTGAGGTCCGCCCGGCCGCCTTCCACACTCACTGTTGCCATCTCAGCTGTATTTATTTTGTATACAACCATTCGTGTATATTTCGGTCATTTCTGATTCATATTTGTAACGTTAGAACCGACTACTATCCTTTTGTATTCACCTTTTCCTCTAATATACTTTTTCTCTACACTAATGTGGAAGATGATTTACACTATCGGACATATATTGTAGATCTCGCTGAGTTTGTATCAGTGTCGTGGCTGCTCGGGTAAGATGACCTGCTTATAAATATAGACGCTTCTGATAGACGGGTACACACAGGCGGCCGATAATGTAAATCCAAGCAGGGGTGGAAATAATTCGTTGACGCACATCCTCGTACCGGTTAGATTCAACGATACATATACAAGTGAAATAAATTAACACCTATTTAAATTTACGTTCAACAAGCTTCTTTGACATCCATTTATATTATTTTGTTCCCATTTATTCCGATCAGATATTTTTACGGCGGAACACTTAGCCTGACCAGAGGACGGCGGAACACTTAGCCTGACCAGAGGATGGGGGAACACTTAGCCTGACCAGAGGACGGGGGAACACTTAGCCTGACCAGAGGACGGGGAAACACTTAGCCTGACCAGAGGACGGGGGAACACTTAGCCTGACCAGAGGAAGGAGTAAAACGTACCATTGAGATAACCGCTTAAGGGGATTTACGAACCACTTGTCGGCGAGCCTGGTGTTGATGCCCGGCCCGTCCATCCATAAACACTAATAAGTCATGTACAAGAGCAGATAACTTAAGGGGTTCGTTCGCTTTGATGAAATGGAGTGATACTAATTCCTCCTGATGATACCACGAAATAGAAACTCCTATTACCAATACTGAGCTCGTTTGTTTCCTGGCTTAGTTTGGAGAATTTAGTAGCCTTAAATTTCGCCCAAACTAAACGGTCACGTGAGAGACAGAAAGTGAGTACGTTTGTTTATGATGCCAAAGGATGTCCTACATATATATAAATATAATATATATATATATATATATATATATATATATATATATATATATATATATATATATATATATATATATATATATATATATATATATATATATATATATATATATATATATATATATATTTTAATGAAATCAGCAACTCACAAAGTATAATTATTAACTACTCAAACAAAATGTAGTATACATACATACACACACATACACACTTCCTAGTGACGTCAAAGGCTTCCTAAATTATTCATATTTTGCATCAGCCACGGACCTTGAGGCTGAGAAGTGAGGGAGGGGAGTGGGGGATGAGGGAGGGGGGCTGAGAGGTGCCACCCAACTCAAGTTAACTCGTTCACAGCCTCCAATGAAGTGGGATAAGTTCTTGGGTGACTCGAGTTATCAAGAAATTAAACAGGACGAAATTGTTGGTCCCGTGGGTGTGAGTGAGAGGAGGGACTTTGTGTGTGTGTGTGTGTGTGTGTGTGTGTGTGTGTGTGTGTGTGTGTGTGTGTGTGTGTGTGTGTGTGTTTTAATGATATATATATATGTGTGTGTGTGTGTGTGTAGAGAGAGAGAGAGAGAAAGAGAAAGAAAGAGAGAGAGAGAGAGAGAGAGAGAGAGATAGAAAGAGAAAAAAAAGAGAGAGAGAGCGGGAGAGAGGGCCAGGGTGGATTTCAGTCCACAAACTTTTCCTCTGTTCCAAGTTTTTCCACACTTGGTCTGATGCTTAATTTGACTTCATAATGATTTCATATCCTCTGCCAGCCTCCTCAACGCCCCTTTCACCTCCACAAATATTCTCTACTCTATGATACCCACCGTTATATAAATGAGGCTCCATAATGGCTATACAAATACTTCTAACTTGTATATATAATTTTCTTTCAGTATATCACTTTTGGAATATACCTCTTCTAATAATCATCTTTAATTAAGTATATTTTCATATCCCGTTTAGTTTCGATACCACAAAGACGCACTAACTACCATCTCTTTTTCTCTCTCTCTCTCTCTCTCTCTCTCTCTCTCTCTCTCTCTCTCTCTCTCTCTCTCTCACATCCTACCAAGAGCAACTAGAGCATCAATAACAATACCCTCACACCACAAGGTCTTCAGGGGCAGAGTGGAGGAGTTTCAAGAGGAAGGTTAAGTGGGAGGGGAAGGAGGAGGGGGAGAGAGAATTACAAGGGAGGAGGGGCAGGAGGAGGAGGAGGGGCAGGAGGAGGAGGGGCAGGAGGAGGAGGGGCAGGAGGAGGAGGGGCAGGAGGAGAGGCAGCAGGAGGAGGAGAAAGAGAAGAGGATTATGCAGGATTACAAAGGACTAGGAAACTGTGCTGTCTCGTCTAACTTAATCCACCAGTTTGAGGGAAAGGATGGTTATGTGGAAGATGCGACTTAGTAAGAGGAGGAGGAGGAGGAGGAAGGGGGAAAGGGGGTATAATGATGTGGGGGAGTAGGAGTATGAAGGAGAAATTGAAAGAGAAAGAGCAGAAGTTGGAAGAGAAAGAGTAGAAGAAGTTGGAAGAGAAAGAGTAGAAGAAATTGGAAGAGAAAGAGGAGAAGTTGGAAGAGAAAGAGGAGAAGTTGGAAGAGAAAGAGTAGAAGAAGTAGGTCGAGCAAGTGAAAGAGTGAAAGAATAATTGAAGGAGGACATGGAATAAATAGGAATCAAGAAAGTAACATATGAGAGAGAATAAAAGTCGAAAATAAGAGGTGTCGTGTGAACAGAAAGACACTCAAAAGAATCAAGTTCATTAAGTACAATCGAGGTCAATAATACTGACCCACACACACCGAGGGTATACAAACGATGGAATTCATGTCTGGGGTCACACATATATTGGTGAATATTCCAAGTCAAAGCACATTACATTTTAACAATACACACTTACTTTACTAAGACGCAAAAAAATTCTAGCGCAGACTTGCAAAATAAAAACAAGCTGTCCTTCAAATTCCGTCGCCAGAGTGTTCCATTCGGTAAAGTAAATTAAAATGTAAAAGTAAAATGAAAATATATTCAGATACGAGTTTAAAATTTTCTCCGTCTCTCTCACTCTGTCCTTCGGGCCTCTTTTTAGAAATTATAATATTAAGTCCGAAATGCCTGGGACGCAGATGCTGGAATATGGAAATAGGATGTCAATTAAGAGAGTTTCTAAAACATTAATTCCTTCACTAACCAAATTCTGTCAGATCTTATAATCTTATTTGAGCACTCATTACTAACTCTTCTGGTTGAATTAAGACAAAAGTTAGTTTAATTTGACAAAATTTAATGAGGATTTGGTCCTCGAGTGCTGAATGAGGCTCTCTGGACTGGTGAAGGTGGTGGTGTGGGAGGAGGTGGTGCTGTGGGAGGAGGAGGTGGTGGTGTGGAAGGTGGTAGAGGTGTAGTAGGAGGTGGAGGTGTGGGAGGAGGAGGAGGAGGTGGGGAGAGTGGGAGAAAGTGGAGGTGGAGGAGTGGGAGGAGGTGTAGGAGGAGGAGTATGATGAACAGGAAGAATTAATCGAGCAGAAAGATTGGAACATAAGGTATATAAGTTAAACTACATACAAAGTGTAAGGCAAGAGAGAAGAAAGAATAAAAGGAGGGGATTCAGAGAAGTGAAAAGATAATATAAAATGAACAAATAAATAAATAAATTATTGAAGAGAGAAATCGAGAAAATACTAAAGAAACTGAAAACTGAAAATAATACGTGGTATATACATAAAGTGAATACCACATGAAACAGGAAAAGAATGAAAACAGACCACCTGACACATGAACAAACTGGGAAGAAATAAAAACAGAGAAATGGTATATGTCTAGAGGTGACCGAGGGACGAGGCCAGATGGAGGCACGTGGACGACGAATGAACTACTGTATACTGGAACTTGTGAGGATGACAGACTGAAAAGGGAGTCCTCGAGATACCACAGGACAAATTTAAGTCACAGGGAAAGTATTAGAAAGAGCAACGAGTGGATGAAAGGCGGCTAAAGTAATCCAACCAAACCACCTACCTACCTACCCACCTACCTACCCTTCGTCCAACCATCCTATCCATTCACTCTCTCACTCACTCTAAAGAATTCGAACCGCTGGAATGAATTTGGAAAGAACTGTATGACCCGTGGTGCTTACTTGTGTTAGTGTAGTCGATTCCTATAAAAATTAGTAAACAAAATATTTGCTTACATTATTATTCTACTTGTTAATTTACTTATTTTCCTGTTCATCCATCTACAGTACCTTTCTACCTACTACCATGCATATGTTCATCTATCCACCCATCCACTGAGTTGTATATACCAATCTAACACCAACCTACCTACTTACCAGCCTGCCTATTTACTTACACCATCCACAGTCCTTTCCAAAGATCCACTTCCTCTATGCATGATTTTACTTATCAAGCTACTCTTTTTCTGTCTAAACACACACCCCTACATCTCTTCCTCCTCCTCCTCCTACTCCTCCTCCTCCTCCTCTTCTTCTTCTTCTTCTTCTTCTTCTTCTTCTTCCTCCTCCTCCTCCTCCTCCTCCCCCCTCCCCCCCCTGGGCTGGTTCCTGGTAGACCTTTCAATCTCAGGATGCTAGGAGGGAGATCACTCACTCGTCTCACTCACCCTGCCACGTCGATGATACGTCTCCTAGAGAGAGTAGGGAGGAGGAGATTGGGGAGGAGAGAGGAGGGAAGATAAGAGAGAAAATGGAATGGAGAGAATGCAGAGAGAAAGATACAACTGCCAGAGAGCGGGGAAAGTGACAGGAAAGGAGAGAGAAGGATGCTGAAAAAGAGGGACAGAGTTATAAAAGTAGTAGCGTGTGTGAAAAGGGATAAAGAGAGGTGTCAAATGAGAGAAACGGGGATGAGATGCAGTCAGCAGAAAAAGAGAGAAAGGAAGAAGAAGAAAGGGGAGAGAAGACAGTCAGACAGTGAGTAGGAGATGGAGGAAATAAAATTGGTAAGAGGTTTGAAGAAGGATGGAGAGATCAAGGAGAGAGGGCTGTGAGTGGGGTGATAATAGAATGGATGGGAAGGGGTGAAAAAGATACTGGGAGAGGGAGGGGGGGGGGGGAGAGCAAATGGACAGATACACAAGAAAATAAAAAAAACACTGATGGGAAAAAGTAGCTAAGAAAGGACGAAGGTCAATAAGAAGGGATAAAGGTCAACGAGAAGAGAAGGTCAGGGAAGGATGAGAGAAAAAAATACAGAACAGAAGATCAGAACGACACTAAAGACGGTCAAAGAGAATGAGAGGAGGATCAGTTCGAGTGATAGAATGATGCAGACAAAACAGATGAGAGACGGTGAACGAGAAAAAAAAGTAGAAGGACTGAGACGTAAAGGGGAAAAGAGGATGTAAGGATAAAATAAGGAAGCAGAAAAAAAACACAGCTTAATCATCAAGCAAGAGAAAGAAAGAAAGTAAACAAATTAAATGGTAGTAGATGAATAAGAGAAGGATATTAATGATGGTGATGATGGTGGTGGTGAAGGAGAGGGAAAATAATTTAAGTTAAAGAGAAGGGAAGACAAAATATTGAAGAGGAAACAGTGAAAGAAGGGTTGATAAATGGATGAAAACAGGGAGAGAAGAATGGTAAGGAGTTGGAGAGAGGAAGATAAGACGAATAAAGAGATGGAGAAAGGAAGAATTAGTATTGATTACGTAAATGGAATGAGAGAGAAATTAATTGTATAAAGGAAGGAGGGAGAGAAGAAAAGTGAAGAGATGTGAGACGGAGCAGCAGACAGATCCCTCCCACTAGCAGTCATCAAAGCGATAATTACCTAGGGGAGGTGTGGTTAGGGAGGGAGGGAGGAAGGGAGGGAGAGAGGGAGGATAGTGCTGGGAAGGAAGGAGAAGGGAAGGAAGGAGAAGGGAAGGAAGGAGAAGGGAAGGCAAGGAGAGTTAGGGTTGGAAAGAGAGGGAGAGGAGGAATTAGCGAAAGAACAAGGGACAAGGGAAAAGCTATGAGTGAGAGAACAGGGGGAAAGAGCATTTAGGAGGAGAACAGTGTAAAAAGAAAGAGAAGAGATGGTCATATATCTATCTAAATCTATTATACATTGTGCTTTGGTGTTTTAGTTCCCTTTGGGCTTAACACTTATTCATCTGCATGGGTCAGTGATGGTCCTGCGGAATTATCACAAATGCGTGCAGGAGTAAACACGCACACACTCGTATACGTGGCCATGTATTACGGTAGTTATTTTGTTATTAAAACCTTTCTTGGGTCATAAGCATTAAAAATATGAAGGTTATGACAAGGTAAAAGAAAAGCTGTGGGAGTAATTCGTGAACAAACAAACACACATATATACATGCACACTCATATACAGAAATTTAGTTGGTTCACTTTCCATTATTTATATTTTTTGTATCCATTCATTCGTTTGTTTTTTGTATTATGTCTATTAACCCACACTCCAGCCTTCACAGCATCATCATTCTCCCATGTACTCTTCCCAGCCACACCACTCCATGTCTTCTCATATCCTTCTTCTCACCCCATTCTTTCCTCATTAGTACCACTCTGTATACGCCCCTTCTCCTCTCCCACCCTTCTCTCCTTTCTGTTTCCCTTTTCCTTTGTTTTTATTTCCATTTTACCCAACTATGAATCACTCGGATTGTGGTTAACCCTCAAATATGTTTACATCTGCCCCATTCTAGATCTTGTTCCGTCCTATTCTATCAGTGGTACTAAATATTCAATAATCCATCAATCATCTTTTATCTTTTCCACCCGATTCTTTCCACAATATTCTTCATCGTATCCTCTGTTTATTCCCTATGTAATATTCACTCCTACTCTTCTCTCCTATTACTGCTCCTCCCTTCATCCTGAGTAACCCCCCACCACCACCCAGAACTTCTTCCTACCTCATCTCATCTCGTCTTGGACTTTTTTCTGACCTTTTCATACCTCCATTTTTCTTTCGTCCCTCTTTTCTTTCTCCCCTTCCCTCTTACAAACATCACTTCCTCCTCCTCCTCCTCCTCCTCCTCCTCCTCCTCCTCCTCCCACTATTCCTATCGATTCTATTCCTCTACTTCCTTTGCCTATTCTTTTTCGCCTCTTCCATCTTCTCTTCCTCCTCCTCCTCATCCCACTATTCATATTGATTCTATTCCACTACTTCCTTCGTCTATTCTTCTTCTTAGAGCCTTTTCCATCTTCTCTTCCTCCTCCTACTACTCCCATTGTTTTTATTGATTATATTCCTCTACTTCATTCGCCTCTTTCTGTATAATATATTCCCTGACTTTTTATTCCTCTTCCACCTCTTCCCTTCCTGTCTTTCCTCTTCACTCTATGACAACTAGGCTCATCATATGTCTCTCTGTTACTGTTTCTCTCCTCATTTTCCCCTTCACTGTCTCCCTGTACACACTCTCCCTTTCCTCATTTATTCTCTCTTCCATCTACTCACTATACCTCCTCTTTCACTCTCTACTCCCGTTCTTTTCTCCTCTTCCCACTCCTTCACCCTCCGGCTCCCCTCATTCTCCTCTCCCAGTCCCCTCTTCCATTCCTCCTCTCCCCTTCCCTCCCTGTCCCCTCTTCCATTCCTCCCTCCTAGCTCTTCCCGTCCCTCCCTCTCCCCTCTTCCTACTCTCCCCTCTCCCCTCTTCCTACTCTCCCCTCACCCCAGGCCTCTCCATCATCATTACAATCCCATAATGAGCATCTGATATTCCTGAGGGTAATTACACAGAGGCCTCGTAAATCCCATAATTACGAAATGATGAGATGTAGGATCCCACAAGAAAAACATCTCCATATATAGTTACCGAGTTATGATGTTAGTGGAGAGAGAGAGAGAGAGAGAGAGAGAGAGAGAGAGAGAGAGAGAGAGAGAGAGTGTGTGTGTGTGTGGCGGGTGGATAAACAAAAAAATATTGATGAAGAGAAAGAGAGGGATTAGCGGCGGGAGAAAGTGGTGGCGAGAAAAGGAGGAAAGAGAAAATGCAAATGTGGGGAAGAGGAAATGGGGAGAGTTGAGGAAATGTGAAGGAATACAAAAAGAAAGGTTAAATAAAGGAAAAAACTGAAAAGGGAAGTAATAGAGGAATAGAAATAGGATAGGGTGAGTGGAAATAGAAGAAAAGGATTGAGTGAGAGGAGAAAGGAGGAGAGAAATGAAGTTCGAGGGAAAGAATAGAGAAAAGGAAAAGAGAAGGATGAGAGGAGAGAGAAGGTTAGGAAGAATACGAGAAAGGCAAGGAGATAAAGTTTATAGGAGAGAGGAGAAGAAAAGGGAGATAAGAATGAAGATCTCGTATGATAGGGAGAGAGAAAAAAGAAATGTATATCCATAATTATATGATTGTATCGACATTATTCATATATATGCAGTATACATATGTTTTTGGTTTTTATGCTTCATTGGGCTTGCTACCATCCAACCTCAATATTTTGAACTTTTGTCACACAAGTCTGTTTGTATCCAGTATTGAAATATCAAATCGTAGAATCATTGCGAAGTTCGATAAAATGTAGAAATGTTATACAGAGCTACCTTAAAATAATAAGACAATATATGTAACAATTTTAGACTTAAAAGCAAAGAATGAATGGACTATTCGTGGTGTACATTAATATTAAAGAAGGAACGTGATACAAAAGTAAAATATGTAGATAAAATAATGTCTGTGAAAACGACACACAGAAAACATCGAGCTTGAAAGATGAAAGGAAACAAATTAAAAAGTCACTCTGAAAGATTGAAAGCAAGAAAAATGTAGGGGGTATTCAAAGAAGGTCGAGATGAGGGTTGGAGATGGAGGGTCAGGGCAGGGTTGAGTTCCCCAGGAGAATGTGAGGCTAAATGATGATAACCGCAGAGGGCAGGGGACGTGGAAGAGTGAGCACTTTGGGGTCGGCAGGGGGACGTGACAGGGTGCTATAGGGGAGGGGGGAGGGTGGTGGTAAGGGAGGGGGGAAGGTGGTGGTAAGGGAGGGGGGGAGGTAGTGGTAAGGGAGAGGGGCGTTGAGGGTAGAGCAAGGGAAGAGGAGAGGAAATGTAGAAAGGGAGGAGATGAAATGTAAAAAGGGAGGAGAGGAAATGTTGGTAGGGGGTATATAAGAGAAGATAAGAATATAGGGTAGGTGAAGGGAGGTGAGGAAATGATGGAAGAATGAAGAAAAATGAGGGTAGTAGAAGGGATCGGAATAGTGAAGAGGAAAAGAAATGAGGGTAAGGGAAAGGAGAAGGTGAGTAAATGATGGAAGAAAGGAGGTAAGGAGGGAAAGGATGTGACATGTGTTAAGAGGAAAGATGTGGAATGTGGCAGGTGGAAATGATGTGGAATACAATACTGAATCGTACAAAGGACAACCTCCATTAAAACTAAGTACAAAGTTACGCTTAGTGTCAAATATTAATAAAGCATACGAGAAGAGATTAATTTTTACTAAACTTAAGTCAACATTATTCATTTAATATCCATATATTATACATGCTTTACATCACAATACACCAATATTTGTATATTATGTAAGTCACATATATATATATACACTAATGCCCTGGAGCCTTAAATGTGTACAGGAAGTCGATGAATTGTTAAAGTGTTACTGTTTAGATAAGATACATGTCTTTATGGAAAGTTATTGTTCCTTCAGAAGTAACATCCGCTGGTAAGAAAAGTAACCCTTTATAAAACAACAATTGGCCTGCGTTTATTATTTCTTTTTATCAAAGGGAAGCCTGACTGACGCCCAATTTCTTACAAATACTTAAAAGATCTCGTGAAGAACTACTTTAAGTCTTACATAATATACGTTCAATAACGCCAAATAATCCCTCATAAAAGTACGGTACCTTACGGGGATATTCATTAATTAAATTGATCTATAAACGAACAGTAAGGCTCGTGTTAATTGTCTCACATGTTTTCCCCATCTTCGTTTATTGCTTTACATATACGGGTAAGGAATTATATAAGGACTCTCTCTTTTGGAGTGGTTATAACAGCTACTCGAAAAATTCTTGAACTTCCATGTGTTGAAAATAAGCTGTTCCAAGATGTTACTGCCGTTGAGTACATACAACACCTTTTTTTACCTCCCACTTTCCTATACTTCAACCTTCATTTTAGGTTCATTCCCCCCACGTACGGTACTGTATCTCCCAGCGCGCGTACTCTCACTTAGTGCAATAATAGTGGTTAGGATCACGGGGACGAGCTGCCTCATGAATTATATACAGTGTTTTCTGGGTTGTCTTACGTAATTTTGGCCTTTCTCCTCTCCATTTTTCCCATTGGTGTGTCCACTTTTTGCTTGGCAACCCGTACTGAATTATCAATGGGTAAATTATTCACTGCGTATCATTACACTATAGACGTCACGATGGTACCGAACTTCAACTTCTTTTTGTCAAGGTGGATTCCAGTGTTATAACATACACTTTAACCCTAATGTGAGTGGTTGTCCAAACGAAGTACCTCCACACCGATGATTGGCCAGAGTCGAGTGACCGTCCAGGCAAAACAACTCCCCCCCCCCCACTGATTACTCTGTTGAGGGAGGATGGAACAGAGGAGGACACGACTAGGCTAAACGGGACAGAGCGAGACGGGACAGAGAAGGCTATGGCACCACAGAACAATACAGGAGAAGATAGAGGATAGCAGGACAGAGAAGGAGAAACCAGCATATATAATGTAAAGAAAGTAAAAGAGGTAGATAGATAAATTGATAGAGATACAGAGAGAAACACACAGGAAGGAGAGAACGGACACGATTCTTTAACATTCGATCGTCTTCACAGTATATGTTATCAAAAGAAGAAATGCAATGTTTTGAAATACAATTGGCCAAACATCACCGCCATCTTCTATAATGTTCTCAAAACTCTTCCCACAGTACCATCATAATCCTCGGTGTTATAAGGCACACAAATATAAAATATAAATATAATAATAGCCAAGCCAATAAGTCGTATACGTTTTGTACACGTCTTGAGATGGGAACAGAATACAGATCTGGGAATACCTATAGTTTTTTTTTCCAACTTTTTCCATCCAGGTGCTAAAACGCTTCGGCGAATTGTGTGCCAAGGAACTATTGGAAGGATACCCATGTATACCCATGACATATGTTGTTGGGGACGAATTAACCTGGGCCTCGGCAAAGGGTTTCATCAAGCCTATGTTCAGTGTTGGTACATTAGAAAGAAGAAAATAAACCCTAGTGCTCTCATTTCTGGCATAGTTTTGTAGATTCAGGATCATTCAATCAAATGACATTACAAAACATATAAACATATACAATGCAAGTGGGAATCATGTGAATTTGTTTCCTCTTGCCGTGTGACCCTCAAAAGTTGTTTGTGTTCAGCGTACCGGAAATCCAGTCCAGTACCCCGGCCTGGAGCGATCTTTACTCCTCATCAGGACACTTACGGACAATTCATGAGGGGGTAAGTACTGGTTTATTTCATTTAGTCGCTGCAAATAGTAATGATGATCTGTTGAAAGGCTCGTCAAATGTGAGCAGACGCAGCGAACTCCTCCTATTGTTGTCATTGTTCGAAGGCGTTGTTATTCTTTTTTATCCTATTTTGAGAAAGGTGAGGGACGACTGGAGAAGGAAAGAAGACAGCGTAGTGTGAAATACAAAGAGTGAGGGAGATCCAAAATCCAAAAACATTGCAACACTGCCAAACAAATGTAGACTTTGGAATCCTTCAAAAATATCATAAAAAATACAGTAGACTTTACCAGTTCGACGACTAAAAGATGAAGATTCCTCCACCATACTTTACGAAATAAACCTCTTCAAAAAGTTGCAATTTTGTAGTTAAATATCCCGGGATCAGTTGCCGACAGCATTCTCTAGAGGCCCGTGGAAGGTAACATTAGCCTACTTATATTATAAACTTTTAATGACGCCATAAACAAAACTCCAAAGAGGGAGAAAAAGCATTGTATTTCATCAGGTTATTAAGGATTATTATGGAGGGGAATATACAGTACAAGAGAAGAAGTTCATCCGACACACATCCACAGTAATCATCGCCTATATAATTTCCTCAGGTCGTTCTTTGGGTACTCGACTGTTTACATGTTTTCACTTCCAACAGCACACTATAGCCACACCACTGACCTCTCTCTCTATCTCTCCTTGTGCCCTGACTTGTCTATCCACGTGTTTCTTTCCTTAGTTTCAAAGTATTTCCAGGTTTCGTTGGCTTCACCTTTTTCTCTTCCATGTTTCATTATTTTCCCACGTAACTCTAACTTTTTATCTCACGTTCTCATTATTATTTCACTAACAAGCTACACCACACTTCCTCTTCATTCCATTCATGTTTATGTTCTCTGTTTCACTCTCCTGTCCCTCTCTCTTACTGTCCCTCACTCTATCCTCTACCCAACCACCACCCATATCCAAACCCTTTCCCTTCTCCTCTCCCTTCATTTTCTTCCTTCCTTGCCACTAACCCCCTGCACCCTGTCACTTACCCTACCGATTCCAGTGTGCTCTCCACGTCCCCTGCCCTCTGCAGTTATCATCATTTAGCCACACATTGTCTGAGTTTTGCTGCCATGAGTGAGCAACATCCCTTTCACCTTTGCATGTGCATATAGATATATACAGATAATGCAATAGTGATATAGTACTCTACCAACTCTATATTTGCCCTTATCCCAGGTTCTTGTCTGAGAAGAGTAGGGAGAAAAAAACCGACTACCCTATACGGAACACGAGGGGAAAAAAGGTCTGAGGAGGAACAAATTAAAGAAAGATAACTACCCGACGCCCCAATGAGAAAAGAAATGGTTGTGTGAAAAAACAGTCTGAGGACAAGAAACCCAGCAGGAAGTTAACAGGAGGTAGAGAGGGAGTTGTGGGCAAAAAGTGGAGAGAAAAGAGTACACGACGAGGGGGAGGGGGGAGGGATGAGATAGAGAGCGAATGGAGGGAGAATGAAGAGAGAAAGAGAGAGAATTGGGGGAGTGAGGGAGGATGGAGAGAGGGAGGATGGAGAGAGAGAGGAAAGGGGAGTGATGGAGGATGGAGAGAGAGAGGGGGGAAAGGGGGAGTGAGGACAAGAGAGGGGGTGACTGAGTGAGTAAGAGAGTGTATAGGGTGATGAAAAGAGGAATGGGAGAGCGACCTCATCCTTCCTCACTTTATCTACATCACTGTCTCATTCTACCTCACTTTTCCTCACCCTACCTTATTGTTCTTCACTCTACCTACTGAACTATCTCATTCTACTTCACTTTCCAACACTATCTCATTTTAACTCACTCTACTTTATCTTTTTCCAACTCTACTTTACTCTACCTCATCTCTATCCAATTGTACCTAACTTTCTCTCATCCTATTCCTCACCCTGTCCTTTTATTCTACCTCACTACCTCACTTCTATCCAATTCCACCTCACTTTTCCACATCCTATTCCTCACCCTTCCCTTTTGTTCTACGCCCCGACGATTTAGCTTCAGTGAAATTAAAAATGTAAAACCATGGCCCGGGGCAGCAGAGGGCAAGGGGAGAAGGGAGGTGAAAAGGAGGGAGGGGGGTGGGAAAGAGAGGTGGAGAGGGAGGTGGTAAAGAAGGGGGAAGGGGGAAAGGGGGGGAAAGGGAGGGAAAGGGAGGTGAAAAGGGGGCGAAGGAAGGAGGGGAGACAAGAGGGGAGGAACTTAGTGAAAGATGGGAAACAGAAGAGAAGAAGCAACGGAGAAGGGAGAAAGTATGTGGGGTGAAAATGAGTAAAGTAATGAAAGCAGGTATAAGAGGAGGAGGAGAAGAGATAAGGAAAAGGAGAGAAAAGGAAGAGGAGGAGGTGGAGGAGAGATAAGGAAAGGGAGAGATAAGGAAAAGGAAGAGGAGGAGGTGGAGGAGAGATAAGGAAAAGGGGAGAAAAGGAAGTGGAGTAAAGGAGTGATAATAAGCAGTAAGAAGTGGGGTAGGGGGATGAGAAGGGAAACGAGGGAAAGCAGGTGAGGAAAAATAGTCAGGTGAGGAGAGACATGTGTCAGGAGAGAGAGAGAGAGATAGGGGGGGGAGGGAAGGGGGGAGAAATACGCAAAAAAAAAAAAAAAAAAACAGAAAAAATATAAATGTGAAAGGAAAGGGGTGAAGTAGGAAAAAAAAGGGGGAAAAGGAAAAGAAAGGAAGCACTGAAAACGACGGTGAATAATCGAGTGAGATGAAGATGGATAACAAAATTGATTAAAGAAGAGGAGGAGAGGGAGTGGTAGTAAGGAGACAAACAGCATCAACATAAGGAACGACGAGAGTGGGAAAAGAAAAAAAACATAAATGAGGAGGGTATGATACGAAAACCAGAAATATACTAGTTCACAGGGAAAGCTTAATAGGTAATTCAGAATGATGTAGGTATAGGGAGATATGTATAGGATTGATATGGGTAGAGTTAATAATAAAACACAACAATAGATAAACCAATCAACATAATATAAAATAATGTGATAATGTAAAAGTCATCATCGTATGAATAATAATAATAAAAAAACAAACTTATGAATGAAGATGCTGGTATACTTAGTGACGTGGATGTGTATAAACAACTTTGATAAATCCGGGGCATAAAGAAAATGAATGTAAAAAGGGAGGGAGAAAATTAAGAGACGACGAATTAAGCAATAAAATGGAAGAGGCGAAGAGGAAAGAGGGAGGCAAGTGATAAGGTGCAGGAAGGAGAATAAATTAGGAAGAGTGACAGGGGGGAGAGCTGAGTGAGAAGGGGGGGGGGGAGGAATAGTGTGAAGGGAAAATAGGGATAAGTACACATAGGAGATGGATGATGGCTAGGGAAGAAAGGGAAAGGGAGTAAGGGGAGTAAGGGGAGTAAGGGGAGTAAGGGGAGAAAGGGAAGGAAAGGAAGTAAGGGAATAAGGGGAGTAAAGGGCTAAGGGGAGTAAGGGGAGTAAAGGGAGAGAGGGAGTAAGGGGAGTAAAGGGAGAGAGGGAGTAAAGGGAGTAAGGGGAGAAGACACAGTAACTCGGGTGGTGTGAGTGGTGGGACAAAGTTAGTGGAGAGGTGACACCAGCAGCAGCAGGAAGGAAGGAAGGAAGGAGGAAAAGGGAAGGAAAAGGAAGAGAAGGAATGAGGAAAAGGGAAGAGAAAGAATGAAGAAAAAGGAAGAAAAAGGAAGAGAAGGAGGGAGGAAAAGGTAAGAAAAAGGAAGAGGAATGAGGAAAAGGGAAGAAAAAGGAAGAAAAGGAAAAGGAGGAGGGAGAAAAAGGGAAAAAGAAAGATTCGGGAGAAAGAAGAAAGGGAGGTGAAACATTATTATACTGTAATTTACGCTCGTTAATTGGAAAGCACAGCTACTGAAAATCCAAAAAAATTGTATGAGAGAGTAGATACACTTTCGCCCCCCCACCCCAAAAAATTATAAGTATACGGTAATTCTGTAGCTCCATTCTTCAGAACACTACATTCTTCTGTAACTCTTAGGCGTGTGTGTTCTTGCTACTTCATATACACATTTGGCTGACTTTATACTCACGTCTGGTGAACACGGACCCTCAGGGGAGACATACCTGTGAAAAAAATAACAATGAGCAACTGCAGGTTTTATTTTATACAGGAGTAACTATATAGTTATGTGTGTTGAACTTTTTTTGCTCGTAATACTTAACAATCTCTTTTTTTTAGAATTTTCCTAGTGTATTTTGCATAGATTTGCTATGTAATTTAGAAACTGGAGAAATAAGGAAAAATAATGTAAAGGGAAGGCAAAGAAAACAAAGACAAATGCAAGAAAAAGGAAAGAAAATTAATATAATTATAGTAATGAACAAAACAAGGAACACCATGAAGGGAAAACAAATAAAAACATAGATAAATGGAAACAAGAGTGAAAATAGGTGAAGAGAGACAAATTTAGTGTCAAGGAACCGAAAAATTATCCAAGTAAGAGGGAATAAAAAGGTAAGAAAAAGCAATATTAAGAACATTAAAAAATACCATAAAACACAAGATGAATACGAGTGAATATACCAAAGTTATGCTTAGAAAACAATAGAAATAATGGAACTGAAATAAAATGAAAATAACAAATTATAAGAGAAAGAAAATTTACGGATGAAACTGATAAAAGAAAATACATAAAATTAGGAAAATAGAAAATTAACGAAACCAAGAAAAACATTGGAAAAAATGTCAAGACACAACCGAAATTTAAGGCCAGATAGCAGGACAGTAAAAAAGGGACGGAAGGAAGAAAACACAGAAAGATGGGAAGGAAAAGGGAACATAAAGAATGGTGGAAGAGAGATGGGAAGGAAGAGAGATGGGAAGGAAGAGGGAAACACAGACGGTAGGACGAAAGAGAAGTAAGGAAATTATTTAGGAGAGAAAGGAAGGAAGAGGAAAAAGGAAAATAAGTCAAGATGGGAAGGAAGGAAGGCAGGAAAGACAGAAGGTTGTGAAGAAGGAAGAAAAATGAAAATAAGTCAGGATGGTAGGGAATGAAGGAAGGAAGGAAGGAAAGACAGAAGGTTGTAAAGAAGGAAGAAAAAGGGGAAAATAAGTCAGGATGGGAAGGAAGGAAGGAAAGACAGAAGGTTGTAAAGAAGGAAGAAAAAGGGGAAAATAAGTCAGGATGGGAAGGAAGTAAGGAAAGACAGAAGGTTGTAAAGAAGGAAGAAAAAGGGGAAAATAAGTCAGGATGGGAAGGAAGTAAGGAAAGACAGAAGGTTGTAAAGAAGGAAGAAAAAGGGGAAAATAAGTCAGGATGGGAAGGAAGGAAGGAAGTAAAGACAGAAGGTTGTGAAGCAGGAAGAAAGGTGGTGCCATAAGTCCGACGTGGGAGAAGAGAGGGAAGGTTAGCGGTGTCCGGGATGCGTTCATTTGCAGGTAAATGTGGTGCCCGCGTTTAATTTACATACAGGGAGAGGAGGGAGTTGTATCCCCCTCACTCCCTCACTCTCTCCCACACCAGGTTTAGCACAAAGACACGAATTCTCTGTCTGCTTGGGTGTGTCCGCTTCTCTCTCTCTCTCTCTCTCTCTCTCTCTCTCTCTCTCTCTCTCTCTCTGTGTGTGTGTGTGTGTGTGTGTGTGTTGTGTGTAAGAAAGACAGACAGTCACACACAATAGAGTACACATGCACTTATAGTTCCATAAAGAAGGTATGACGAGAGGAGTTGGAAAGATAGAGAGGAGAAGTATATATACGTGTAGATAAAATGTACAAGACTGACAGAAACAGAGAACACAGACAGATAGACACACAGGCCAAAAATCTATAATCAGATAACGAAAGAGAGGAGTGAAAGAAGTGGAGGAGATAAAGTGAAGTGTGTGGCTGCAATTGAGTGCGTCGATGCATTTGAAGATCGGCATTTGGTGAGTGATAGGTGGTGGTGGTGGTGGTGTTGTTGATAGGTGTTGTTGTTGTTGTTGTTGATAGGTGGTATTGATGGCACCGATTGCTGTTGGCTCCTTGCATACATGGGGTGATGTTGAAAGGTCAGACAACAAAGACGATGCATTATGGAAGAAGCTGCATGGTAAGGCAACTAAGAATGGAAGTAGGAAGGTATGTATGGATGAGCATAATATAGATCACTAAATTAATACTGATTAGTGACTGCATGTATATATGAAAATGGAGGGAAAGGAATCTCATTGTTATCTATATAATGCATAAGTCACCCAATAAATCACATGTTTCCTCTTAGTTTTATATGTTCTACGAAAGCGTTTGAAAAATATAGAGTCGAAAAAACTGTAGTTGATAATCCTAAGTATCTTTCTTTACTTCTCTCTATATTATCTTTCTTTATACATCACCTCTGTTTTCTCTGTTTTTATTATGGCCTTAAATGGCCTTATTCTCATTTCTTTTCCTTAATTACCTTCTTTTTTCTTTTTCCCCACTTCATACCACCTCTCTCTCCATCCACTTTATACTTCCCTAGCTTTCTCCTTCCCACCTCCTTCGCTTCCATTCCCTCTAAAATTCCTCCCTCTCTCCATCAACTCTCCCCAGCTCCTACCTTCCCACCCTCTTTTCCACCTCCCCTTCCCTCTCCTTCCTTCCTTCCCACCAGATTTCTCCCTTTAATGACACTTCTCTCACGTCCTCCCGTCTAATGAAATTGAGACCCACATAATATAGCATTTTATTAACCTAATTCCTCACTCGACCACTAAACGGGTTATCTACACATTTCTATTTGCGTAAATTGTGAATATAATTATGAAATTAACTGTAGAATATCTAAATATCTCTAGCAGATTTAAACAAACACAAACACACACACGACAGTCCAATAACTTAATATCCACTCAATTCTTGTATATACAATATATATTTGTCTTGGCGTTACTTCCTAATTTAAGTATAATTAACTACAACTATCCATTTCCATTTATCAATTAATATTTCATACAGCATATAGAGTATACAGTTGTATGCTCTACACAACATCTCTCATCAGTTTCTATACCTAGCCAAAAAATTGAAAATGTCCTTCATCCGATTTGGATCCAGAATAAAATCCGGCAATCAAATAATAAAAGAATTAGCCTAACAAGGAGGACGCCTCGAATCCTCCATTTCCTTCCCAGTCTCACCACACACACCCCTTGTCCCTCCCTTCCCCAGCAAGGAAACTCCCCGCCTCTATTCTTTCCTATTTCCCCTAACCCATTAACTTCCCAAAACACACACGCACACACACGCACACACACACACACACACACACACACGAAGACTCCTTATCTCCACCACTCCCATCCCCACCTTCAACCCAGCCACTCCTATCACCAGCACCCAACTTTCCACCAACCTATTTTCTCATCACCAACCATTCCTACTGACATGATTCAACTCTCACCATGACTCACCATCATCTCCCCTCACAAGAGCATCATCCTCTACCATACCCAACTAATACCTACCACCATATTCTTCCATACCATCACCACCATAGCCATTTCATTCTTTAATCTCTTCTACCCACCAGTTATCCACCATTTTCTCCCATCCACCATAGAATAGATTCTGATTTTGTCCTTGTTTCATCTCCTGCAGTAAACATGTATTCCCCAACATCACCGCGGCCACCTCCCAGCATCTCCACCTCCACCATCACTCACAACACCCCACCCTCCCACTCCCACTCCCCTCATCCCACACCATCATCACCACCCACAATCCCCCCCAAACCCACTCCCACTCCCCTCATCCCACACCACCACCACCCACAATACCCCCCCCCCCCCCCCAATCACCACCACCAACTCCCCTCGCTCCAGCTGCTTCATCAGGGCCAGCACATTACTCGTCTTTTGGGCCTCCGCTCTCTGAACCCTCTTTGTGTGTGTGTGTGTGTGTGTGTGTGTGTGTGTGTGTGTGTGTGTAGGCAGCCAATAATCTTCCACTGATGGATAGCGGCGGATCCTTCGGCATTGCTCATTATGTTGCCCTTAATTTACAAAGAGCCGTGAAATTGGGTAGGTCGCTTGCTACAGGATATAGCATGGCTTGGCATGGCTTGTCTAGCGTGCACTATTTCCAACTTTTTGTATACATATTTATTATTCTTTCTCCTGCTTTCGTCTCATCAACTCAGCTTTTCTTTTTTTCCGTCATCTACCTATCTTTCCCTTTCACATCCCTCACTTTCCTCTTCCGTCACCTTTTCCTTCCTCTCTCTCCCCTCCCACTGGCACCCCTCATTATATTTCCTCTCCACACCTACTATACCACCACCCCATTCCTTTCCCTCTTCCTCCATCTCTCTAGTTCCTATCTATACTTTTCATTTCCCACCTCCCACCCCTCTCTTTCCCACCCTGTCCTTTCCCACCTCCCTGCACTTCTTCTCTCCCATCTCTCTTCCTCCTACTACTACTCATTTACCACCTCTCCCCCATCACCTTCCCTGTCCTGTCCCTCCAGTCCCCCATCCGTTCATTTACCCCCACAGCTCTCCTCACCTCACGTCAATCTTGGTCCTGACAGCTCCCCAAACACGTCCACTACTTGTTTGTTCCATCACGCCCGCTAATGCCTCGGTCAACACGAGTCGGACACACCGCTTTACAGGTGCGAAAGGCCGATAGAAAAAAGGTATAAAAATAATCCTTGATAATAATGGAGTTAGCATGTTGTTAAGTGGTGGTGAGGAGAGAGGAGGGGAAGGGGTTGGGGGAAGGGGTTGGGGGAAGGGGGTTGGGGGAAGGGGGTTGGGGGAAGGGGGAAGGGGTTGGGGGAAGGGGTTGAGGGGAGGGGCTGATGAGTGGAGAGCCCAGACGGAGAGGAAGGAAAAGGAGAGAGGAGAATGGGGGTGAGGTGCAGGACTGGGGATAGTAGGAGGGAGAGGGAAGGGAGTGGAGGAACAGAAATGAGAATGGAAACGTGGTAGAGAGGTATAGGGGCAAGTGAGAATCGAAGATGGGAGGGGGTAAGGAAAAAGATGACAAATGCGGTAAGGTAGAGTACGTTAGAGGGGAGAAAGAGAGGGATGGGAGGGGAGGAATGGGGAGAGAAGAGAAGAGGTGAGTGGTACATTGGGAAGGAGAGAGAGAAAAAAATCGATTATCTGAAACGAGTGAGGTGAATCATGGACGGAGACATTACACTAATAATATAAAAGGTTAAACTGGCATTGTTACTTCACAATTTTTATGATGACGTCAATCATGACTTTGTGTTGTACAATATGATTCATACATAATGTTACCCTATAATCCAAGGCTTGCTGTGTGCTGTTATAAAATTGTGACGCTATATCAGGTTTCATATCATTTACTGTTATATTCAGATCCGATGGAGCAACCCGCACGTCTGTCTGACCAAATCACTTAAAACATTGTGAAAGCTATTGAAATTTCTCCACGTGATACTTTTTGTTCATCAAGTGTGCATATAAGCAGCACAACTTTCACGACCATCAACACTAACTCCGAAATATATCACAGTATTGATCAACATAGGTCATAGGGGGAGTGGGTAGATTTAACCTATATATGTTTCCTATATATACACCGTTAGGTCTCAATATACACTGCCATAAATTTGGTTGACTTAGATACAAACATTTACCCACTTTTCGAAACTAGGTCTAATGTACAGAAATAGAAATACGTTTTCATTCTTAGCTGCCTTTCTCTAAATTCATTCAGAGTATCTTTAAATTAAATGTTGTACAGTCATTCCTCCAAAGACATATCAATGTTTCAGTCTCACCACTATTATTTTTAACTTCAATCTTACCTATAAAGAAACATTTAATAATTGCTCTTTCCACACCTTCCAAAAGCTTTAAACGTATTCAGCACCTGATATTCACAAACAAACTACCGTACATAAATACCTTGAGAGTGCATTCATAACCAATTTTGATAAATATACATTCAGAACCTTATCACATTTCCCAACAATACGATGCATAACTCAGCAACGCCAGAAAAGAAGTTAGATCCTATTCTGGGCGATAGTTCCCTTTCCATGGCAGTGATATAAGGGGCCTCGGCAGCCAATGAGGAGTGGCAGTTCGGTGTCAATTGGGAGCTAAAAGCGTCATCCAATGTCGTATTGATCACCGTGTTATTTCCAGCGTCACAGATATCGGATATTTTCTCTTCACCTCCAACAATAAGTTTGTCTCTGAAAACTACCTAAGGACTATGCATGTACAGTACAGTAGGCTATATGCGTTATGTATGGCACTTAATTTTTTTCTCCTTTAGGTGTAAAACTGTAAAAAAGTATGATTACTAGGTTCATCTATTCGCGGTTGAAGACGCATACATCTTTCCACACTTATATTCAGCCGGTGAAAATTGCTACCCATATTAACGGTCATACTGGAAGAGAATAAAAAAAAAACTTATAATACTCTTGCAGGTGATCAAGTAGGTGGGAAAATTACCCTTGTGGACCGTCTAGTTGTGGGATATACTGCAGCCTTATGTACCCTGGATCTTAATAAATAAAGGGTCACAGTGAGTGGCACAGTGTGTGTCATTTGCCTGAGTAAGGTGTGCCATCAGGGTTCTCGTTGCTGGTTGGTCGATAGTCTGTCCGTCCGTCCGGCAGTGTGCGTGTGTGACAATGGGCTGAATTCAAGAACATTCACGGTGTATACGATGGCGTGGTACCGATAAGATGACTCCAGAGACAAGCAACGGGGTCATCGTACCGCTACCACGCCATCGTATGCAGCACAGAAGTTCTTGCATACGGTTAAATAATCCAGAGGTGTTTATAGCGTCGCCCCGTTAGCTGGACATTACCGCGGGACGGGGCGTGGATTAGCGGTAATAACTAACATCGCCGCCGCCCCCGCTGCCTCACTCGGCTCGCCTTCACCTGTCTCGCCCCGTCCCACGCCCTCTGAACCGCTCCTAACAGACGCCGAATTTACATAATCCTTGTGAATTTGGTCGCATTTATCACCCCAGGTATGTAATGTGCAAAAATTCCTTTCATGAAGTAAATTTTAAAGGTGCCCGGGGCCTGTGAAATATAGAAGCTAAACATATATTTTTTTTTTTTTTTTTTTTTTTACTATTCCACTGTTTGTCACGGTGTATGTAGGCCCAGTATGTAAGTTGCCAGTTTTGCTATTATTCTGCTGCTGAAAGAGTAAAATTCTAGCTAGTATTTATGTGAACTTTATAGTGATATATAAAAAGTACAGTGATTTTTGCTCGCATAAATCTGCATCCAAAATATTTGGAATAATACCCAAAGCCGTAAAATTATATGTAGATAATAATATATATACTTATGCAAAGAACGCTAAATTGTCAACTATGTATATGTGACCTGGATCATATTACATGCTAAAGAGAGGGTCGAGTTGCAGGCCTCCATGGCTAATCCACTTTTGTTTCAACTTGGGATATCATTCTTGTTTATAATGCAGTGTGTGTGATGTGTGAAGGTGGTGGTGGTGACGAGGTGGTATAATAGTCTTGGTGGTGGTGGCCTTGGTGTACGATGGTGGTGGTGGTGGTGGTGTACGTGGTGGTGTTGGTGTATGGTGGTGGTGGTGGTGTACGTGGTGGTGTTGGTGTATGGTGGTGGTGGTGGTGTATGGTTATGATGGGGGTACAAATACAGTCACTTTAGTTGCTTCGAATCAAGGCTGAATTTGACAGTATCATGCCTATAGAGAGTCGAATAGAAAGAGGAACCAAACTGTGCGTTACATTTACTGACTCAATAGCAAGTCTTGAATATTTACCACCAGCAGGGCGTAATAAAGTCCAGTTAACCTGACAAAACAAAGAAAGTCAAGATAATTTACTAGTTGCTTTATATTGGGTTTTTCACGATCCCGACGAGTGTTATGGCGAGGGATGGAGGGGGATGAGAGGGGATGGAGGGGTGATGGAGGGGGGAGATGGAGGGTGAATGAAGGGGTGATGGAGTTGGATGGAGTTGAAATGGAGAGGGGATGGAAGGGTGATGTAGAGGGGATGGAAGGGTGATGGAGAGGGGATGGAGGGGTGATGGAGGGGATAGAAGGAGGATGGATGGGGGGATAGAGGGGGGGATGGATGGCGGGGGTGATGGCGGCGGCGTCGTCTCCACAGGTCATGCTGGTGGCCCTCCTTAAGTTGGTATTATGGCTGGCCCAAATGAGGTTGTGTAAACTTAATGCATAGGGAATGAGGAGGTCGTCTCACTGCATGCGGGGTCCAGGTAGTGATGTGTGGAGAGTGGGAAGGGAGGGAGGGAAGGAGAGGGAGTGAGAGTGGGAAGGGAGGGAGTGAGAAGTAGGGGAGGTGGGAGAAGGAAATAAGAGGAGGGAAGAGGAGGAGGGGATGAAAATAAGAGATGAGTGAGTGATGGAGGGTGAGTGATGGAGGGGTAGTATAGTAGTAGAGAGGTAGTGATAGAGGTGGTATTGGTTGGGAGTACACCCGATTGAAGGAACATTATGTATACAACAAACTCCACCAAACTGCGTTGACGTAACCAGTAATAAACATTACATACATGATCATCATCACTCTGTACTGAAAAATTACCTCAGGCTAATAATATGCTGTACATAGTGTCATCTACCTCTGCCGTGAGCGCAAGCAATATAAGAGAGAGAGAGGAGGAGGGAGTTGGGGAGGTACACGCGTGAATACCGCCCATTTAAGGCAAGATTAAAGCTTTAATCTTTTGGAGGCACCACCGCCATGATAATAAGCACAAACCCACTCCACGGGAAGCGAGCTCAGTGCAACCGTCCCCGAGCACACAACCCTCCCTCACCCAGCCTTCCTCATCACAGAAAACGGTGTGGCGGGAGGGACTATTTCATACTTCATCCACCAAGGAGAGCAGTGTTTTATGGGGACGGGTGAGTGACAGGGCAGGTAGTAGTGTCTCGTTGTAAGATAAAAACAGTGATAGATCAGGTGAAAATCTCGCTGACCTCACCACCAGGCACATATATATCTGTTTCTGTATAGGTATCTATATATACATTTATCTATAGTTATCTTTATGCATTTGTTTACTTAGTTTATTAATATATGTAATTGTTTTATTCCTTTCCAGTCGTCAAAGTTGAACCAACCTTCTGACAGCCTACATGACGTCGATTCAATTATATTCATACTTTTCGTTCTGTTATCCGATATTTGGGTCGATAGTCACGCACTCGTCTGTGTAAATTTTATCCCCTATTTCCATACCTTCGGGATTAGGATACGAAACCACCAAATACCATAGATAGAAATAGGTAGAAATGGCAATTGTCTTATGATAATATTATTTCTAGTTACTTTGTAGTGTCTTTCAGAAGGTTCCATTCTTTAACAACCGACTCACATAGACTATACGATTAATTAACTAACTCTAATGTATTCCCATCCCCTCAGGTCTGACTAGGAACACAATCCTCTGAACCATCGTGAGCGTGGAGAAGTCAGACGAGTGTCAATAAGGTCGGTGTGAACGAGAGGGACGTGCGTCTTCCTCAGCCTTATGCCACCCACCCACACCTGCCTCCACCGCCACCACTATCCCAGTCATCAGTTATCAAGTCGCCGAAACTGAAGCCGCCTAAACAAGATTTGTGTAACCTTAGACCTCTAGAAGCGGGAAGGTATAAGTGCCTCCTGGTATACCCACACTACTTCCCTCTGTCCTCTCAAGGCTGTCTGACACTCTCCTCATTCTTCCACTTCCTACTGCTCCTCCCATTGCCTGGTACTTTAATTTTTCTTTCCTCCTATTTCCTTTCATTCTTCTTCTTGCTCTCATTCTCATTATTTACTCTCTTTTCCTTGTCCTTCTCCTTGCTCTCCTTCACCTCTTCACTCTCCTTGTTCCATTCCCTCTCTCTCATCTTTCTTTTTCAGTTTTCTTGTTCATCTTCTTATCACACGTCTTTCTCTTTCTATATATTCCTACTTTTTCTTGTTCTTCCCATTCCTCTTTTCCTTCTCACCCTCTTTCTCTATTTGCTTTTATTTTTATGTTTCCTCTCAACTTTTTGGTTATTACTCCTCCTCCTATTCCTCCATCGCCCATTTGCTCCTCCCCCTCTTCTTCCCTGTTCCTTGCTCCTCCTCTTTCTTCACCTGTGCTCCTCCTTTTCATCTTTCATAATTGTATGTATTATTACTGTTCCTTCCTATCCCTTCTATTTTGCTCCTTCGCCATTTACTTTTCTTCAATTCTTATGCTTTTTACTCTTCCTTCTTTTATTCGCCCCTTATATTCTACCTTTTTTTTTTTTTTTTTTTTTTTAATCATTCTCCGTGTGTTTCCCTTCCATATGTTTCCTATTCCCCGCTCATCTTCTCACCTTCTTTACTGTACTTTCCCTCAAAGTAAAAGATTAGTTAGTTTCATCACACAACCTCCAAAGGGATTGCTGCTATTTGAAATTCCATCACTATTTCACATTAACGACTGGGGATCGCAGGGTTTACATAACATGGAACAAACAGTTTAGGAGACAATTAGAAAGCTTGAGGTGAGATGTGAAAACTGGAACAAATGCCTAAATGGGACAGGGTCAGTAAATCTAGAATGGGACAGGGTTTGCTCGAAGAAGGATGGCACGAGGGAGTAATAATAGCAAAGAGAAGGATACTACAGAATACCTGGATGAAGATGTATGAGAGACTGACTGAACGAGAAAAGTATATAAAGTTTTAGTGAGACGCAAAAACTAAATGAGATGAATAAAGGGAAAGTTCGAGATGATTGAAAAAGAGTTGTAAGTGGACTGAATGCCAGCTGTGACAGGAATAAAGTGGAAGGCTGTGTAATGACTGAATGTTAATTATGACATGGATGACGGGGAAGGCTATGTATGGTATGACTGACAGAGGGTCGTTGTTATGAATGGACTGAATTGCCAGCTGTGAGAGGGCTGGGAGGGGAGGGGCGGCGCAGGGAGCGAGGCGGGACCCAGCGTGATACCTCCTACTCCCCCTTCGTTAATTGGCCTGCATAATCTGCATGCAATTATCTTCCATTTTGCAACGTGCAACCGCCGCCATCTTGCCAGGATGCAGTTCGGAAGGGGAGAAAGATGGTGGTAGATATTATGGTGGTGATGACTAATGATGGTAGTGGTGGTGGTGGTGGTGATAGTAGTAGTTGTAGTAATGATAGTAGTGGTGGTGGTGATGATAGTAGTAGTAGTAACTTGTGGTGGTAGTGATGATAGTAGTGGTCGTGGTGGTAGTGATTAGGGATGGTGGCACTGGTTCTGTTTATGAAGGTAAGGAATGGTTGGGGTATAGTTCTGATATTGGTGGTACTAATAATGGTTGTGGTGATATATGTTGTAGGGATGATGGCAGTGGTGATATTGGTAGTAGTGATGATGGTGGTGGTAGTAGTTGTAATAGTAGTTGTTACATTGAAGTACGGTTAGGTTACAGTGAAGTACAGTGAGGTTACAGTGAAGTACGGTGAGGTTATAGTGAAGCACGGTGAAGTTACAGTGAAGCACGGTGAAGTTACAGTGAGGTACGGTGAGGTACAGTGACAGACCAAGGAAGGATAGAGTCTGGGGCCAGATTTCATGATTGATAATAAGTAAAATAATCCGGGGCCTCACTCCTCCCGCGGTCACCTCTCTCTCTCCTCTCTTCCTCTCTCTTCTCTTTTTTCTCTCTCTCGGATTTTGGTACCTATGAGTAATAGAACGTAGCACTGTGTAAGCCCCAACCAACCCTCACCACGTTAATGTGTTAATATTAGATTCATACATATATTCATGCACTAATCAAATCCACATCTGTTTTGTCACATAACGTATTTAAATGTATTCATGGTCTTATCCCTTGTTCATAATTATTTTACGTGTGCGAGTCTATATTTCTTTATTCCTTACATATTAAGTTAATAGACTGAATTAAAGTATTTCAAAATTGGTTTACGTGTGTCGTTTTTTTTTTTTTTTTTTTCTAATTGAAGTATTGGTTCAGATCTTTAATGACTCCATCTGTAAATATATTGGAGTCATTAGCAACAAAGCTATTAATGATTTTCACTAAACGAGGTTGTAATTATTCGAATTGGCTATTGATCTGGATGACTTTGGTTTTAGCTGATATATTAATTCAGAAATTAAAACAAGAAAAAATGTATCAAATCCCTTACTGTATTATAGAAGATTGTAATAAAGACCCACACTGTTTGAGGGGAGAATACAATGTTGGTACACCTGGAGCAAATGATTCCTCCAAACTATTCCAAGCAACAGGCCACCATATTTTTTTGTAAGTATTGTCCTGTTTCCTGATATACCTTGGAGGACTCACGGTGCTCCAATGTACCAATTTTGTATCAACCCCTTAAGGTACAGCAACGACCAGCCCAGCCCTCAAGCGTACACCTCTAACCCAGCCCTCAAGCGTACACATCTAACTCTTCCCTCTCCTCCCCAACTCCCTCTGGTGGCGGGAACCTGCAGAAATCGACCTAATACCGCGTTACGTGACACCTGATTTATCGCAGAGTGGCGCCTTAACCACACGCCAACAAAAACTATACTTATATATGAACCTGATGGCCTGTCAGAATGATCAGTGTAATACAATACCGTACATAATATTAGAGGAGATATAAAGCAGTAAATACAAGGACTGGAATAATTACCTCCAACCCTTCTATATTATAATGTTAATATATTATTCATTGTGTGTCGGAGACCAGGGTACGAAGTTAGAATAGAGATGAAAGAGATAATAACAGACATATACGATAGAAATTCATGTAAGGTCTCATAAAGTCATATTATTTCGTTTTCCAGTTCTCCTGCATCTTCCACTCTACATGTTTCATTTGTTCAATTTCCTCTCCACTCACCTTGTTCCACTCCCTCTTCTCTCACCCTTTTCCACTCCCTCTTCTCTCACCCTTTTCCACTCCCTCTTCTCTCACCCTTTTCCACTCCCTCTTCTCTCACCCTTTTCCACTCCCTCTTCTCTCACCCTTTTCCACTCCCTCTTCTCTCACCCTTTTCCACTCCCTCTCCACTCACCCTGTTCCACTCCCTCTCCACTCACCCTAATCCACTCACTCTCCACTCACCCTAATAAACTTACTCTCCACTCACCCTGTTACACTCACTCTCTATATAATCAACCTTGCACCATCCACTCTCCACTCATTCTCCACTCACTTTCTGTTCTACTTCCTATAAATACCCTCACCCTAGATATTTGTTCCCTTCCCCATGCAGTCAACAATACAAACACACCATACTGACTTTCCAGACTCAAGAAAATATACAGAATATAATAATAAAAACCGCACCTAACAAGGGAATCGAATACCTCTGTTCGACTACTATATAGGGCCCATTTTTCAGCCCCACAATAAGGCAGTAATTGCACAGGCGACACGGCTCAACTGAACGTGACATTACCGATGACCAATTGTGTTGTGCCGGTTACTCGAGTTTCGCATATTGGGAAAAGAGAGAGAGGGGATATATTTTACGATTCTCTCTCTGTCCGGAGCACAACTGACCAAGCGACCACAATTATTACCAGCCAGCTATCATAGGATATCTTCTACCTATTGATTATTCTCCTACAACAATTTACAATTATCTTCGATTGTGCTGGGTTGTTATAGAGAGCATATCTAACAACGACATTATCTATGGTCAACTGATTATAGGCAACAAATTAATGTGTCTGTGAGCTAAAAAATATTGTGTGTTGTCTGTGTAGATGTGGCGGCGCTTGTCGAGTTATGCCTGAGAGAGTTTGCTATGTCCCTGTTATATTGTACCAAGATGAATACCAACCATTTAGGCCTATGGTGAAGGACATTACAGTACCATCAGCCCTGCAGAACCAATATGACCCTTGCTCCTTGAAGGCATAAGTGTCTCTTTTGCTATCCGACCTTAACGATACAACTCCAGATCGAGAGAGAGGGTGTGTGTATTTTATTATCCTCCTTCCCAAGTCGTCAGTACAACAAACAAATTATACGTGTTTACCATCGAATTAGTTATTTTACGGCAGAAAAAGGTATATTATTGTGTGTTGGGGCATGACAAGAGGCAAGGGAAGGAGGGGGAGGGGGGGCAGCACTTCCTCAATCCATCCCTCCATCCATTCCTCTGTTTACACACATTTAATTCCTCACAATCCCCAATACAGCTCACCAAGATGGCTATTATGTTGGAGGTTTTAGCGTGCGAGGGGTCACAAGTTGGAGGTTGGAGGGGGGGGGGGGTGAAACTGGTGAGAGAGAGAGAGAGAGAGAGAGAATGAAATATATGAAGAGATAAAGTCAATGTATGTCTCTGTCTGTCTGTCTGTCTGTCTGTCTGTCTGTCTGTCTGTCTGTCTTTCACACACACACACACAGGGAAGGAACGAGGGAGGGAGGTGGGGATCAAAGAGGAGTTTCCCCTCACCCAATCGAAGTTTAATTTCCTCTGGATGGCGGCGAGAACTTAACGTAATGCCGGCCAGGAATTAATTACTACACTTTCCAGTAATTACCGTCAGAGTGGGAGAAGGGAGGCGAGGATCTCTTACCTAACCCTTCTCACTCTCTTTCATTTAATTTTCTCTCGTTTTTGCTCATTTACATTTCCCCACTTTTAATTTCTCTTTCTTTTTTTCTTTCTCTCTCTCTCTCTATCTTTCTCTTACTTCCTTTAAAAACAGTGGTAGTAGGAAGTAAAAAGGCAGTGGACAGTGAATGAAAGGTTGTAAACAGTGAAGGGAAAATTGAAATGAAAGTAGGTAGTAGGTAGCAAGGAATATAGTCAGCAGTGAAGGGAAGTAGTATACAGGCAATGTGTGTATACAGGTAAGCAGTGAGAGGAAACCAGCAGTGTGAGAATGGAAGCAAGAAGTGTAAGAAAAGAAGCATGCAATGTGATAAAGGAAGCAAGCAGTTTTAGAAATGATGCAAAATATGTAAGAAAGATAAAAAGAAGTGTGGAAGCAAGCATTGAGGGGAGGGGGGCATAGCAACAGACAATGAAGGGGGAGGGGGCGGCGTGCCTGTGACAAGCACTCTCCTATCTAAAGTTGCTCTGACAAGCCTTCAGTAATCTGAAGCCACCTGGACAGGTAATCAATGGTGGCGTACCCAAACGTGCCTTTCCCAGTCTTCCTGTACCTCCCCCTGCTTCTCCTCCTACTACAGTTATCCTCATTCTCCTCCTGCTTCTGCTCCTACTACAGTTTTCTTCCTGCTGCTCTTGCTCTTTGATGTGCTCTTACTTTCAACCATACTCATAATTCTACAACTTCTCTTCCTACAGTTATGTATGTTCGTGTGTTTGAGTGTATGTGAATGTATGATTGTATGTGTATGATTGTGTGTGTATGAACGCGTGTGTGCGTGTGCGCTCGTGCGACGCTTGTAGTGCCTTCCCTCCCCACTCCCCCTCCTAGATAATGCCAAATCACATTACATTAGCCTCTCCTGGCCATTGTTCACGGGGATCGAACTCCATTAAGGGTTGTGTGTTCCAGGCCCGTCATGCACAATGCTGGGGGCCGCGATACAAATCTCTAGCCTTCCCGGGGATGCATCTCATTACCTACCTACCTGGAGACTCACTATCTCTCCCACCCTCCCTCCCTCCCTCCCTGCCTCTCCTTCTCCTTCCTTCTCTCCCTCCGTCCCTCTCTTCCCTCCGTCCCTCCCTCCCTCCCTCCCTCCCTCCCTCCCTCTCCTTCTCCTTCCTTCTCTCCCTCCCTCCCTGCCTCTCCTTCTCCTTCCTTCTCTCCCTCCCACTTAAGTGTTTTTCCTTCCTACATTCCTCTCTTGTTTTCTATAATTGTATATCCTCCGTTACTCCTGCTTTAGATTATTTTTTCTTCCTTCACAGATTCTTTCATTCCTTCTTTCCTCTGAATGTTTATCCTTTATTTTGTACTTCTAACCTTTTTTCATTACTTCCTCTTTCCATCTTATTTTTTCCTTCCTCATCCTCCTTCCTTTCTCTACATTGTACCTCCTTTCTTTTTTCTTTTCTCAATTTTGTTCTACTTATATTTCCATCATTCCTTTCCTTCCAGCCATCCTCTATAAGCATTTTTTTTCACTCCTCCCTTCCTGCATCTTCTTTCCTCTCTTCCGTTATTTCTCCTTCTAAGTACATTCCAGTTACTTTCTTTTGTTCTTACTTCTTTCCTCACATTACAGATATATTCCTTCATTCCATTCTTCCTCCTGCCCCCCCCCCTTCTTTCCCATTATGTTTATCTCGCTTCAACTTTACCAAATTTCCTTTATTTCTCCTTCTTTCCCTTTCCACTTTCCATTGTCCTTCCTTCCCTACAAGACAATCTCCCAGTCTCTTTCACACACACACGCACACAGTCATTCCCTCCCTCCAACTCTCTAACTCTCTCTCTCACACACACACACTCTTTCTCTCCCACCCTATCTCTATCTCTATCTCTCCCACTCTCCCCATCCCTTCCAGCCACTGCCAGATACCAGCATCAACTGTTTATTTTACCTGCCTCGCCTCACTCCCTGTCCCTGTGGATGTTTTGCCAGCGATGTATATAAATTACGGCAACTGTATTCTCTTACGTTCCCAGATACCCAAGTCAGCAGTGTTTCTTGCAGGCACCGAGAAGATTTATTCTGTGTCGAACATCTTTCAAACAAATCGCATCTATTTACGAACATACCTTAGCCTATGTATGTATGTATGAATATATGTAGTAGCGGTATGCATTGGTGTATGTATAACTATGTATGTGTGTATTCCATCCCACCTCCCCAACCTCATTCTATCCCTCTCTATCCATCTCCCTCATTAATCACTACTCACTCTTCATCCTACTATCCCATCCCACCTCCTCCACCTTCATTCTATCCCTTTCTATCCATCTCCTTCATTAATCCCTACTAACTCCTCCCACTATCCCATCCCACCTCCCCAACCTAATTCTATCCTTCCATATCCCTACTCACTCCTCTCACTATTCCATCCCACCTTCCCCCACCTCATTCTATCCCCCTCTATCCTCCTTCCCTCATGAAAATCTATCCTCGGTGGTGTATAATCGAGGTTTCATTGTGTGGTGGGTTAGGGTTGAATGATGAAGGATGTATTAATGGAGGCGACAAGGGAAGGGACGCGATAGCCTGATGGGTCGCCTCATTATACAATTACCATAATCATTTATTGCAGAGTCACTGATGATGGCCACAGTAGGGATGGGGCCACGACTGGTTGATTGGAGAAGGTGAGGTGGAGAAGGAAGATGGTGGTGGAGAAGGAGGTGGAGGTGGTGGAGAAGGGGAAGGTGGAGAAGGGGAAGGTGGAGAAGGAAGGGAAGTGGAGAACGAAGGGAAGTGGAGAACGAGGGGGGAGGTGGAGAAGGGGAGGTGGTGAAGAAGGGAAGGTGGAGGAGGGGAGGTGGAGAAGGGAGGAGGACGTGTGGAGAGATGAGAGGGAGATGGGGAGTGGAAGAGTAGGAGAGATGTGAGAGAGAAGATGGGAAGAGGAAGAGTAGGGGAGAGAGAGTGAAAGAGGAGATGAAAAGGAAGAGTAGGGGAGATGGGAGAGAAGATTTGAAAATGGAGCTAATATAAGAGAGGGGAGTGAACAGGAGAGGGGAGAGGGGAGTGAACAGGAGAGAGGAGAGGGGAGGAGAGGGGAGGGGAGGAGAGATGTGGAGGAGGGAGGTAGAGGCCAAGGACAGCTGTAGGAGAGGACGTTGCATTACCTCTTATTTATCATTCCATTCTTCGCTTACATCACCATTTTTATTTCTAATGACTATTTAATCTTTCTCTGCATCTCTTTAAGTACTTCATCTCTTTCATCTCTACACCCGCGACTTTAGCCTGCCTGTTCACATCTCTGTAAAAGTTTCTTCTGTACTCCAGCCCAAAAATATTGTCTAACATATTTAACATTTTAACACTTAATTCCTATGTATATTGCATACACATACTTTACAGCTACAGTATACACTTATTCTATTATTCAATATCGTGGATGGTCCTGTGTAAGATTTCTGTTGCCCCAGACAATCCCTTCCAGCCAAAGTTTATTTCCTCAAGTCCTTCTCGACTTCCATTTCTTACTTCTGGCAAAGACACTGACTGAGAAAGAGACAAGTGAGGGCAGACAGACAGAACATGAAGATTAGAAAACAATGAGATAAAGGGAGAAACAAAACATGCGATATCCTTAAGAATGTTGCGTTCCAGCGTAGGGCATGAAAAGGAAGTGTGGTGACAGGTACGAGACCCTTAATGTGCCATCTGGTCCCCTCTCTCTGATGTTGTCTGGATGGCTGGCTGACACTCCTTAGTTCCTCAGTCTCCCTACGGTCTCGATTTCGTCATTCTCCCCAACTGTGTCCCCTGTTCCCCTGTTTATTCGTATGCACTGTCTCCCTATTCTATCTCCATCCTTATTCCATTCATTCTACTTTTATACATACCATGTCTCCATATTTTCCTTTATTACTCCATTCTCTCTACTCTAAATCCTTCCCTATTGTTTTGGTCACTGGTTTCTAAATTATTACCAACGCCTATCTTCACATTCTTCCTTTCTCTTCAACGAGCATTTCTCATTCGTTCCCCATCCAACCATTTTGTTTCTCCGTGTCTCAACATTTAATCTCTTGGTATTAACGCCCCTTTCAACACTCCCGAACCCCATCTCTCCCGACTCTTCATATTTTATCACATATGATCTTACAGCATTTTTCCTCTTTCTATCTTCTTCCGGCCATTTCCATTCTCTTTCTTCTTCCTGCACCTCTCACTCTTCCGTACCTACTTTTCTACTGTTTTCCTTCATTTCTCTCCTTTCCTACCATCTTATATTACCTCCAAGCCTCTCCTTCCCTCATTGAGTCCCAACTAACCCCTTCCACTTCACCAACGATTCCTTTAACCCTTCCAAAACTCCTTCATCAGCTTTCTCCACTTTGTCTTCCAACTCCACCTCTTTCTTCTACTCCTACTCCTCCACCTCTTTCCATTCCTACTCCTCCTACCCTTACCCCTGCTTCACCTACTCCTCCACCTCTTCCCATTCCTACTCCTCCTCCAACCCTTACCCCTGCTTCACCTACTCCTCCTGGTTCTCTTCCCATTCCTACTCCTCCTCCTACCAGTCCACCTACTCCTCCTCCTCCTCTTCCTCCCAGCAGCCAGCCCAATCCGCCGCCACAAAAGGATTCCTCTCAAATACTTAATAATTTATCAAGATCCATCATAAAATGCGGCTGGACGTTCCAAGATTGTTAATGGCTAATAGGATAATGGCTAATAAATGGGAGGAGTTATGCGACTTGCTACTGCTGCTGTCATATACTCCCCCCCCCTCCCTCTCCTTCCAACTATTATCTCCCCCCCCCTCTTCCCCCTCCATTCCTCCTCTTCCTCCTCCTCTCGTCCTCTCTTTAATTTTGCTTATCTCTCGCTTTGTCTCTCCCTCACTCCTTCCTCTCTGTTCTTCTCTCCTTCTGCTTTGTTGTTTCCTTCTCCCTCTCATTTATTGTTGCTATCTTTATCCCTTATTTCATTCTTTATCTTCTTCATTTCCTTCCATGGTTTATTACATTTTTTCTCTCCCTCGTAATCTTTCTAATTACTTCCTCTTCTATTTATATCTTTCCCTGACTTCCTCTCTTTATAAATCAAGGGCACAGAAAGAGAAGAGAGTTATGAAGGCAAAGTGGGTGAATATAAAGATAGTGATACAGTATATTATAGATGTATGGTATAAGTTGGTAATTCCCACTCATTTTCCCCTTTCATGTTTTCCTTTTCTCTCACCTACCTAGCCCCTTCCTTGGCATCCATCTCTATTTGCTCACACACCAACTCTGCAATCATTTACCCCTTTACCACCACACCCATGCACTTACCTTTCCCACCTTTCCTTGCTCTCCTTTCTCACCTACCCACCAAATTTTCTCCCATACACCAAATTTTCCCTCTCAATCACATACCCTGCCTCTTACACCCACCTCTCCCATTGAACCTGCTACCATAATTACCCATCATTGAACCCACTCCCTTCCCTGGCTCCCTATACCTGCTTGCATCCCCTCCCTCCACTCACTCGCACAAACTCATTTACCTTAGTTCACTCACATCCACCTTCTCTGCCCCCCTCTCCACTCTCTCACACCCACCTTCTTTGCCCCCCTCTCCACTTACACACTCGCACCCACCTGTCTAGCTCCCCACACCTCCACACCCCAGCAGCACCCAACCAACCACCCACCCACCCAACCCAAGGCTAGTCTCACAAAAAGTTGCACTAATAACCGGTCTGTGACAAATGACAAAATTGCTATCGGTCGATCTCCACCGCAAGACAATGGCCAACATTCCCCATCTGATGAACTAACCGGCCGGCCTGATGACACTCCCGCCGCTGCCAGAGTTACGACCTACATACTAAGCAACGCGGATGCCCTCCCCATTACCAAGTGATAATATTCAGGCATAATGGCGGGACGCTCCCACACACACACACACACACACACACACACACACAGGCGCGCGCTCTCATATATATATTTAGGTAGACACTGAAGCAATAGAAGACTGGCGTACCAACATGTACACACACAGAAACAGTACACGTACACAAGAGCTCATATACTTATGTACACACACACTGGCAGACAGTATGCACGCACACAAAGGCAGACAGTGCACGCACACACGGCAGTCAGGACACATACACATAAGAAAAACAACTGCTCAACCGACACTGGCCACCACCTTGTTTTTGGTCTGTCCTTACATGTTGCATGGAATTAGCAGGCAATGAATATCAGAGTCAGACTGTGTTTTTCCTGTGATGTTCTATATGTAGCCATTAACTCAGTTTTATTCTCATTACAATGCGGTGATAATCTGAAGTAATGTGAACGCTTCCAGAAAAAAAAAATCAAGAACGGCAGCAGCAGCAGCGACGAGAATAGTAACACCATCAACACCAACAACAAAAGATGCCACCGCATATTTTGGTCTTAATTCCTCTTTTACTTCACGTTTCCTCTGTATCGCACCTATCCTTTCTCATAATGCCTCAGATCCTACCCATTACCACGTGATTGATTATAATACGGGTATTAAGGATCGTGTGAATATCAGGTATAGTGGTGTTTGCTTTCCACAATGAGACATGGTGTGTTTTTACTGGATATCATAACGCCCACGTCGCCGCTCCTTCCAGGGCGGACTAAAGTTAATGGAAAATTTAATTCGCCGATATTGCTGGTCCACTAATGCCAGGGCTGATGAGATAAGTGGTCACCTTTAAGACCCGGGCGTTGATTGGTCTGCTGTTTTAGGAGGAGCAAGTTTCCCTAGCCAATCAGGGGGATGGACGGAGTCCCAGCCTTGTGTTTTTTATCTGCGGCGACACTCCGACTTCGTTAGCGTCTGGTGCTGGGGGGGGGGGGGGGGGGTGCTGAGGGAGGGGGTGCTGGGGAGGGCAGGGAGGGCTGAAGGAAGGATTCAGGGAGTGTTAAGTGTGGGTTGAATTGGGGGATAGAGAAGGGATATAGAAAAGGGATACTAAGGAATGGAACTTACAGAGAGAGAGAAAGGCCATGAGTTGCTAGGAAAGGAGTGTTAACAGGAGATTAAAAACTGAAAACCATGTGTCAGTAGAAATGAAAAAGAGAGATATTGAGGGGAAGGGGTGTTTAAGATGGGAGCGCATGGAGTAGAAGAAAATGGAAAGCAGGAGGCGATAAAGAAGGTAAGGGGTCATAGTGTGAGAAGAAAAGGGGATAAATATAAATGTGGGACAGGTGAGATATTGGAAAAAATGTTATGTTTCTTCAGAGATACTTGGGAAAGACACAAGGCAGAAGATGAGCAGGTGTTGACCGTGACTGACCTCGCTTTACCTACACTCCCCAACCCGTCCAACACACAACAGCGTCCCCCTTTTTATCATGCGTTCATTAGCACTACCTGGTTCCCCGGTACTGATGCCAACTTTGCAGGATTCTACGACCTATGATTCTAAGAACTCTTTTCGGAAAATAGAGAATATTATCCTGTGATTATTTTTATCGTGCAAACAGTCATCACATTCAGTTCTAATGATATATATATGCCACATAAAATTTATAACATCGGTTGTAGGAAAATATAGCCAATGTGGCAACTATTCTCCATGAGGGAGGTGAACACAGACTAGGCTGGATGGGATGCACAGACCAACACAACCTGCACCAGATATCTTAACAATCCAACTCATCACAATAACCTTATAGTCTCTCCTTAGAATCGAACCCATGGCTATCAGAAGATAACACTGGACCGTTACCAATGAGCTGATGGTCAGGTATGCATGTGTATGTGTATGTGTATGTGTATGTGTGTGTGTGTTTATGTTTATGTGTATGTGTGTGTGTGTGTGTATGTGTGTTCATGTATGTATGTTGCATGTATGTATGTATGTATGTATATATATATGTGTGTGTGTGTGTGTTTCCAAAGAGGTAAATCAAGTTTATATTCATTCACGCAGAATAAAGTGTTAATTAAATGCATCTGTTAGCTTTTTGTCACCATCTGTGCCTTTTCTACATAGTTACAGTACATCCCAAAACATAGTTTATGTTTAAAAAGGCAGTTAGCGATATAGTTGATATTAATTAGGCCTATAGAAGAAGAAAATAAAGAATTATAAGAAAAAAAATATTATAGAAATGAAAGAAGTGAAGATGAGTGAGAGAGGACAGCAACACACACACACACACACACACACACACACACACACACACACACACACACACACACACACTACTTAAATAGTATAATACATGTCCACTGCAGTCTTTAGTAAACGTCTTCCACCACAACAATGCCACCACCACCACCACCACCACATTATTTTACCCCCTCCGGTACAGTAATAAAACAATTACATGTGTGTCATTTACCTTGTCATTATCATCTTACCACAACAGCTTGTAATTCTACTGAGCCTGGGGGTATCCTCTCGGGGCACTTGTGTTGTCTGTATGTCTGTCTGTCTGTCTGTATGCATGTGTGTGTGTTTATTTGTATTAATGTATTCATTTACATATGTATGAATTATGCATGTATCAATATCTGTGTCATTACCTCTCTCACCCATTCTCCTTCTCTCAACCTCTACCTCCCTTTGAATTGTAGTCAATTTGTGTATTCGTTTTTCCTTTTGGTTCTCTATATGTATTTCTGTATCTGCTAACATCTGTCTATCTTAGTCACTATTTTCATTATGCATACCTTTTTCCTACTTTGATCACTATTACAGGAAAATTATTATAATATACATGCTTAAAAAAAATGTATGTAATAAGGTACTCTGGGGATTCCTGGCAGTTTGTCCAAGGAATGTTCCCCGTACCGAGATGCTTGAGTTGGTAGCTTATTGCATTTATTAATCAGGAGGGAGTGGTTGGCATGTTACACTACCCCCCCACATCCCACATCCAGGTACCGTCCCCTACCTTACTCTACTTAACCCACCCCAACCCCCTTCACACACACACACACACACACACACACACTCCATCTTACCCTGTTCCCCTTGCCTACACACCCTCCACACACCCACCTCCACTCTACCTTGCTACCCACCTAACACTACCACCGACTGCCCTGTGACCGTTCCGTGTACTTCTTTTCCAACTATTTCACTGTGTTAGTCTTTGTCACATAACAATAACATCTCGATCGCTACTGTCTATTATTTCACCCCTAATGCAACTTTCATCTCCATCTTTCCACCACTCATCATTCTACCTCTACCACCACCACCACCACCATCTCCACCACCACCACCACCATCACCACCACCACCACCAGTTCCAAACGTCACCCCACATGGACCCAACCCTCTTAGTTTTTTTTTCCCCTCCTCCTCCTCCTTGTATGTACTGGGTGCATGTAATTAGTATTCGGCAGGTGCCCGGCCGCTTCCTCCGCCACCCCGGGCCCAAGACTTTCATACACACTCTCGCTCTGGCAGTCTGTCAGGGTATGAGGAGGGAGAGGGAATGGTGTGCTGAGGAGGGAGAGGGAATGGTGTGCTCAGGAGGGAGACTGGGAGAGGGAGGAGTGTGCTGATGAGGGAGAGAGAGGGATGTGCTGAGGAGGGAAAGGAATGGTGTGCTGAGGAGGGAGAGGGGAGAATGTGCACAGAAGGGGAAGGGGAATACTGGAAGGAGAATAATACCAACGAAGAGGTGAATAACAAGGATTGAAAAGTGGAATGTTTTAAAACTAAGTGGAGAGGTGAAGAAGGAAGAGAAAGAATGTGTGGCGAAGAAGGAAGAGAAGGAGAGTGTGTTCATATATAGTTATGATGGGAAGTGACGGTGGCCATATCCTGCTACTATTCATCTTTATATAATCTGGGCAGTGATACAAGGCTTGTCCATTATCAGGGCCTGGCTGGTATTATGCTGTATACTGGGGGGTAAGAAAATGCTAATGATCTCAAGATGCTCCGCGTGTTGGCTTCGTCTCACCACTCGGAATCTGGCCACCTGCTGGTCTCCCTCTCTTACTCTCAGTCAGTTTCTCCTTTAGGGTATTCGTCCCTCTTTTCTATATTCAATCCTCAACCACTTCTATCAATACTCTAACTTTTTCCGTCCTGTGCTACACTTTATTTCCCTTCTATACACTCGTTCTATCCTCATATGGTACACATTTGCTTAACTAACCTTTTGAGTTCACACACACATAAACACACACACACACAAAACAGATAATCACCCCACAGAAGGAGGAGACACAAACGTACACATACGCACGCAACTTGCAGAGTGATATTGCGTGCAGGAAATAAGCGATGCCGCCCCACACGGACAAAAGACCTCATAAGATTCCGACGTCCTTGGTGGTGAAGCCTATAATTAATTATACACTATGTACAGGGACGAGGAATATATTATAAATAAAGGTATATACAGTACGGTACATAATATATGTGTGTAAATTCTGACTGTCTTGCTATGCTTAGTCTTTTTTTATGTAGATGTAAATACAATAATATACCTCGTCAAAGGTTTACATCATCGTCAGTAGTCTAGGAGTTGGTTGGTGAGACAGAATCTCCTAAGTATTCCAGTCCGCTTGTTTCTACAGTAAGTAACACAGGAAATAATAGTCCCCTAAATAAGTCTACTTCTATAACCCTTACTTTCAACCTTTAAGTAACATTAATGTCAAAATAATACACATCGTATTTTAGTTCACATTTAAACTATTCATCAATTCTCTCCCACTTACTAATAGTCATCGAGACGTAATTGTTACCAAGTCTAACATACATTCATCACGTTGCCCTGATAACAAAACTCACTGGAATGCATCGAAACCTTCCATTTTGTTCAAGTAATCACAGTCAGCTCCCGACAAGCATTCCTTGGTCCGCTAAAACACTGCCTCAAGAATTCGCAGAAAAAGCAGCGTTATCTTTAAGTGAGCCTGGACACGATAGCATACGTTCTCAACACTGTTCTAACTGACCCACATTAGCTCTCTCAGGCTCGTCACTCGGGACTCTGAGATCTGAACCAAAGCCTATACAAAACATATTATGGACGTTGGTTAAAACAGCTGCCACCAACTCAAATGACCATAATCCTACATACATTTTTAACACAATTTAAGTATGTAATTTTCCCACCAAAGCAACAAAAGACAGTCACTGAGGTCCCTATGTAAGCTGTGTTATATACTACATGAACATTACTCAAATCTGATGGTATTCACTTATTCACGTTACTCACTCATCCACCTTGTTTCATTAATCACCTCAGTTCAACATGCTACTTAATTTATTCAGTTTCACCCACATGCTACAATCGCCTGTTTCATCTCGTCAATCCACCAACTTTCACACGCTGTCAAATACTCACATTAATAGTCCACAAACATTTACTCCAGCTAATGTCACTCGCAGCCACTCACTCACTCACCTCATCCATCTATTTACGTTATCAGTCCACCAACTTTTTCTCCTACTAATGACACTCGCCTCGACCATTCACTCGGACCAAACGTTCACTCAGTCACCATCATGACGTTCACAAAGAAACAATTTATTAATATATGAAGCTACAACGGAGAGAACACTGATGTACACATAAGCATGGCCCCAGTATGCAACTCCTTGACAGGGTGATTACCGATATTAATGAATCTATCTGTCTCCACCTCATACGACATTCTCTTTACCTCTCTTTCTAATCTCTTTTTTCTGTCAATCTCTTTTGGCCGTATTAATTATTTCTCTCTCTCTCAGTCTCTGTATATCCAGTTTTCTCTCTTAGTCTGTCTGTTTGTCCATCCATCTAACTCACAAAGCATACATCTTTATCATGTCAATCAACCCATAAACATTAACTTCTTTCTTGGGTAAAAAGTGTGGACTATCACAAGGTAGTTTTATACAAGACATACAATTTTCAGTCACCGAGGAGTTAAAAGGGGCTGCATGGGTATGATAAGCAGGAGACAGCCCCGTTGAGAAATGGACCAGGACCTCTAAAGAATTTGTCTGAGTGGGCGGGGGGGGGGGGGGGGGGGGGGTGATGCAAGAGTCCAAAGAATAATACCTACTGAGAAAGAGAGAAACTTATTGAAAAAACAGAGAGAAGTGCGAGAGAGGGAAATTAATAAAAATGAGAGTGCACCCTGTCCCCCCTCCCCCCTAATCCCCCCACGAGCGACACTATGATGGGTGGGGAGGGGGAGGTTTGGGGTATTCGGTTCTGGAGGGGTTGGGGGGGGTGATGTGGGGGGTGCATGGAATGGAGCGGGGGGGGGGGGAGGAGGTCACTGCATATTGAACGACCCGCCACTCCAGAATTTATGAGCCCAGACTCGGGTTTGGGGTGACTTGGATTAAGGAGGCCTGTGTTGTTGCTGGCGAATTAGAAGTTAATGCATTCCTCCAAATTATGCCACCAAACAAGACACTTTCAGTATAGGCTGTTTTGTGGCCACATTAGAAGGAATCTGTCGGCTCCAATTCTTCAACCACAACAAAGGTGCCATAATCACTGACGTCTGAGAAATCTTGCATATTTTCACTGTTCTACCGCCTCCTCATTTCATGCCACGTAATATTCTACATTGAGGAAGGCGAGTACTAAAAGGAAGACGCCTACTTAATATCCTGAACTGTGAAATATATTCATAAAAAATTAAGATATGAAGCCAAGAGAGTGAGAAGAAGACTGCATTTTGATAAATCGAATACAACAATTATGTGTGATGTTCCAATAAGAACACATCCTAATATAGCAACACAAGTTATTATTGTTTGTAAATATTGAGTGACATGTTCTAGTGAAAACTACCGCGTCCATTGTAACCTACAGAAGATAATAATTATAATTTTCATATTATTATCCCTACTACTACCACTACTAAAATGCTATTAAGAAATTATAAAAAAAAGCGAGGAAAGAAAATAGCGCAAAAAAAAAAAAATATATAAGATAAGAGAAACATAAAAAATTTTTTTTTAGAGAAATAAGTGGTAGAATACATTAGTTTCATCTGCCAGGGTAAATAAAAGAGAAACAATAAAAAAAACAATGGAGGAAAGAGTGTAGGTGCAAGTGACAGTCTATATGAGTCTCGTCAGGCAAATTACTAACCAATAAGGTACTCACAGTATAGTTGTGTTAGAAATATGTCCTGCTTTTACCTCAAATGACCTCATAACCCGGCACACCACTTACTCACACCTAAGCACTCACACATATACATCCTCACATATATGTCTCAGTCTTTCATTCTCACAACAGGTCAACTCTGGACCACTCTATCGTTCTCCATAATTCCTTTCTTCCATGATACAATGGCATCGAATCATCTCCAACAAAATTGTACATGGGTCTGATACTTTCACTCTTGTTATGTCATAGATGAGGACCCTAAGTGAATTTCTTGCATTTAGTCCACTCTCATCAATATAGAAAAGTATTCTTACATACCTGTATTTGTCTGACAAGTACTGTACAAACAGATCAAACGACACGCGAACGACATTTTCTTCTTCACGCACTTATCAAAAACGAACGCAAAAAGTAGCGAAAACTCCCCCTCCCCCCCGCCACTACTCATTCACAAAAAAACTCAATCATTATACTGTATACATACACACACTAGTTGTTTCCAAAAGAAATACAGCATTAACTGAGAAACACCATGTGATGTGTGCCCAGTTAATGTCTTGTTATGAGTAGCCTGGTGAAGGAAAGTCCCATAAGTACTAAAAAATTACAGTCACTTTTGCAGGCAACCAAGGATCAACCATTGCTCTGCCAACACGAAAGTACAGGAGCATATTGGCAAGAGTGTATATATATTATTCTACTGGTATGTTTTAAGTACATTTTTGTTTTAATATATAATGATGGACTGAAAGCTTCCTGAAGTATAATACAGTACAGTTCAGTTGTATGCAGTTTTATTAGCAAAAAAGAAACGAAAAAAGTATATACACTATTAGGGATAATAATGACATTACCGAATCCCTTCCCCAAATAACACCTTAGTCCTGCTTCACCTCATTCATCTTCCTCTATCCTTCTCCAAATATTTTTATCATAATTCCTAACTCCAGCAACCTCTCCTCTATCCCTCCCTCCCTCCCTCCCTCCCTCCATAACGACCACCACTCCCCAACTTGTGAAAAACATGTATATAGAACCAGCCATATATTAATAGTAGACGATATGTAGGCTCCTAATTCCTCCAAACTATAACATGAAAATAATCCATTAGTGTTGTGTCTGTTTTGTGGATGGGTCTGGTGGAATCCGTAGCCTCCACATCATCACAAATCCCTTTTTAAGTCTGCAGGACCAGACTAATGAGAAATCAATCCATTCGTTGAGTCCACCAGGTAATATCACGTGACATTACCACAAACACACACCTAATGTATTATTTCTCTCTCTCTCTCTCTCTCTCTCTCTCTCTCTATCTCTCTCTCTCTCTCTCTCTGAGTTTTCGAACCATGTGATGCGAGGAATTAAGAGAGAGAGTGTAACTGAGAGACAGAGAGAGACAGAGAGAGACAGAGAGAGACAGAGAGAGACAGAGAGAGAGAGAGAGAGAGAGAGAGAGAGACAGAGAGAGAGAATAATGAATGGAATAATGGCAGGTATAAGGACAGCTAGATTTATAAGAGGCAAGCAGAAAGTAGAATCGATTAAAGTAAGTAAAAAACAGAAGAATAATGAGGAAATGCAACTAAGTATATAGCTGTACTCGGCTTACGGAGGGAATATCAATCACCTCCCAATACCTTACTGCTTTGACTCAAGGTGAAATTAATCATCCCAATCAATAAAGTCAATCTAATTAATAAAGGGTACACACACACACACACATCTAACTATTGAACCACCTTCCATCACCACCACCACTACCACCACTAATATCAAGATCACCACCACCACCACTATCACCACCACCACTATCACCACCACTATCACCACCAACCCCATCCCTCACCCTCTGGAGTAACGTAACACTTGGTAATGCATAATGTATCTGGCGTTATCACCTTGTCCACGCTTTTATTTCTCGTAGCAGGTAATAGCAGTATCAGTAACAGGCATAACAGGAAAAGGAATAACATCACAAATAGTAATAGTAGCAGTATATTAATATTACCGGTAGCAATAGTAACAGTAGGAAGAGTGACAGTAGTAGTAGTCGTTGAAGTAGTAGTAGTAGTAGTAAACGTAGAACAATAATCACTAATGGTATACTTGATCACTATATAATTTCTCGTAATTGAAACATGACAAACTGCATTACAAACAGAACCTGTTGTTTAACCACAAGGAGTAGTTTAGTAACATTACATTTTGTATAGTAGTGGCACAAGACTTAAAAGCGTGACAATAATACTACCCACATTTGTTGAAGTGAACCAATCTTGACATTATTCAACTTGTTATTAGTGTATATCTGATAGTTAAAGCGATAAGTGTTTTATAAGTGGAGAAAGATAAATGCAAGGTTGGTTTGTTTGGAATTGCTTGAATATTCTAACTTCAGACAGAGAGGAATGGAGCGGTAATCTTATATTAATAAACATGCGTTTTCCGTGTGTGTGTGTGTGTCTGTGTGTGTGTTTGTGTGTGTGTGTGTGTGTGTGTGTGTGTGTGTTATGAAACGATCAATTAGTGTGAGACAGATGAAGGTCCTATTGTAGATAAAGATAAAAAGATGGGGAAAAATATGAGAATCAGATGAAAATGAATAAAGTGGATGCATACCGTTATGACAGTGATGATGAAAATTGCCGTGGGTCAACACCACCGTAGTAAACCCTGGAGTGTGATGTCCGTAGAATTATATAATAGAGGAAGGTATCTACTTTACATAATTGCCAAAGTATTTATAGCTTGAAGGAAAACATGAGACAAAAGACAGGCGAAAGAAGGTAGGAAACTGGGGATAAATGGAAGACAGGAGTGATGAGGTGTGCGAAACATGAGAAGATGGGGGAGATGAAGAGAGATAAGAATAGGTTGACGACAAGACGGAGGACAGAAAAGGGGAGAAGTAAGGTATATACAACATAAAACGAAATAATAAAAAGAAAGACAAACACCGAGACAAAAAAAGCGTTGATAATAAAACAAATAGCTTATCAAGAAGGTGAGTAAATAGTTAAAGGAATAGTTTGAGAAAGAGAATAAATATAGCGTCAGGTGATGACAAAATACACCCTACCACCACCACCATCACCATCACGGACACGACACGACGCTGCCAATTAGCCGGGAGCTCTCTATTTTCCCTTCACACCCTTACATTGTTACCTTCTACTGCTACGGGGGAGGAGAGGGAAAGAGAGAGAGAGAAAGGAGGAGGGGGGGAGAAGAGGAGGAGGAGAGAGAGAGAGAGAGAGAGAGGCAGGAGGAGAAACAGGGAACGTGAAGGGACAGGAGAGTAAAGGGAGATATGTGATGAAAGGAACAGAGGGGGTACGAAGAAGGGAGGAAACGTAAAATAAAGATGGGAAGGGCTAGGGAGACGAGAGAAAAGAAAGAAGTCAAGAAACAGAAAGTGGAGAGGAGAGAGGACGGAAGGGAGGGGATAGGAGGTAAGAGGGACAGAAGGCTATTTATCCCATCTATCTTCCCACCACAATTTTCCTTCGCCTACATCACAAATTTTCATCACATCAGACGACATACTGCATAATATTATCACCCTGCTCTCTAAATACACATCACACCACATACCTTAAACACATCACATCACACACTACAACACACCACACTCTGACAACATTCACATCACCTTCACTTACATATTCCTCCCTCACCACACCACATCATACCGTAACCTTCCCTTTCACACCATGGACACACACAAACACACAAACACATCGAACGCCTCGCCCTAAACTACTCGGATATCACCAGTGTTGACCAAGTAAATATTTTGTCACTGCATTTTGGTTTCAAGACCAGTTCCTTCCCCTCGGTCCTGTCCTGTTCTGTCCTCCTCCTCTTCTTGTTCCTCCTCTTCTTGTTCCTCCTCTTCCTGTTCCTCCTCTTCCTGTTCCTCCTCTTCTTGTTCCTCCTCTTCTTGTTCCTCCTCTTCTTGTTCCTCCTCTTCTTGTTCCTCCTCTTCTTGTTCCTCCTCTTCTTGTTCCTCCTCTTCTTGTTCCTCCTCTTCTTGTTCCTCCTCTTCTTGTTCCTCCTCTTCTTGTTCCTACTCTTTTTCGTTTTCATTCCTCCTCTTTTCTTCCTCATTTCCTCTATACCAACTTTCCTCATCTTCTTACATTTTTCTCCTTTTCATTGATTCCTCCTCCACCTCCTCTTCCAATATCCCTCCAATCCTGTGATTCTTTATGCCCCTTTTCTTTCCTAATATTTTTTTATTTTCTTTCTCTGTTTGTGCACACTTCATCATATTATACATATATCATTCTTTACTTCCACTCTTATCTATTTTTATATTATCCATTATCAGAGTCTCATCTTTATATCCTCACTCTCTCCTCCTCTCTCTGCCTTTTTCCCTCCCTCCCTTTCCACTTTCCACCACTTTCTACAACTCTCTCTCACTCCACCACTTCCTTCTACCTTCCCAATCCCTCTCACTGCACCACTCCCACTTACCTTCTCTCTCGTTCTCCCTCCTACCCCCTCTTCCTCCCTCCCTATTCCTTCCCCTCTCCTGGCAGCCTCTAATTGTCATCAACTGACCAATTAGTGAAGGAGACGCGATAATTGCTGGCCCTTGTGTGTCGACCGCAAGATATATAAAGAAAGAAGAAGTGTCGTGTTTGGTTTGAGGTGGAGTGAGGTTGAGGAGGAGGAGATGGGAGCAGGTGGAGGAGGAGGAAATGGAGGGAGAAGGTAGAAAAAGAAGGAATATGAGGAGGGAGTGGAGAGAGAATGAAGAGAAAGAGAAGGAGGAGTAAGGAGGAAGAGGAAGACACAGGAAGAAGAAAAATGGGAGGAGGAGTAAGAAGGAAGAATAATAACAGTAGAAGAAAGTTGAGGAGGATGTGAATGAGTAAATAATGACAGAAAAATAATAAATGATAAAGAAATATAAAACAAGAAAGATAAAGTAAAAAAGAAAGGACTGACAGATTAAGTTAAAGAAAAAGACACAGAAATAATACAAAAAATAAAGATTAAACGAGAGTGTAAGTGAAGAGAGCCACTATACCCTCACCGGGGCCACAACAATTAGGAAGAACGTGATTGGTCTTAACTAAAACAAGAGGGTCGTTTGTTCCAATGAAAGTGAGGGGGCTAACTGTGCTGCCTTCCCCTCCCTCCCCCCCCCTCCCTCTTCCTCCCCCCCCCTCCCCCTTCCTCCCCCACCACCTTTCCATTTTCTCACTTATTTCTCTTTCTTTCTCAATCTATCTCTATCTTTCATACTTCCCTTTTCTTGCCTCTTATTAACCACTGCTATATTATAGAGTACAGTACCTTCTGATTACTCCTTCTTTATTACAATCACATTCCTCTTTACTTTAGTCTATACTCTATACCAACTTCCCTACTGTCCCTCCTCACCATCATTTCCACACATTGATTTCCCACAACTAACACTCATTCCTTCCTTCAGTCAGATGTCTATATTCTACACCTATTCCCTCCCCATCAACCCTTTCACTTAAACCTTTCCCTACACTATTTTCCATCCTTTTGCATATATCCCCCCTTTCAATCACCCGTCTGCTATGTACTATCTCAGTTCGAACACTTTTTACCTTTCTGCTACACATCTTCGTTCCTCCTTGCACCCCTTGCCATCACAGTCATTAAAATCCTCTCTTCTCCTTCCTTCCTTCCTTCCTTCCTCCCCTATAGTTCCCACTGTACTAATACCCTCCCCCTCTGTCTCTACGCCCCTTTCATCCCCCTTACACCCCCTTCCACAAGCCTGTCACTCACCTCCTTCATCCTACTAACACTACTGTCCCACTGATTTATTTTCCTTTTTCTTTTATCCTTACGTCCCTTCCTTCCTTCATTCCTTCCTTCTTATACACTACTTCCCACAGCCCTTACACTCCCTTCTCTCTCTCTTCCATCCACTCCCATCCTAAAACTCTCCTCCTAACCCCACCCTACCCCGCCCCCCACCCCAAAGGCCCCTCATACTCCAAGGGCCTCGAAAAGTCTTACGTTGTAATATAATTGAAACTCAGACCAGCGGTGCGTAAAATGACATCCCCCCGCGCGAGTATATTCAAACAAAATTAATTCAATTATGAACGGTCAACATAATTTGAGCATTTTTCAGACGCTATAATTCTTGGGGGAAGGAATATAATTTGGTCTCTAACCTCCTCGATATTTTCCTCTGCTGGGTGGGTCCTAGTGGGAAAAATGGTTGTGTAAACTGTTTTAATTATTATTGCTGGCCGAACCCTCTCTCTCTCTTTCTATCTCTCCTCTCTCTCTCTCCTCTCTCTCTCTCCTCTCTCTCTCTTTCTCTCTTCTCTCTCTTCTCTCTCTCTCTCCCTCTCTCCCTCTATCTCTCTTCTCTCTCTCTCTCTCTCTCTCTGCTATATACTGTATAATTATATATAGTAAATATATTGATTTGAGGATGAAAGAAGACAACTCTAAGCCTGGAAAATTATAATGAAGATTGAGTTGTGTAAAAAACATAAATAATGCCATTCATACTAATAAGGTAAGTCCACCCACCTGTACCAACAACAGCTGTGTCTGGCTCTCTATCTTTAATGTTCTACCGAAGCAAAAACGTTTCCACTCCGTTATTTCAATTTAATCAACAGCCAGCCAAACGTCTCTCTACAGTAATCATACGAGAACTACTTCAATTAAAGGTTTGCTCTAAATTGCTTGCCGGCGAATATCTAATGTTTTTAACTGTCTTCGTGATTTATCTTGCATTTAATGAAAACGAGTCATAAGGTTACCAAAGTGTTATAACCAAACACATAGCGTTCTGTCTTAAGGTTCCATTACACTAATTCAAAGGGACAGCATTATTATTTTAATTTCTGTAGTACTACAACCACATTGTTCACTGACCTATGATAACTGTTTTGGTTTCATTCATATTCGTTTCTTCTATCAGTGGTTCTGGCAATTGTGAAATTTGACAACAAAGCAGCTGTTAATGCGTTTGTAACGTGTTTTTTTTCCTATCAGGACCACATCATTGTGAAGGGCTGTGAAAATGTTGGAAATATACTAAGGTATGTATTCAGTGGAAGTAGTGGTAAACTAAGATAAATTTGCTGTGAAAAGGTTGGCAAAATGCTGTGTGTTGTGAACTCCTGTATAATATATGTATGTGCTGTGAGAGGGTTGGGAAAAAGCTGTGTGCTGTGGTGAGCTCCTGTAGTCCTGTAGAGTATATGTATATGTATATGTGCTGTGAGAAGGTTGGGAAAATGTTATGTGTTCCTTTAGGGGGGAGGGGGGGGGGAGTTCTGGTGGGTTCCAGTATATGCAAATGAGACTGACCCTACGAGTCAACATTTACACTGGCGATTGATTCCCTGTGTCAATACCGAGAGGGCGCTTGTTGAGAAGGGTAATTACACCAGCCAATACCATCCTAAATTACAGAGAGGAAAAAACATTAACAAGTCCTAATTTAAAATATTACTAATTGACTCAAGTGAATGGCTCCTTGAGAAAATTGTAGAGCGAGGGGAAATATTCTCATCTTGTGCCGCGAGATGTGTGTGTGCGTGTGTGTGTGTGTGTGTGCGTGTGCGTGTGCGTGTGCGTGTGCTTGTGCGTGTGTATGTGTGTGTGTGTGTGTGTGTGTGTGTGTGTGTGTGTGTGTGTGCGTGTGTGTGTGTCAAGGTGGAAAGAAGCTAAAGTCGACGGGAAAAATTAGGACACTTGTTCTGCCTCTTTCTACCTACCTATAAAAAATTTACTTGTCAAATTTTTCCCTTTCATTCTTTTTATATCCCTACCAGTCTCCAACTCATAGTCTTTGATTCCCATCTCCTCTCTCTCTCTCTCTCTCTCTCTCTCTCTCTCTCTCTCTCTCTCTCTCTGACCTTCCCGTGTAATGACATTTAACAATTAGTAACAGAGCTTTACTCGGGATTAGATTAACACAGAGGCTAATGTAATTGACCCAGGATGACCAGAGGGCAGTTAGGGGAGTTAATTGACCCAGTACAGCAAATTCCCTTGTGGGTTAGGGATCAGGAGGAGGAGGAGGAGGAGGAGGAGGAGGAGGAGGAGGAGGAGGAGGAGGAGGGTGAATGATCGAGGAATTAGGAAGACGTGAGGAGGGAGGGACAAAAGGAAAGGGAGGAGATGCAATAGCTGAGAGAAAATGTAAGAAGATGAGAGAAAGAGAGAGATTAAATGGATATCAAGAGTAAGGAAAATCGCATGTGTACTGGAAAATAAGAATAGAGTAACACTGTGAAAATAAGGTAAAGTAACTAATAAGATAAAAAAAAATATTATAAAAGATCGTGCATTGAGCTAAACCATATAACGTTGAGGCTCTTGCACAGAATTTAACATGCATATCAAATTATAAAATATAAGAACATTTAACAATACGATTCCAGGAACTACTGATTAAAATCTTCCTTAACGACAAGGAGTTAGAATTAAAAATATGAATACACGAACAAATTACCATTGATATATATTTACTCAATCGGTGTTGACCGTAATCTCTATCGGAAAAATTTAGCAAGTTGTCTGTTGAACACACACGCACACATAATAGTTCATGTTTACACAATTATAGAATATATCAACAGAGGGAAAATTATTACTAAAGTATGGAGTTCTATGACTGAAGTTACTCTGGTGTTACTCTCAATAAAAGAAAACTATTATTAATAGAGGGATACACTTTTTCTCTCTTCCATTTTACCAAACCTTATATACATATCTATCATCCTCCTGGATTTATTTAATTCCTTACAGCCTATTATTTTTAGGGACAATTAGGAGACGGACAGACTCCTTCATTATACCTACATTATTCTCCAGAAATCAGCTCATTTCTACAATATTCCGGAAAGAAAAATAGTGGACAAAAATAATCTAGCCTGAACCGAAAGGAATAACAGGACCATGAAGATAATTCTAAATTTCCTACCAATTTTTTTCTGGTGTTTAATGGGTGAGGAAGTTCGTCCTATTATGCTACCTTTCTGAATTTTCATATATTATTTTTCACGTATTTAATGGGCAAGGAAGCTTCCCCCATTACCAGACTTTATTTTTGTTGAGATAATTAAGGGGCGTGGCTGGTGCTCCCCGAGACCACAGGAGAGGCAGGAAAAATGGAGAGTAATGAGGAGGTCCTTGGTGATGTCCCCCATGTCAACACCACTTCTACCAACCCAACCACATCCTAATTACCCGCTGCAAACACACACACACACACACACACACACACACACACCCGAGTCGAGGTGTACACAAGTGGAGGTACACATACGTATTTCTTATTGGTACCATCATACGTATACAGATATACTGTATACATACTTACAGTCGTACAGGCATAAGGTATATGGGTAAATACACATACACACACACACGCCCTTATATAAACACACACACACATACACACAGACTTCTGCAAATATCATAGCTACACATATTTATACACACACATGCAGTATGTAAAATAAAGTATACACACACACACTCTACATACAAACACACGAAGGTCTGAGAACTCCTAAATACCAGAGAGAGGGACACCATCACCTTCCCACGCCTCATTTGCAAGGCGGGATCACCCCACTAGACCCCACCCCATCCTACCTCACCCCACCCCACCACCTCGCTAATCACCCCACACGCACGAACGTACACACAACCACACACACACGCGCACGCACGCACTAACACACGCGATGACAAGGAAACAAGTAAAACTGAATTTAAAATTTTATCTTTCATGTGTTAAATTATCATGAAAATAATCCAAAGTGGAAATAAATAAACGTCTAAAAATCACTTTCCCATATAATAATCCCAAAGAAAAGATAGACTAGACACTGATAAAGAGATATATTGCCTTTCACCTATTAGTATTCTATAACTGTTGATACCAAAAAAAAAAAAAGTAAAAACTGAAGAGAAAGAAAAAAGCAAAGAAAGAAAATAGTCAGAAATAGAATAGAATGTAGAGACAAATTAGGAAAAAAAAAATTATGTGCAAAATTTGAAAAATATATAAATAGTCAGGAAAGAGAAAAGAAATTAGAATGAAATGAGAATGAAGACAAAAAGATAAAAATAGAATGTCAAGATAATACAAGCAAAAATCAAAGATGAGACACCCTATACAAACAATAAACAGGAAGAGACATTGAAAAAAATAATAAAGGGAAGAAACATATAAGTTGGAAATTGCCAAGGAAGAAAACAAAAGAGAAACATGAGAGATAGAAGCGAAACAAAGGAAAAAAAATACAAATAAGTAAAAGCCACAGTGGAGGAAGAGAAGAGTGGAGGAAGAGAAGAGTGGTTAGTGGAGGAAGAGAAGAGTGGAGGAAGAGAAGAGTGGTTGGTGCAGGTGTGAAGCAGACAGGTACATAGAGGAGGTAATTAGGGGCAGGAGAGGAGGCTTTTCAACGGGGCAGGTGAGAGGGTCGTTAGTGTGAATGTGAGTCATTAGTGAGGGAAGGTGCCAACGACCCTGACCTGCTGGACCTGGGATCTGCGCCCCCCCTCCGCCCCCACCACCACCACTTTTCAACCCACCCACACACCTACTCGTATAGTCGGCCTCGGGAATTCGTATACACCACTGTGACATCAAGGTTTCGTAACAACTAGAAAAAAAAATTGTACATCAATTCCTAACACCAAACTATTCATAACTACTATAGAAAAAATGTTAGTACATCAATTTCCTAACACCAAACTTTTCCTTTTTTACTTTTTTCTAGTAATGTTATTTGGCTACTACTTGAATCAGTCAATAGAACAATGCCTACAATATATATGTGCAGAATAAAATTAATCTCCCTTTTAACTCATGCTCTGTGTACGAATATCTGAGGCCGATTGTTTCTACCAATCCTTGCACTCTTTAAATTTTAGCTTCTTTAAATCTTGCCCCATAACTTCCTTTGCTTGCATCATTATATTATTTTAATTTTAATTTTAATTTAATCTTTTATTCCATTTGTCACCTATCCCTTCCTTATTTTCCTCTAAGTTTTCCTCTTTAATCTCCTTTTCTCTATCTTTATTTTTCTCATCGCATTTCCTCGCATTATCGCTTACCTTCCTCTTGTTCTCTCTTCTTTGAGTTTCCCCTCTACCCAATACATTCTCCCTTTTCTCGCCTCTCATTCCTTCCCTTTATCCCCTTACCCTATTTCCTTTGTATAGATTGTTTTCGCAATTTCCATCGATCTGTTCTCCCTCTCTATTGTCACCTCCTCAACTTTACTTCCCCTTTCCTTTCACTTCTTCTTTCATCATCTTTTAGCATTTTCTACTGTCCTGCCTCCCTCTAACCATACAAGTGTACTTTATATATATATATATTTTTTTATTCAGTTTCTCATCTCTAATTAATTCCTCCATCAAAACTGCTGAATTTCTCTTCAATCTCTCAACTTTCTTTTTTCTTCTTCCACTTCGCTCTCGCCTTCCCTCCTATATTTTTTTCCATTTTGCTCCATCCTTCAATTTCTTCGTATTTCTCCCCCCTCTCCCCCGCCTTCCACTCCTTTCCCCTTCCGAACCACTGCACCTCTCCAACTTCGTCGTAACTCCTATCACCCCCTAGCTCTCCCCCCCTCCCCTTCCCCTTTCTATATTCATCCTCTTAAAATTCCCATTTATCATACCCTTCAATTTCACTTATCTTTTGCTTCCAACATTCCTTCTTCATCTACTCCCCTCACTCCCTCACTCCCTCGGCATTTGTTCCCTTCATTCACTCCCTTATCGGCCAGCCCAATTTTTCCTCTTAGTCTCTCTTCACTTTTTCCACGTTTACATTGCTAGTGTTGCTAGTTATTTCCATCTAATAATTATGAAAAAAAAGCATTTCTGATACCTAATAATCTTCTAGTAAATAAATACTTTCTGTGTTCTTACTAAGAACACATCTTTCAAATACGAACATCTCTAAAATACATCTCTCTATCTTATGTTGCAGTCTTCCTGTTAACATGACATACACCTTCTTCCCTGACCAACCTTATTAACAAGAACATTATATCGACACTCTGGGTCCGTGTATCTTTGTCGTCCGTCCTATAGATGTCAGCACGTTGTCCAAACACAAATTTAAAGTGTCCATTATAATTCCAGCAATTTTCATCCTAGTTGTGAAGACTCAGTCGATGTTTAACTTTTGTTAACGTCTTTCGTGCCGCACTTCCCATTATATCAAGTTTCTCTATAGATCTGTATATTTATTAATTATGGCCGGGGCTGCTCGGCCAGACAGCTTGAGGAACTTCAACTAATTATGGCAATTATGCCTAAATTTACACAAAGAGAGTGTAAAGTTACTCCACCAACAGAGGTGCACTGGAAGAAATGCCATGCTGAGTGAGGTTCTTAAGGATCAATAATAAAATGTTGAGGGAAAATTGGAGGGCAGCCCATACATGTCTACAATTTCCACACATTTTATAGAGGGAATAGCAACCCACCAGTTCGCGACCAAGACTAATATTCATATTTCAAACTTTTACTTTATTCCAGGCAATGGCCATGTACAGTATACTTCGTACACCTCCCTCATTACGAATTCCCTCTACACTAACACATTCTGCATTGAGTTTCCTCTTCACATTACTTCTGTAAGCAGCTTCACTCTTCTTAAATCTTACAAACAACAATCGTTTTTTACCACACCGTCCATAACTTCACCCTCCTACCAGGCACTTTGTCACCATCCTCTCTTCTTCAGCATTACCCTATTCTCCTTCTCCTCCCCAATTCTCCTCTTTTTCAGTTGTTATTTTAAACCTGCCACCATTTTTAAACTATCCCTCTCCTTCTTTCTCTTTCCTTTTCCCTTTCAGCTCCTCTCCTTTCCAGAGTACTCCAAAACTCCCCTATCGTCTTCATACCTACCTACCACCTTCTTTCAAATATTTTACCTTTCCCATCTCTTCTCCCTCAGTACAACCCTCCTGTACATCTTTTCCCTGTATACCACTTCTCTTTAGTCTTAGTAATATTCCTCCTCTTCCTCCTCTACACTTCCTGTTCCTTCTCAGTCCTCCCCAACCTTACCATCAATCTTTTGAACGGAACACAGAATTTTCTCCAAAGCCTCCACCAAACCTCCCCTCTCTCCTTCCACAACCCTCCTACAAATCTCCACCTCCCCAACCCTCCCATATCCATCCACAACCACTCCACCTCCCCAATTTTCCCCTCCCACGTCCTCCCCCAATTCGGGCCGCATCCAGGTAGCAGCAGGCCGCATTAATTTCCTAGAGAGAGTGTAATCTGGAACCGGCTGATGGGGAAAATAAGGAGGCAGAGTAAGGTGGAGGGTGAGGGGGGAGGGAAGGGTAGAAGGCGAGGGTGGAGGGCGAGATAGAGTAGGAGGGTGAGGGAGAGAGAGAGAGGGGGGGGGAAAGGAGGGTGAGGGAGAGAGAGAGAGGGGGGGGGAAGGAGGGAGAGAATAGGATAGGGAGAGAAGGGACAGAGAGAGAAGGGGGAGGGAAAGGAGGGAGAGAAGGGGGCAGGGAGAGAAGGGGGCAGGGAGAGAAGGGGCAAGAAGAAAAGGGGCAGGGAGAGAAGGGGCAGGGAGAGAAAGGAGAGCCTAAACTTAATCTCAAAATCTACCGTCTTGCACACTCTTAATTACGCCCTCATGAATCTTAATCCCACAGATCCGGGGGCTTTCAGGAAGGGAGGGGGAGTAAGGAGTGAATGGAGTGGAGGGGGAGTAAGGAGTGAATGGAGTGGAGGGGGAGTAAGGAGTGAATGGAGTGGAGGGGGAGGAAGGAGTGAAAGGTGTGGATGGGGAGGAAGTGGAAGGTGTGGATGGAGAGGAAGTGAAAGGTTTTGGTGGGGAGGGAGTAGATTGGGAGGAAGTAAAGGGAGTGGCTGGGGAAGGAGTAAGGGTGAGTAGATGATGGAGTTAGGGAAGTACGTAGGAGAAAAGGGGAGTGAGGGGAGTAGATGTGAGGGAATTGAGGGGAGTAGATGTGAATGGATTGAGGGGAACTGATGGGAAGAGGTGAAAGATGAGAGTTGGAAGGAGTGAGGGGAAATGATCAGAAAAAGATAAAATGAAATGGATAGGGAAGTATTCTAAAGTAATGGAGCGTAAAAAAGAAGTAAAAAAATGGGAAAACGGAGGACTAAAAAAAATGAGTGAAGACTGGTGAAAGAAGTTGAAGGAAAGGCTTTAGAGATGTGTGTATAGAGGGACTTAATGGAAGGAAGGAGATTTGTAATTATCCAGATATACATTAACGTAACTTATCTTGAAAATAATAACGGTATAACACACAGATGGTGAGGGAAAAAATACGTACACTTGCCCACACATGAAGCTGGTTTGGCTCGTACTTATGAGGTGGCTATAAAAGAAAGGAAAGTGAAAATAGATGTAGTTTTTTTGACAGGCAGACAGTAAAATATTATTACTGTCTGCTTGTCAACAAACTATAACTTCTGCTCACTTTCCTTCCTGTTGAATCTATCTCACAAGTAGCGAGGTGTACCAGAATCCTGTGTGGGCAGCTGTACGTTCTAAAAGAGTGTATTGTCCAAAGAGGTTACGGTACTATATTGTATGGAGTTGTCTCAAAGAGGAGGAGTGCATCAAGGAAGGAAGGAAGTAGGGGAGACAAATAGGTATGGGAATTAAGGATGAGAAGAGAGAGGCCTTATAGTGTGAGGAGAGGAAAATTTATGAGAGAGGAATTAAGAGTGTGAGACGAGAGAGCTTCCGAGGATGAGAAAGTGTGGTACGATGAGAGGAGAGGGAAGAATAGTGACAATAAAGTAAAGAAGAGAAGAGTATTGGGGAGGGATTAGAGGTGTGTGAGTAAATGTAATGTACTTGGGAGATAAGAGAGTTGTGTATTGAGGAGGGATCTGAGTGTGGGAGAAAATAAGAGATAAATCATAGAGTACGGGAGAGAAAAGAATGAATGAAAGGGAGATTCACAGAAGCGGAGAGCGTGGGAGAACGGCAGTGAAAGTATACAGTTGAAAAAATGAACTGAGTAGATGGAGAGAAAAATCCAAGGATTATATTATTCAATCCAACTCCTCGCACTGTCTTCTTTCCCTTGAACAATCCGACCTACAAGTACTAAAGATATCCTTTTCTTCCCATGTTCCCAAAGAATAATGTAAATAACAATATCTAAAAAGCCCCCTCTTCAAATTTTCTTTTTACCCCTAGATGGCCTAAAACAATTTCAGTAAACTTTAAAATTCTCCATTCCACGAAAAATCCTCCTCTTAGTCAAGAATTCCCTTTTCTGTCCTTTTCACCCTTGAACAATCTAAATAAAAATATTAAATAATGCCCTCTCCTCCCATTTACATTTTTTCCCTTTGCTTTAATTCCAGAGCCAGGGCCCCGGGGCTGGTCAGGGCGACGTGCCAGCCAGCCTCCGTCACGTCATCTGGTATGAATGAACCCTTGTCCTTATCACAATAGTCCACCCCAAACATAATAAGCAGGTTGCTCGGTTATTTTCAGCCTCAGATGTTGGGGCCAGGATGAGGCTAGACCAAAACAAAATTCATCATCCTTGTTATACTTTTAAAATGATCTTGCTGCTCTTGGACGTAATTTTGCTCTTTGAAAAGTTAATACGATGTGTATATAGAGTTAATGAAAACAGGTACGGTGATATTAACTTTATGAGTCTCCAAGAGGACAACAACGACAAATGACACACACACAATGAGACATTACGCGAAGATTGGCTTAAAATATAACAAATTGGACGCTGGGACACAAACAAACAAACATACAGCCCACTCACTCATTCTGGAAACACAACACAAACATTGGCCTTCTTCCGCTCTCTTTCTCTCTCCCTTCCCTCCCCTCCTCTCCTCCTTGACCCTCATCACCACTGCCAAACGTTGTCATTTTCACCACTATACCACCTGCTTCATCACATTTTTTTACCCTCGTCACTACCTTCCTGGTACTCCTTCCCATATCACCACAATAGTCATCAATATCAGTCTGTCCCATAATTATGCGATTACGGATCATCTACTGAGAAGAAATAAAAAAATATAGCCTATACGATAATTAACATCACCATTAACAATCTCACAAGCCTGGAACACTCCACAGTTATCCATATTTCCCCTTTACTACGAATTATGCTCTTTTAAACACTATGTGCTCAGGCATCTCGTAAAAAATAATAGGACATGATTTTGGCCTTCGACATTTACTTTCCCAATACAGAAAAAAAATGTATCTCATCATCATTGCCACAACACCTAAATTCAAACTATTTTAACCACTGGCCTGCATAGTAATTAACAACACCATCGTCACATGAAATACTTGCAGCTCATCTCACTCATATCTCTCTTTCTCTCACTTATTCACTCATAATCTCACACACAATCACCTTCTTTTGCTGCCGTTTTTCACTCACTAAGACAACAAAAACACAGACTTATTCCAAGCCTAAACCGAGGTCAAGTAAACTGTTTCGAACCAGGAAAAGTGAGGGAATGGAGGGAGAGGGGAAAGAAAAGGAAAGGAAGGGGAGTTGAACGAGCAGGAAAAGGAAGAGTGAGTGAGGAAAGGGGAAGGGGAGAAGGGAGGGAAGGGAAGATGGACGGGAATATGGAAGGGAGGGAAGGGGAGAAGGAAGGAAGGAAGGGAAGGGATGGGAGAGGAAAGGGAGGGGAGGGAGCAGGAAGGGGAGAAGTGAGGGAGTGAGCAGGAAGGGGATGGAGGGAAGGGAGAGGCGGGTTAGGACACGGCCTTGTTCTTGAATACTAAGTTCATTTAGGCCAGGATAATGGTTCTTCCCTGGGCGCCCTAAGTGGCTCCAGGGACACGCGGGGGAGTGAGGGAGTGTAGAGGAGAGAGCCAGGAGTTAGGGAGGAGGTGAGGGTGGGGAGGAGTGTGTGGATGAGGGCAGGAGAGAATAAGGGATAGGGAAGAGGTGAGGGTGTGGATGGGGTGAGGAGGTTGGGGTGTGGACAAGGGTAGGAGGTTGAGGTGTGGATGAGGGGAGGGGGAAGTAGCAAAGTAGGGGAGGAGCAAAGTGAGGGGAGGTGAGGAGAATAAAGAAGTGAGGGGAGTAAATGTAAACTACACAGAGTAAATGGGGAGGTTATGAGGGAGAAGACACCAACAAATGAGAGGAGTAGATGGGAATAACGAACTTGAATGTTATTTATCCTATAAATTATTCGGACTCTCTACCCGGACTTCTCAGCATACATAAAATACATACATGAAATACATAGATATCTCCGCAGACCCATGTCTACTGCTCTCCTGCATCATAAAATACATATAGAGTTCTCAGTATACATAACATACATATAGTGTTCTCAGCATACATAAAATACATATAGAGTTCTCAGTATACATAACATACATATAGAGTTCTCAGCATACATAACATACATACACTTCTCAGCATACTCATGTCTACTTCTCTCATGCATCATAAAATCAAAACCAGAAAGGAGAAAATGGGAGTGAAAGGAGAAAGGAGAAAATGGGAGTGAAAGTGGAGAGAGTAAGGTGGTGACGTATGAAGTGGTCTCCTGGACACGTTAATTCCTAGTCCACCTGGGAGGTAATTACCAGGCCTGTTGAGAGAGCAGCTAGTGGGCCCTTGTCCTCCACTGCTTATTACTTGCCTACGATGGTTATATATCTCGTTTGTGTGTGTGTGTGTGTGTGTGTGTGTGTTTGTGTGTTTGTGTGTGTGTGTGTGTGTGTGTGTGTGTTTGTGTGTCGAGATAAGAATAGAATCGTCTCATAAACTAGAATTAATAGTTGACTTGTCACTAAGTTGTGTGACAGACAGGCAGTGTGTGGTGTGAGAGAGTGAGGGAGTGAGTGGTGAGAGAAGAACAGATAATAAGGTTTATGAGGAAAGAGTAAAACACTGGAATACGTGGTGTGAGAGTAACAATAAGAGCGTGACGTCACAGGCACCACGTGAGACAGCAAGAAAGTCCTCATTACAGTACCACGTGTCTCTCTTCTCTCCACCACCACCACCTTCTCCTCCTTACCTCTCACCTTCCCTCCCTATCTCCACCCAGACCTCTCCTTCCAGCATCCTCCCTCCCGTACCACCTCTTTACTTCTCCTCCTCCCTCCCAGCCCAACCCAAGCTACCACCCTCTCCGCTGCCTCTCTGGTTCTCCTCCTCTCCCAGCCCAGCCTCCTCCCTTTCTTTCAGCCTCCTCTCCCTCCCCGCTCTCCTGCCAGCCTCCCTACCAACTTATATCCCAACCTCCTCCCCTTCTACCACCTCCCAGCTTCCTAACTCCCTCTGCCTCTCCTCCCTGGCCCCCTACTGCCTCCCAGTTCCCGTCCCCCACCTCCTCCTACCCTCTTTTCTCTCTCACTCTCCCTCCTACCTCCACCTCTCAGCCACCTTCCCTCCCTCCCTCCAGCTTGGCCCCGCTACTCCTCCACCCACACCGTCACCGCCGCCGCCGCTCCAGTGCAACATTGCCACCCGATGGCAGGCGGCTGCAACACCCCGTGCGGCACCGTAAGTAGCAACACAACACACTAGCCACGACACAACATCCCTTCGCACGTCCCTAACACCAAAACTCCCCTTCTCCCGCGCGTCTCAGCTGGGCGCCCTGGCTCTTCCGCCCGCCATCTTTGCTCCACATTTGTCCCTCTCGTCCTGATTTGAATATTTTTGAAAACCCAAAATTTCTAGGTGGCTAACTCACCTTAGCAGAGCGGCGCCTCCTCCCTGCCGTGCTGGATACTCTCGAGGCTCACATGGGGCACAAACACACAAGCAAACTCCACCCGGAATGAGGAAAAGCGACTCGTAAACTAGGATGAAATTTTTATCAGCCACCCCCGGTCTGACATGCTTCCCTAAGACGCTCTTTTATTGACGATTTTTCTCCAGCATTTTTATGGCGTCTCCCAAGGAAAAGAAAACGGGACTCAGGCGCAGCGGCGGCGGCGGCGGCGGGTGGTGGTGGTTCTTCCCCTCGCTCCCGGCAGCCTCTCTTTCTCTCTCTCTCTCTCTCTCCCCTCATTTGCCTAGCGATCCCCCTCCTGCTCTCACCGCTCCCGCCTCACTCACCCCTCGCGCGTTTGCTCCTCCTCTCTCTCTCTCCCTCGCTTGCTGCCTCCCTTCTCCATCCATCCTCCCTCCCTCCCTCCCTTGTCCGCATCTCTACCAGTTATTCTCTTGTTCGATCATCAGTTTATTCACTAAATTTTACTGTCATAGCGACTGTGATTATTATTTTTAATTTTAGTTTCTCATCTTCATTTTCATATGTTTATTACCTGTGTCAGTAACTCCTCAGTTCAAGGTCTCTGGTATCCATCACCACACACACACACACACATACATACACAGGGCGTCACCTCTTCCACATCAGTCCAATCCTCTCTTCTTTCCTTTCCCTGTCTCCTTTCCTCTTTATTTTTCCTACAACTGTTCCACTGAATTTCCTTAGATATGGACAACGTATTCGTACAGGCAAGGATGCTCCTAATTCCTCCTTCCTTTGTGTTCAGTTTTCTTCACACTCTCAATACTCCACCAGTCACTCTCTCTCTCTCTCTCTCTCTCTCTCTCTCTCTCTCTCTCTTTCACAACTAATGTATGTATAATATTTGCCTTATCTAGACGTGATACAATATTACCTACAGTGTATATACAGTATATAATATTATACAGTAATATATGTTCCTCTTATTCCATGATGCCAAGCTATTCTCGTTCTCATTATTTTCTTACCATTACTGTTACCCTCGGCAACTCGTGTTTCAAAGTGACTCGTTCTCTAGTGACTGACTGCTTGGTTGGCTACTCCACTCACTCTTTTCCTCACTGTCTATTCAATGTGTTCTCTTCCCTAATATAATACTAGTCCAATTCCTCTTTCTCCTCCTCCTCTTCTTCATTTTGTTTCTCCTTATTTCTCCGTTTCTCTCCTTCCAAAATCTCCTCCTCTGTTCTCTATTACTCCTCCTCTTCCTCCTACTATCCTCATACCTTCGCTTCTCTCCCATCCTCCTCGCACTCTCTCTTTCCCATCAGTCACTCTTTTTACTCTGAGATTTCTCTTGATACCTTTTTCTCTTCTCTTTCAGTTTAATGTACAGTTATTCCCAAACATTCATACACCCTTTACTCCCTCCCTCCCTCACCGACTCATTGATTTACTCATCCATTCATTCTTTCGCTCATTCAGTCATTCATATTTCTCCCTCTCACCCCAACACACAACATACATTCCTTTTTTCTTGTCCATTATGCCTTCCCATCCTCTTGCCTCTCTCACTACCCCTTCCTTCACTCTCATTGTCCCTTCCTCATTGTTGTCTGCCATTTTACGCTCCTCCTTATTCACTCCTCACCTCTCCTTCCTGTCCGGCCAAGAATACATACATTTGCAGAAAATATGAAAAGGAAATATTTTACCTCTGTGGCTCGGATTATTGGTAATACTGTTATTACTATCATTATTATTATTATCATTACTATTTTCAATATTATAGAAATAGAAACAGAAATAAACATAAAATTAAACATAAAAAATATATAAAAATAAAATAATAATAATAATAATAATAATAATAATAATGACTATTATTATTATTATTATCATTATTATTATTTTATATCAAAAACTCCTCCCTTAAATAAGATTGAACAATCATCTCCTGAGAGTACATAATATACAACTCCACCTTTTAGCATACAACATTTAACATTACTCTTAACAACACTTAATACTTTCATCTTGGCTAGAGATATTAGATTTTCTTCAATTATTAATTATTCTAGGACTACAGGGATTTTTTTTTCTATGATATATATATATTTTTGTCTGGTGTTAATACAAATGTATTATATAGAGTAATAGTAATTGGTTTGTACAGTTGCTGACACATAACAGCCACACTTCTATCAGTCTCCTTATCAAGTATAGTACTGTACATGGCCCGCCTCTCCATTCTACAACTCTTCCTACCCCCGTTACAGATGTGTCTGTTTCATATGTCCGAAACTGTACATTTAAGATCGAGTTTAAATGGCCCTGTGATCATGTATGAAAATGGATTGAATGCTTCTGATTCCTCCTCAAACCTTGCCACGAAATAAGCTCCATCTATAAACTGTAGGTGGGGTTTCTTGGCAGACATATTCAAGAAACACCACCTATTCACCGAGATGACGTATCAAATGGAAAGGACTTTGCACTTCCTGCATTGTCTAAGTATTTCAAGTTTAACTAGGAATAATGTCCTTATAAACATACATACATACATACATACATCAATCGGACCCTATGTACCATCTTGATGCTAATAAAATCAACAACAGTACCACCACCAATGCAGATAACATGAGAACCTCTTTTTTTTATTTTTCCTCCAGACTTTCTTCCCTTTCCTCTCTCCTCTTCCGTCCCCTCATCTCCTCCCCTCCTTCCCTCGTCAAGATCCACGCTGGCTCCTTCCTTCCCGGGAAAGCACAACAGCCACGCAAACTACTCCTCTATTGACACCGCATTTAAGGGCCACATTACCTGTTACAAAGGGGCCTCCTCCCTTGTATTTGCCCAGCTCTCACTCTTGTTGTCAACTGATATTTCCCATTTTCTATGATGACTCTTCAAGTATTGTCTGTAGCCCCTCCCATCTGAAGGCCCCGACAAACATGCCTGCAGCCTTTACTTCAAGGACTTCAGAGGGACGAATACTGGCAAGTTAATCATATAAACAACTTCCAGCCAAATACTGACCAAGCGCCGTCATATCATCATTATTATTTCTCCGTCTTATAGTAAATCCCATCATGGTATTGAATGAAACAGGAAACATGACATAAAACTTACAAACAATATCTGGTGATATAAAAACTACGGGTAATGAAAACACGAAACACGCATGTGCAATATCAATTTTGTTTTCCTTTTTCAGATATCTGGGCGCTTGGCGATCTATACCTCCCTGCCTGCCTGCCTGAGAGAAGCGCCTCATATCTGTCTGAGTTACAATAGCCTTCACCCCCGCCCGGATTGTGACACAAAAGTCGACTCTTCTCTCTCTCCCAAGTGCTGCTGCTGCCGCTGCTTCCAATCGTCATTATTATCCTGTCTTTAGAACGCCATTGTTGACTGCAATATTTCACTCTCTCTCTCTTTCTGCGACTTGGCCAGCCATCTCTCTCTTGCCTCTGAATCTTCACTCACTCAGTCTATCACTCAGCCAGTCAGACATGGGTTCATCTGTTATTATTGTGGAGTTTTATGTAGCGTACACTGTTATTTATCTTTATCATTCCACAGTACACTAACCACTCGGCCACCTTCACCCCAGTCAGTTGCCAGCATCACAGCAGCATGAAGGGAAGCAGCCACCCTTCCTTCCCCACAGCCATAAAGAGCAGGGGCGTCTATAGTGGTGGTGGTGTAAGAGAGGCAGACAATAAGGAAAGCTCTCAAGGCTCTACCTCACACCACCAGGGTACAGACGTGGAGAGAGAGAGAGAGAGAGAGAGAGAGAGAGAGAGAGAGAGAGAGAGAGAGAGAGAGAGAGAGAGAGAGAGAGAGAGAGAGAATAAAATCTATGCATGTGAGAAAGTAAGAGTTCTTCAGTATCATTTAGGAACTTGTTATGATTCATATAATTATTCCTGAGTACTGGCAGTGATAACATTGATCATCAAAAGCGGCAGTAGCATTGATAAACACAGTGTACACTACAGAAACCTTTAGGAAAACTATTGATTGTATCAGTAAAAACGAAATACATTATATTTAAAATGTACCGTAACAACAAAAGTAGTAAAAATAGCAGCAATAGTATAGAATGGTAGGAGCTTTAGAGAGATAGTAAAAGTATTTGCTGTAGTATCAGTATCAGATGTACAGCAGTAGCAAAAGTAGTAGTAGTAGTAGTAGTAGTAGTAGTAGTAGTAGTAGTGGTAATAGGCCTAGCAACATAAACATTCAGAGTGGGAGAGCCAGGCTTCGCATTTTAGTGCTCGCTGGGGAAAACCTAAACATGGAGAGAGAGACTGAGCTGAGCGGCGCAGATTAGAGAAACAATTAAACACTTAGCATTGGGCTCCAGGGACTCAACAAAATGTACGTCGGGGGATGATCAAATTAAAACTTTTATACACAAAGAGAAAAACACACGCTGCCTCTTACAACTATTCCTCTTCCTTCTGCTTCTCTTCCATTCATTCTGCTCTCTTCCTTCTGCTGCTCTCCCATTCTTTCAGCTCTCTTACTTATGCTTGTCTCACATTCTTTCAACTCCCTTTTGCTTCTCTCATTCTTGTAACTTTTTCTTTTCCAGTTTCGCGAAAAACAAAAAGCGCCCAGTTACAATTCTCTTTTCCTGTTCTCTTTCCTTCTTTTCTTGCCTTCTTTCTCTCCTTTGAGAAAAACGCACGCTGCTACTTATTCCTTTCCTCTCCCTCCTTTCTATCACTTCTCTCATTTTCTTTTATCCAGCAACTTCCCCTTCACATCTTTATGCTGTAGTGAAGAGGGCCTCTGACGCTACACATCCTCTTACCCTCATACATTAGCAAGGAGGGAATGTGTACATACGCTGCTTCCTCCTTCCTCTATCTTCACTCAAGTAACTCCAAATTTTCGAAAACAGGCAGATGAGTGATAGTTGCCACTGTGGTCCTTCAGTGTTCCTTCCACACTTTATTTACGTTCCATCCCTGCGTCACGAGCTACTCAAACATCAACGACAGGACACAGACGAAGGCCGCCCAGGGTGTTCATCATTTTGCAGGCCCTCCAGTGACTAGGGAGGGCGTTAGAGGTGTTAGAAACATGGTGGGCGCGGCGGGAGTTGTCGTGCATCCGTCACGCGACTCTCCTAACACATGAATATTGATCCCGGCTCTGTCCCACGGGCTGCCGAACGTCGCTTTTTTAACTTATTCGCCGGAGTGTAATTTAACGTTAACACGAGTTGCTGGCGGGTGTGAGGGTCATGAAGGGTGTGCATGACCTTCCTTCAGTACTCGGGTCGGGTCAGGTGGTCCTCTAGGTCAAGGGAACATAGGGCCATCTTTCAAAAATTTCAAGTTCATCTCAGTCTAACCCTCCTTTCTCAACTTCTACTCACCCTTCCCTCCCTCCCTCCCTCCCTTCCCGCTCCTCCTCTATCACCCTCCTTCCGTCTCTTCCCCCCCCACCGTTCCTCCCATCACACACACACACACACACACACAACGTCTTCCAGCTCTTCCCCTCCCTACCCCTCTCCGTCACCCTCTCCTACTACTACCTTCATCTCCTCCACCACACTTTACATCTCCTCCCTCCCTCCATTCCTTCCTCTTACTCTCTCTCACACCCCACACATCTCTCTCTCTGCTCACCCGTTTATAAATTTCTAGCCATTAATGTTATTTTGCCGGATGGTTAGGCAAGACGAGAAAATATTTAGACTAAAGACACCAAGTAGTGAAGAAAATATTTTTAGCAATTTTTTATATTTCTTGCTTTTCCTTCGACTCTCTTAAAAAATAATAATATGTAAAGGGACGCCAACGCCATACATCATTCCAGAGGGACGGTGTTTGTTACCACGGTTTTCATTGATGTGTTCTTGTGTAGAGTTGTGTTTTATAAGGAGTTCATGTGTGTGTGTGTGTGTGTGTGTGTGTGTGTGTGTGTGTGTGTGTGTGTGTGTGTGTGTCAAGCAAAGAGTCCGATCAACTTTGTTTGCTTTGATTTAAGTAATGTTGCATTCAGTTGCTTGGAAATCTTCTCTATGAAATTGATAAGGAAAATCGTCCTAGTTAGCTCCTAGAATAAGTATTGGCTTTTAAATCAATATTAATTATCCTCAGCTAAATATACAAGTCCATTATCCATTATTTCTGTACATACAAAGCCTTCCCTCCGGATCTATCCAAAACACTCATTCTCACACTTGTTTCTTTGTTTAGTTTACCTTTGAATCCGTTCTCCTTCGTTCTCTTATTTTTTTCTACACTCGTGCATAACATATTCCTCCCGTCCCTATTTATTTATGTTTCCTGGTATATGGTTTCTCATACATTTTTTTTTTTCATAATTATTTGATAAAATAATTATTACTTGATAAAATGTTTTCCTTTCATTAATTATATCACTCATTTTCCCTACACGTACCGTATCTCTCGTCTACTCCCATTATTCATTCTTTCTTTTCTTCCTATTGTAATTTTAATCTCTTTCTATATTGCATCAAGAAGCTGTGTCAATTATTACGCCTTTTGTTTCCTTCCTATTCACAAGTGTTCAGATCTGGATCCATGAATCTGTTTGTATATTCATTAGGAGGAGTTAATAGGGGTGAAATTGGGTGTCCCAGCCCGTAGACTTTCATGATCTGGTGGAGGATTGCTGTGTCTGAATGCTCAAGTCTAGTCCTGCCTGAACATTTTTACTCTCGATATCTCTCCAATCTCTACTCTTCCCCATTTCATCTCTCTCTCTCTCTCTCTCTCATATCATCTTACTATCTCTGTCACTCTCCAATCTCTACTATTCCTCATTTCATTTCTGTGTGTGTGTGTGTGTGTGTCTAACACCCTCTTATCTATCCCTCTCTGCTAGTCTTCCCTAACTACAGACGCCCCTCAAGGGTTACCCCCACATCGCTTCAGAAGGAATTTTACCCACTAGCGAGTCTATCCCAATGTCACTCGTCCTGTGTGTGTGTGTGTGTGTGTGTGTGTGTGTGTGTGTAAGAACTTTTACCGTCCCTCACACCAATTAGCACGTGTGGGGTTCTCCTTCAAACCTTCCCTCTCTCTCTCTCTCTCTCTCTCTCTCTCTCTCTCTCTCTCTCTTTGGTCTCCCTCACTTTGCTCTCTCCTTGATCTCCTTCCTCTCCCTCACTTTATTGCTCCTTCTTTTTACCCTCAGTAGGTAGAAGAAGAAATGGGTGGAAGTAAGAAGGATGGAGAATGTTTTGGAGGAGATTGGGTAAAAGGAAAAGATTACAAGTAGTGAATTAAATATATTTACAGTATATTATGTATGATGGAAGATAGGAAGAGGAGGAGAATGAAAGTTAGAGAGGAAGAGGGGAGGAGATGACAAGGGGGAGGAGAAGATGATAGGATGGAGAAGATAGCAAAATTAGAGAAAGATAGGGGGATAGAGGAGATAAGAAAGGGGTGGAGAAGGAAGGAGGAAAGATGGGGAGACGAGGAGGATGACTGAGGAAAGATGAGGGTGAGAAGGAGGGAATTAGGATATAGAGAAGTTAGAGGGGAGTAGAGGAATTAATTCAGCGCTGCTCCGATTTTCTCTATAGGGTTAAAGAGACAGTGGTACAACTTGGGGTTTGGGTAGAGAGGTGGAGTAGTGATTTGGTGGAGTGGAGGCTCAGTGATGTTTTTAACTATTGGGTGGAGGTGGATATAATGTTGGAGTAGTGGAGTGATTATACCTTGGATGCTTTGTGATGAAGTGGATTAATAAAAGTAATCCGTGTTCCAGGCAGTACACCACAAAACAAAACAAAAGATCTGTTCCTTCTTATGTACTGTACACTGTCATCAAGTTCCACGATGATGCTAAGGTTGTACTAAAGTCACGAGAGAAGTAACATGAACTAAGACAAAATTATAATTATATATTTTCGTTAGCTCGTTTTCCTTCCTTCTGTCTATCGAAAAAATAAATAATCAATATTGAAGCATAGAATTGTAAATCAATCCTTCACCTGATTCCCATTCCAAAAGATAAAGTGATCAGATTAATTCATCAATAAAAATCCAAAAACAAACCCTAAACTGATTATACATACAATAACAAACTATCATTGAATTTTCCCTTTAAACAAGGACAAAAAAAGGAACACATACAAACACACACACACACAACCCGATGTGGTCCCCAAAATCCAAACAAAAAAGTGGGCCAATTGAAACGTCGCACTCTCTGTTGCACACACAAAAAGCCTCCCCTCCCGTGATCTCTCGCCTTTGCAACACATGATCCGCCAATTTGCAACATCACTCCCCTCTGCGCTCCCCTCCTCGCACGTGTCATCTGCCTCAATCACTTAATCAGATCGCTGGTTGCAAAGGCCATTAAGCCGCCCTAACCATACGCTCAATCTCTTTGCAACATTGAATACACAACCCAGCCCAGCTCAGCCCAGCTCCCGCCCGCCCGCATACGCACACACACACACACACGCACATGAACAGAAAGGCACACATATACACACATAAACACACACCTAAAATAAACTCTATCACCTACTATACTTTCACAAACATACAAGCACACATACATGCAATAAGGTCCACTATTTACACAAATATAAAAAATACGCAAAGTGTACACATGTGCACACGCATACACACACGCATACACACACACACACACACACACACACACGCCTCCCCTCCGTCATTCTAGACATTTTTTGCTGGTGGTGTGGTTGAGTAAGAGGGGTTGGAAAACGGAGGGATGGAAAACAAGGAGAAAGGAATGGGACGAGAACTGAGAAAGGGAAAGAGAAAAGAGATGGGGAAGGGAAGGGGGAGAGAGGTGGGGAAGGGAAGGAGGAGAGAGGTGGGGAAGGGAAGGGGTAGAGAGGTGGGGAAGGGAAGGGGGAGAGAGATGGGAAGGGGAAGAGGTGTAGAAGGAAAGGGAGAGAGGGGAGGAAGAAAGAAGACGCAATAGGGCTAAAGTAGAAAAAAAATGAAAATAAATGAAAGGGAGAAAGGGAAAGAGAGAATATAAATAGAAATAAATAGAGACTTCAGATGGAGGAATACAGTAACGAGGAGAAATGAAAGGAATAGGAAGAATGACTAGAAAAGAGAAGAACTAAATATATACAGTAGAGAGGAAAGAGAAGAGAAAAGAAAAGGAAGAGGAGAAAAGAAAAGGAAGAGGAGAAAAGAAAAGCCAGGAAAGATGACAGAGAAAATGAGGAAAAGAACAAAGGGAAAATGAGGAAGAGGACAAGGGGAAAAGGAAAAAGAGAAAAAGGGAAAAATGAGAAAGAGGACAAGGGGAAAATGAGAAAGAGGACAAGGGGAAGATGAGATGAGGGATATGAGAAAGAGGACAAGGGGAAAATGAGAAAGAGGACAAGGGGAAAATGAGGAATAGGACAAGGGGAAAATGAGAAAGAGGACAAGGGGAAAATGAGAAAGAGGGCAAGGGGAAAATAAAAAAGAGAACAAGGGAAAAATGAGAAAGAGGACAAGGGGAAAATGAGAAAGAGGACAAGGGGAAAATGAGGAAGAGAAGAGGGGAAGGGTATGGGACACTGGAGAGGCAGGCAATGTATGTATGTGTGTGTGTGTGTGTGTGTGTGTGTGTGTGTGTGTGTGTATGTACAGTACGTGTAATAATGGTCGAGATTTATGGCCCCGTCTGATAAAATAGAGTGTGGCCGGCAGATGTCACTAATGACCCTCTGTACCAATTAGAGGTCAGAACACACATCATGAGTCGGGGGGGGGGGGGGGGGAGGCTCAGTGTGTGTATACAGTCACCAGATATTGTTTGTTAATTATATCATCTTGGGATTGGAAAGTTATCAAGGACCCTGCATGTGTTCGTGTATGATATTAAATAGGAGGGTTCTGATTCCTCCTTGATATACCATGAAACAAGCTCCTTCCATATAGGTGGTGTTTCGTGACAATATTTGGAGAACTCATTTATCTCTAATTTTCTATATATATATACTATACTATAAAGACCACTTCACAATTAATCTAAGAATGGTAAAGAGTTGACCTACTTAATTAAGGGTCCCAGTGATCGTATGTAAGACCTGGTGACTTCTGATTCCTCCTGACTATGCCACGAAACAAGCTCCTTTAATGTAGTATCTGTTTCATGGCAATGTTTGAAGGACTCTCTAACATCCAATCTTTTGACTACATCACGTAGATCCTTAAAGTGAAAAGCTCTTGTTAGTGAATGAATTTGAGGGCTACTGATTCCTCCAAACAATGCCTGGTATCAGACGGCCTCATCAGTGTTACTATAATTGTAGGGGATATATTTCTTGGTATAGTTTGGAGCAACCAGTAGTCCTCCAATTTACCGGCATGAAAATTTATAGTCCCATGAAATTGTCTCACTCGTGAATCCTGAGTCTGAAGAGGTTCCATTGACTGCTGAGGCCTGTTCATTTATGTATCAGCTACCAGACCATGAACAAAAAATAGCCTTCAAACTGATCTGTCCCTCACCAACACATCCCTACCTTTCAATCTCCTATTCTCTTTCACTTTTCTACTGTCGATAACTCCCTTCCTTTGCCAATTCCCCTCCCCCCTCTCTCCCTCATTCCCTACTCTCAGTCAACTCTCTCCCCTCCTACATCTATCATTTCACCCTCTCTTAACCTTCCCATCACCTGTCTCCTCTTTCCTCTCCTTCATCTTCATTTTTTAGGTTGTTTTTCACTTTCATTTCGTCTTCCACTTCGTTATTGCTTCTCCATCTTCTTACCTCTGGCTTTCCTATTCTTTTATTGCTTTCTTTCAGCTACAATCGATATCAACATACCTATTATTCTCTACAGTTTGTTTTCTCTTCTATAATTAAGCTATAGTTATGTTTCTTTCATTTAATTTACTCTCTATCAACTTAGTACATATTTCTTTTCTTCTTTGTTTTTCCTTTTAGTTTTTATTCGTATCTTCCCGTTCATTCTTTCGTGTTTTATTCCTTCCATTATTTCCGTTTTTCTTAATTACCTTCATTCTCTATTAGCATTTCAAGCATCCTCCTAACCTCTTCCTTCACTCCTATCCATCATAATATCCTCCTCATCTATTGCTTCCCTACCCATTTACTCCCTTTCCTTTATCATATTCCCATCATCTTCCTTTAACTTCATTTTCTCACCACTTCATTTTTGGTCCATCAAAACAACTCACTCTTTATGTTCTCTTCTCTCCCGTCCCTCTCTCGTTTCCTCTTCTCTCAACCCATCCCTTTTTCTCTAGTCTTTCCCTCCCTCCCATCTTTCGTCTCACATAATTATTAGTTTTCTACCTCTAACCTTTCTCCCCAATCCCTCTATCGCAGTCACATTTCCCCTCTGAATCATAACCCTCCACTCCCTCCCTTCCAATCCCTCCGACAAATTTCCCTCCATTCCCAGCCCTCCAATCCCTCCGACAAATTTCCCTCCAATCCCTCGTACCCGTTTCCCTCCAGTCCCTTCCTCCCCTCCATATAGCTGCCGCCGTCCCTCCCGTATAAGCCAATTTGTCCTCTCTTAACACTCTTGCAAAAAGCGGCGAGTGTCGTTGCCAAAACAATTTGCAAAGCTCCCTTTTTTGCAACGCGCCGGCAACAAAGAGACTAAACCACCTCCCCCCTTTTTGCAACAAACCATTACACCAGCAATTGACCGCGTATTGATACCTCAATAGTCCGGGGAGGCGGTCGAAGAGGGGTGTGGACATTTTTTTTTGTTGATGTTGTTGCACGCCCCTATTACCGTGGTTTTTGTAACAAGGCTTTTTTTCTGCTGTTGCAAGGGGGGATGCTGGGTGAGGGATGGGACCGGGAGAGGCGGGGTGGCTGAGGCGCGACAATTGACTTGGACAAGGGGCAAATGGGGACATCACATTACAATCCAGGGGCCGATTTCACAGTCGTTCCTGCTCGTTTGGTCTTACCAAAACTACATATTTCATTTCTTTTATTTTACCAAATCTAAGAGTTGATTCCACACTCACTATAACTATATCAGTCGGTCCATTTAAGCAAAACTATTATACACTTAAATTTTATGTATGTATGTATATATGTTGTACTGTACACGTATAGCCATCCATACCGAGCTCTTATGAGGCTAACAATGGGGTAACCTAACATAGAGAAGAACATAAGTAGAGTGGTGTTAACCTTCGGGACATTTTAAGTAGGTGTAATAGTGTTGGCAAATCTGGAACACTCGATTGCTTCACATTATTCCTTGCAACAGGCAATTATTATCACTGAGTTACTACAGTCTTTTTTTTTCGCATAGTTTGCCGGAATCAGTAGCCCTCAAATATACCAAAAGTATGTGGTATCCTAAAGTCCACATACCCAGCATCATGGATCACCTTCTACATACTGTACTACATACTGTATACCATTCACCCAACATACACACACCACCAACCCTCCAGTACTCCGTTCACACAAAGCCTAACTCCCTCCACTACAAATACACACCCCATACTAATCTCCCACTCACACCACCCCTCTTCACCACACCAAACACAAAACTCACACCATCAATCTACCTGCCATTCACACACACACACAAACACACACACACACACACACACCAGTACCCATCCTGACCTTCACGCACGCACACAGGTACACACAAACTATACATACTCCTAGATCCCAATATTCAAGTACCCTCATCCCCTCCACACACAAGCACACATCTCATCCTTACACATACTTCTAAACCACACTCACACCAGCATACCCCTCCTACTCTCTACTCACACATACACACACACAGACACACAGACTGGAGTGACAGCAGTATCGGCCATCAGTCAGGGGCTGGAAGGGGAGGCCATGTGGGGGTCTAGGGGTCCAGGGTCTCTGCTAATGGGTCGCGGCGGGGGGCGGAGATGGGGCCGGCTGAGCGCTATTCATGGGCGGGCATGGGCGTGGATCCCCGTCCCGCCCTCACGCCCACACAGCGAGCGGTTAGGCCTTTTCTTCTCACCTGATGGCTCGGGAGACAGGCTGGGTATTCAGCGTGCGAACTGCGGGATTGATGAGCGGCCAACTCCGGGTTAAGGGGGAGAGGATGAAGTCAGACAATTCCAAGGTGAAGGTAGAGGACAAAAAGGAGGGCAGAGCGTGGGGAGAAAAAGTGGGGAGGAAGGAAAGTGGGGAGGATGGGGAGGAAGAAAAGTGGGGAGGATGGGGAGGAAGAAAAGTGGGGAGGATGGGGAGGAAGAAAAGTGGGGAGGATAGAGGATGGTGAGGAAAATGGGTAGGGAGATTAGGTGTTGGGAGGGTGAGTAGGGAAGATAGAAGATGGTGTGAAAAGTGCATGGGAAGGGAGGACAGAGTGAAAGAAAGGGAGATGATTCGGAGAAAAGAGCATAGAGTTAGGTGAAATGAGGACAGAGTGGTGAGAAAGGTAGAAGTAGGAGTTAAGTACACTGTAAAAAAAAACTTGTTAAATTTACAGAAAATATCTGGCAGCACGGTTGCCAGAGCTTTTCTGTATTTTTTTCTACAGAACGGTTCTGTACAGATTTGACGGCATATATCTGTATATTTGCAAGACAGATATTCTCTGTCGTTTATCTTTACAGAAAAGTTCCGTTGACAAGAATACAGAAAATCTCTGGCAACCGTGCTGCCAGATATTTTCTGTAAATTCTATTTTCTGTATTCTGCTGTCTGTACAGAATTTGTCTGTACAGTCGCGGCACATAGTCCTCATATAGTATACTTCGGTGTTAGGGAAGTCCGTTCAAGGACTATGTGTCGCGACTGTACATAATTATATACACTATTAAGAATAACATTATACACATCACACACATATGTATATATTATATAATATTGGTATGTTGTATTATAATTAAAAAATATATGTACTGTATAATTAAACTTTTAATGAGTTGTAACCAGAAAACTGATGACACCTGGTGTACACTTGTGTACAGTAAAAGCTATATCAAAACTAAATATTGCAAAATTGTACTTCATTACTTGAAATGGAACTCTTAAGATAAGTAAACAGGTACTGTACAGTATTTTAAAGCATCAAGTAAAGCATCACAGCCTTGATATAATTCAAAATTTCTGACCAAAGGAGATATTAGGTTGAACCATAATATTCTTGAATGAATGCTCCTGTGTCAGAAATTATCATAATTGTATATATAACAAAACTTTCACTAATTACATATAGTATATGGAATTAATGCAAGAATACCTTAACACAAACATAAATTTAATCTTATCTAAAGACAGTATTGCAAAATTTAACACATATGAAATGGAATCCTTAGGCTGCTTTCACACGGACGTTTTTGTACGCGCGTTCGAGAACGCGTCAAAATTTTGTAGCCACGTTCGACACGCGCTTGCTATGCGTCCGCGTTTCAATTTTAACAGGCCCCTACCACCACCCTGCTTTCCCACCAAATTCATTAATGTTAGTTCATTCATTTTATTAGGCTACGTGATGTATGAATGTATGTACCTTATAACAATTATTATGCTGAAATATATATGCATATTTACTATCAATGACTAAATATCATACTTGAATGTACTACAGACCACAAGTAATTGCTTCCAGTGTACTGTACACAAATGTAGTACCCACAAGTGTCATATATCCATCTGTGTGTAAGGTTTGAGCAGGACCAGCAGAGTTCTCTCGGTTCTCACCCAGCTGAGAGAGAAGGTCAACGTTAGTGTGGCCTGCCTGTACGCGTCGTACCTAGATGCTTGTGTGGAAGCTCACATTGCCACCAGTAGCCAGTGACGACGCACGCGTCCTTGCTGGCTTGGACGTCTGTGCCGCATTCGACTCGCGTGCAACGCGTCGTGTGAAAGGTTCCATTTAACTCCATTGAATGTTAAAACGTCGAGTTCCCGAACGCGCGTTCGGGAACGCTCGTGTGAAAACCGCCTTAGGGTGCTTTCACATGAGCGTTCTCGAACGCTACGTTTTAACATTCAATGGAGTTAAATGGAACCTTTCACACGACGCGTTGCACGCTAGTCGAATGCGGCACAGACGTCCAAGCCAGCAAGGACGCGCGCGTCCTTATAACTCGCGCGTTGTCACTGGCTACTGGTGGCAATGGGAGCTTCCACACGAGCGTCTTGGTACGACGCGTACAGGCAGGCCCCGCTGTCGTTGACCGTCTCTCTCAGCTGGGTGAGAGCCGAGAGGACTCTGCTAGTCCTGCTCAAACCTTACATACAGATGGATGTGTGACGCTTGTGGGTACTACATTTGTGTACAGTACACTGGCAGCAATTACCTGTGGTGTGTAGTACATTCAAGTATGATATATAGTCATTGATATTAAATATGCATATATATTTCAGCATAATAATTGTTATAAGGTACATACATTCATACATCACGTAGCTTAATAAAATTAATGAACTAACATTAATGAATTTGGTGGGAAAGCAGGGTGGCGGTAGGGGCCTGTTAAAATTGAAACGCGGACGCCTAGCAAGCGCGTGTCGAACGCGGGTACAAAAATCTGACGCGTTCATGAACGCGCGTACAAAAACGTCCGTGTGAAAGCAGCCTTAATGTAAATAATCAGTCATATAATTTTTATTGTTTGTGTTGTTTGATATATGGTGTTCTTGTTTATGTTATCGTTGTTCTTGTTGTTGTTGAAGTTCCTCAGGCTGCCTGGCTGAAGAGCCCCGAGGCCCTGTGTGACTTAATCATTGTTCTCTATTCAACATCAACTATCAGACTAATAAGAGACAGGACTCTTGGATGTACACCACCACCGTATTTTTGAACCTCGATCAGGGTTAATTCCAACAAAACATCTGAAAGTGGAAGTTACATTAAAATTTTCATTCATTGTTTTAGCGCTGTAGGGTGGTGTGGGTGAATACCGACCCCTTAGTGGAAAAATATTAATAAAAAATCCATTTATTACCTGAGAGAGGGCAAACTGTGCTCAAGCCAAACTTTAGAGCATGACCCACCTATGGTAGGACCATGAAGCAGCAACCCCGATAATAAGTGTCATCTTTGGCACTGTAAAAATTTTTGGGCCATCGATCGGTCTTCCCCCGACGCGGGGGAAGACCGACCAGGGTACGGGGGAACATCGGCCGATATTTTTGAAGTTGAAAAAACACCATACATTATTTTTTTTCTGCCTGAAATCAATATATATGATAAGCCTAGACATCCCCACTTATTATTAATTGGTGAAATAAAAACTAAACTGAAAAAAAGATAATCTACTGTTATAAAAAAATAGGTACATAAAAAAATAGGTACATAAAAAAATAGGCACAATAGTAGTGGCACATTGGAAATTGTTATGCTATATGTGCATGTTGAATGGCAGAAGAGGGGGGAACACTTTCACAAGGTCAGCCTGCCTCTTGGTGATCCCTTTAGCCACCTTGAGGACACCCAAACACTGCCCGGGGTCAACCTCTGCCTCATCTTGCACATTAGGGAAGGTGAATGTGTCACGAGTGACGGCAGACTTCATCCGGAGGAAGGAGAGATTCAGCCGTATACCCCCTCGTATGGGTGGACGGTATTCCCCCGTGTCAATATTTTCTTTTCATAGGACTCTACACATTGGCCTGGCGGCGGACTCTGTACTTCTTCACATGATTACATGTCAATATGGTTACACTTGCTAATGCAACTTACCTCACAAGAATCAGGCCATTACCGCCGACATGAAACACTATATGAGAACCGCGAAATATTACAGTGGCTATACGAAAAATAAAGATTCATACCTGGTAAACACAGGCGTGGCGTTCGCGGGCTTCTGTTGAGACTGAGTAGTTCGGGTGTGGTGGCGCTGCGTTCGTTGCTGTATGATGGCGCGCAATTCGATTTTGTTTTCGAGTTATTGGCATCGGTCGGTATTCCCCCTCGGTCGGTATTCACCCACATGACCCTACATAATATATCATCATCATTTTTGTTTAGCCTCCTTATTTTCCCTTATTGGGTCGGATGGTTAAGAGTCTGTCCCACTCTTAGCGATTGTAGAGAACCTCTTCCTCATACCTTCTTCCACACAATGTTTCCAATACTATTATAAAAGCTTCATCTTAATATAAATGTATGCATCCATCTAGCCAGTCTAATCTCAATACACTCTATTCTTTACAACTGGCACATCATAAAATATAATATGATGTATGGGATAAGTATCATAAACAAATAATTCATAGTTACCTTTGAATAAATTCCAGTAATCCTGTAACTTCAAGTGGATAACTGATATTGAAGTTGTAGTATGCAGCAAACAACTTTCCTAACCCCAACAATAATGTAGGGATATCATCACACACAATGACTTCATCAATTCCAAGCATGTATCTACCTGCAGTCAGCCATGAATCACCTAAAATAATAAAACAGAATACAGTACTATTATAAAAACAGATAATGGTTTGTACCGATTTATATACTGTACTGTATTTTCCCAAACAAACTTCCAAAAGCATAATTTATACAGTACTGTACTTCATTAACTCAGAACTCTATCCAATCAACATACTGATATTCACTTGCTAATGATAATGGTACTTTACTTACCAACTGATACCAAGCAAGGTTTGGGAGGCATTTTTTTTTTCACAGTATTCACTTGTGGTACTTGGCTGTAAAGATAGGAACAGTAGGTTATAAAAATTTGCAAGATTAATGAAGGGAGATCAATTTAACTTTTCAAATGGGCATGTTGTCAATGGTAGCAAATATATGCAGAACAATTATTATTATTATCTACCCAGGTTAGGTCCCGGTAATTTGATGCGGTCTAGGGTAGGGTAGGGTAGGGTAGGGTAGGTTAGGTTAGGTTAGGTAAGGTAAGGTCAGGCTAATTTCAAAATGCCCCATTTGAATATGGGGCATTTGGTGTAAATTAGAATGGTGTAAATTAGTGGGTAATGAAAGTAGAAAACTATATGTAATAACGGTAGTTCATTCAATATTAAAAAAATATATATATGTACGGTAGCTAACTTACTGTAGTTACAGTGAACCCTACATAACAAGCCATTGCCTAGTTTATTACCATACAAAATTACTGCATTGGTGCATCAGCTGCTTAGAAATCATCTACAAATTAAGTTTACAAAGTTAAAATTCTTATAGGGAAACAAGTTATAGGACCGGTAGGCCATCATTACTGTACATGGAAGAATATTTAAAATTATATAACATACCGTGAATTTTGCATCCTCCTTGGGATCTTCTCGTTGTTATTTAGTATTATTATTGCCTGACAATGCCTGCTGAGGTCTTGGTGTGCTGTAATATGATGATATTCTGGAGTTGATTTCTTGACTTGTTAACTTGTTGTGTTCCTCCGCTGGTCAGTTTACGCGCCAAATTCGTCTTTTCAACGGCCCCGGTGACTAGAGCAGTGATGTCTATTAATTAACCCCTACACACTGCCGCCGACATCATCACCAATTTTCACTCATAGAAATAACTTAAAGGTGTGGTGGCAAAAAATTAATTTCCAAGTATTATTAATTGTATATTGAATAAATTAGTCGTTTCTTAAGTTTAGTAGTTCTAGGATAAGAATATATATTCGTATACACATATGATAGCAGCCCACTCAAACCAAGTTAACCAATACAACATTCGAAGGGCCAAGCCTTTATTGGTTAGAAATCTTACGGCCTCGGGTTGGTTTGAGTGGTCTGTCATCCAGAAAGTATACCTGTTTCGTAGAAGACTCGACCAAAATGGATTAGAAATTGTGAATCGCGAATGTACCTTAAGGGGAGGGTATAGTTCTGACATTTTTGGAGATTATGATTCCTCCAAATTATTCCAGGCAACAGGATACCATTATTTTTCTTTATATGGGTGTGTTTTATGACATACTTTGGAGGAATCAAGGCACTGTAAAGTACCAAAAGTATACTCTCCCCTTAATTGTTTCCTTTGTAGCTTGGATGTGTATATTAAAAAATGGAGTGGCTAATTTTTGTGTTGTAGTCCATGCATGCATGGCTATATATATATATATATATATATATATATATATATATATATATATATATATATATATATATATATATATATATATATATATCCTGTTTCTACAGAAAAGTACTGTAAATTAATTAACACAGAAATTCCCTGTATGAAAATACAGAAAGGGTCTGTACACTCAAAGAAACTACAGAAATTACAGAAATTATCTGTAAACATTAACTTTTCCATGATTTTTACAGAAATAAACCATATATATACTTTACAGAAATAATCTGTAGGGATTTGCAGTTAATAGCTGTAAAAACAACAGACTTTTTTTACAGTGTAGGTATAAATGAGGGAAGAATGCGAGATGGATAATGAGAAATGAGGTATGTAGAGGAAGGTGGGAAAGAAAGTACTGCTATAATGATGTAGATTGAATGATTGGTTGATATTAGGCGCAGAAACAGAGAGGTCATATGGCGCCCGAGGAAGAAGGTGACTGAGAAGTGGGACAGAAAGTACAATAGGAAACAGATGAAAAAAATGACAGTTGGAGAAGTGAAAGCCTCTTTTAGTCTCCTTTTACGACAAGCAGGGATACTGGGGAGGTATTCGTAGCCCACTACCCCTGGGGGTTAATTATGCAGATGGTATGGAGAAACATGGACATATGAATGGAAGGTACAGTCGTGGTCAATAATAATCATCCACATTGGGGTGACGCGTGTAAAAGTTTGACAGTTTCCCTCTGTTCCGTAGCTGAGACACCATCCAATATATAAGTTAAGTACCATATTCTAATTTACTACAACCAGCTACCCACTATATAAAACAATAATATAATATGACAACGTAAAAATATTAGACAGCAATTTGTTTGAGATATCCCCATGTGGATGATTATTATTGACCAAGACTGTACAAGGATAGTATTAAAGGTAGTGGTAGGGAAGAAGGTAGAAAGGAAGGTGGTAAGGAAGATGGGAACTTATACTCTAGGTAGCAAAGACTAAATTAGTATTACTTGGTGGTGCTTGCTGTGGTGAGAATAACGTACTTATAGTGACTTCCAAATAATGGTGTTAGTGGTGTCAGTGGTGATGGTGTTAGTGGTGATGATGTTAGTGGTGATGGTGTTAGTGGTGGCAGTGGTGAAATTTCATTGGTGATGCCGATATAACTGTAGAAGTGACTTTGGCTTTGTTTCAGAGAGAGAGAGAGAGAGAGAGAGAGAGAGAGAGAGAGAGAGAGAGAGAGAGAGAGAGAGAGCGTGCACTAATGAAAAGTTGAGCATTAATACCGGACACATTAGCTCTGCCGTAATAAGAGTGAACTGATTTGATTTGGAGTGATCAGGTTCCTCGATAATGCCCTCATAAATTATTCACATCGGAACCCATCTGAATGAAGGAATGAAGCCGCAGAGAAAAGAAAGTCCTCAAAGATATAAAAAATGCCACGTCTTCCTCAAATAAATGAATAAAAAAAAAATGGTATGGATATGTATTATGACTCGTATTATATATTTTTTACTTTTAGTTTTTTTTTTTCTTTTGGCTCTGCAAGTTTAGACAGACACCTTAGAAACATTCGATATTAATACTCTCTCTCTCTCTCTCTCTCTTTTTTTTTTTTATTATTCATCTTGTGTGTGTGTTTCCATCCTCGGTTATTAGACTCCATTCTGCACACCCAATTCATTCCATTTTTCCAATTACCTCTTGCTTTCTCTACCTGCCTCCATTCCCACTCTCATTCTCTCTTTTCCTCACCTCCCATCCACTCTCAAGCTCGCACATACACACACACATATATATAAATATACAAACACATGCACACACATTAAATACACAAACTCACGCAGACGCACGCGCATGCTCACGCTAGCACGCACACAAATATTCTGGGTACACACACATTCACAGGCGCCCGCACACACACTCGGTAATTATTACACTGAGTCATAATAAACTAGGGAGCAGGCCAAAGAAAGTGGGAATGAGAGAGAACGTAAGAAGGAGAAAGAGAGGCTGGAGGTGAAAGAGGGAGGGGAGGGATGGGGAGGGGGAGGGAGAGAGAGGGTGGAGAGGGAGGGGGAGGGAGAGGGAGGGGTAAGATGAAAAGGAAAGAGGGGAAGGTATAGGCGGAATATCAAAAGGAAAGACGGAAGAGAGAAGGACGGCGGAGGAGAGGGAAAATGGGAAGAGAATAAGAATAAGAAACAAGGAATGAACAGTAGTTCAGTGCAGGAGAGAGAGAGAGAGAGAGAGAGAGAGAGAGAGAGAGAGAGAGAGAGCAGAAGAGTGAGGAAGAGAGAGGCAGGAAGAGCAAGAAAGGCAGGAAGAGGGGAGAGGAGGAGCTGGAAGGAAGGAGAGAAGGCGGGGAAGGAGGGAGAGGGTGAGATGGAGGGAGGTGCTAACAGAAGGGAGGGAGGGAGGGAGGCGAGGCGGGTCTGAATTACGGTCACCATTTGGTCTAACATTCAAGAGCGCAACATGAGGGTCGTCCTGGTGGATATATGCCACCCTCACGCATTGGTTACCGCACACAGGGAGGTCGGCAGGCTGGCAGGGAGGACGAGGAGGAGGAAGGAGGAGGAGGAAGGAGAAGGAGGGGGGAGGAGGAGGCTGAGAGGGGAGGAAAAGTAGGAGGAGGGAGAGGGAGGACGAGGAGGAGGAGGCAGAGAGGGGAGGAGAAGTAGGAGGGAGGGAGGGAGAAAGAAAGAGAGTGGGGGATGAGGGAGAGTGTGAGAGAGAGGGGGAAGGGCAGAGAAAAGAGGAATGATAGAGAAAGGGGAAATGATAGAGAGGGGGGAAGGATAGAGAGAGTGGGAAGGATAGAGAGAGTGGGATGGATAGAGAGAGAGAGGGGAAGGACGGAGTAGAAAGGAGGAAAGAGTAGGAAAGGGGAGGGAGATAAATATATATGTGGGAACGGAGTGAAGAAAAAAAAGTAAGAGGAGGAATTAAGGAAGCAGGTAAAGTAGGTATATAAGAGGGACGGGAGTAAAGTGGCAGAGGAAAGAGAGAGAAGGGAAAGGAAAGGGTTGAAATCAGAAAAAGGGTGAGAGGAAAGTTATGAGAAATGGAGATAGTAGCATGATACTGGAATGAGACAGAATGGGGCAGGAGGAGAGGGGCAAAGTTGGAAGTGAAGGCAAACAGGAAAATGGGGAAGGATGAGGAGGAGGTGGACAAGTAAGGAGTGTGAGAGACAACTTAGGAGCGAAACAAGCTGGAAGGTAAGAGTGAGGCTGATATGGTTAGGTAGGATCTAGAAAATGTGAGAGAAATAATAATAATAATAATAATAATAATAATAATAATAATAATAATAATAATAGCAGCAAAAACAACTCTCACTTCAGCGTACACACTCCATCACATAATAATAGTAACTGTAGGTAAGTACGGGTAAACAACTTAGTATGTGGAGGCAGTAGTGGAAAAGAAGATAAAGGAGTGAGCCAGAGTGTGTAATCATTATCCTCCCCCTTATTCTAATAGTTCTCATTGGTGTCCTGTCTGTATTTGTTATTAGTAAAGTTAAGCAGCAAGTTTTGGCTGCACGTCATATATATATATATATATATATACTGTACTGTATAATACAGTACAGTTTATATTATATACTCTCTCTCTCTCTTTGCCTCTCTCTCTCTCTCTCTCTCTCTCTCTCTCTCTCTCTCTCTCCAACTTCAGAACAAGCTCACACCGACATTTAAAATTCTTCCAACTTGAATCTAATTAAAGAACAGTTAAATTTCCCTTCCCATTTCCCTCCCCGCTACCCCTCCGACCTCCTCCCTCCCCCCAACTCCCTCACTCTCGTCTAAAACTCTTTCCTCTCCTCTCGTAATCCTTCACCCACATCCTCATAATTGTTTTCTATTCGTTTTTGCACATTCCTTTTGTTGGTCATTATCTTTCACTATCAAGAAAATCCTGTTAACCCTCTCTGGCCTTAATTTCTTTTTTCATCCTCATTCATCTCCTTTTATTATCACCAGCACCATTATGTTTCCCTTTTCTTCCTCTTTCCTTATCACAACTACTAAGACCACCACCACCACCACCATCACCATCCCCTTCCCTATCACCACCACCACCACCACCACTATCACCACCACTACCACCCTTCCCTATCGCTATCACCACCACTACCACCCTTCCCTATCGCTATCACCACCACTACCACCCTTCTTTATCGCTATCACCACCACCACCACCACCACCACCATCTTCTTCTCTATCGCTATCACCACCACCACTACCACCAGCAAAAACACAATCACCACAGACGACCATCACAAAACCACCACAGCCACCAAAATAACTCCCCCTCCCTCTCCCTCTCCCTCCCCCTCCCCTCGCCCTCGCCCTCCCCCTCCCCCTCGCCCTCCCCCTCCCCCTCCCTCTCCCTCCCCCTCCCTCCTCACCAACACTATAGGACGACCATGATGCAAAGACACCCCCCCCCCCCTTGTCAACCCCCTCCTCCCAAAAACAAATTTCTGTAAATAAAGGCTGGAGAGACGTCAGCAGCTAGAAAAGAAGAAGAAGAAGAAGCAAAAGGAGGAAGATGAAGATGAAAGAAGAGAAGCAATATGAAGAGAAGGAAAGAAGGGCATGGGAATAATGAATGAAATATAAGCATAAGGGATAGAAGGAGAATCAGGAGGAAGTACAGTGAAAAAGAAGAAAGAAAGAGAGAGAGAAAAAAAAAAGAAAAAAAAGAGAGATTCATAGAGAACAGAGCCGAAAAAAAAAAACGATAACAGGAAGGGGGACGAGAAGGTGCTTGATGAAAAGAAGAGGTCGCAGGAAGAACAGAGATAAGAGGAGGAGGAGGAAGAACAGATATAAGAGGAGGAGGAGGAGGAGGAGGAGGAACAGATATAAGAGGAGGAGGAGGAGGAACAGATATAAGAGCAGCATGAGGAGGAGTTGGAGGAGAATGAGTAGGAGCAGACAACAAGAGGCAGCGGCTGGGAGCATCTAGTAACGTCACACTTCACCCCGCGGCGCCCTAAGCAAGTGTGAGATACGCCGCGAATAACCATAAAAATACACGTCCCCATTAAGTCTCAGGCCACACAAAGACAGATTCCAAGATTCCCAGCGCCCCCGTTCCTTCTAGCCAGCCTCCCTCCTCCTCCCTCTCCCCCCCTCTCTCTCTCTCTTTCTTTATTTCCTTCCTTCTCTCTTCCTCTCGTTCATTCCTTCTTTCTCCTTTCTCTTCCCTTTATTTATCTCTCCTATTTTCTCGCTTTTTGTCTTTTTCCTTCTCTATTCATTCTATTTTTCTCCTTCCTTTCCTCTCTTTCTCACATCTTTCTCTATTCCTCTATTCTACATGCTTCCTTTCTACTTTCTTTCGCTTTCATTTTCTCAACTTTCACCTCCTCTCACTCCTTTACTTCTCCACTCCTCCATTCCTCCTTTCCTTCCCCCTCCATCTTATCCTCTATTCCTTTCATGCTCTCTCCCATTCTCCTTCTTTATGCTCATTCTACCCATTTCCAAGTTTCGTACATTCCTCTTTCAAGCATTTTCTCCCTGTCTCCATTTCCTCTGTGTTATCGTTTTTCTCTCCTTCCCCTCATTTTTGTATCATATTGTGTTCATGATCCTTTTTCCCCTTTCTTTAGTTTCCCTTCATCTTTCTTTCCCTCTCCCTCTTCAATCACTTTCCTATATTCACTTATCTCCTTTCCTTGACTCCAGCCCCTTCCCTTCCATGGCATATTTTCCTTTTCCCTTTCCATTCCTCCTAGTTTCCCAAAAAAAAAAAAAAAATCTTACTCTTTCCTTCCCATTTCCTCACACCTATTATCCTTTTCCCTCAACCTCATCACTATTTTATCCCACTGACAATTTATCCACCCATTCCTTCCATCCACTCATCCCTTTTCTCTTCCATCCTTCCACCAAACCATCCCTTTCCCTTTATACTGCCCCCTTCCATCCTTGAAACCGCCCATCCCTTCCCCTCTCTACTGCCCACCCCTCCTCCTTCCATTCCCCCCAAAACACACACACATACACACAAACAAACACACCCACAACCCCAAGGCGCGAGCAGCTGCGTTCTAACCCTCATTCCCGAGTTATCATCGCCCCAGAATAATTATGCCCCATAAATATGCAATACCATCGTCGCTAATGTCTCCTCCAAAAAATTATCCTTTTCATGTATATGCTGCGCGCATTAACGTCAGCCAGAGAGAAACAGCTAAGGAGTTATTACTTTCCATTAATCACAAGGCCGCACGCTCTCTCCACATCCCCGGCCTCCATATTCCCAGGCAGTTATTGCATATGAAATGTTCCCCACAATAATTACGCCACATTCATGATATCTGGAATCTAATTAAACTGAGGCTCATAAAGAATTCCACAGGCAAGGTAAGCTACGAGGGAGGAGGAGGAGGGAAGGGAGAAGTGGGGAGGAGGGAAGGGAGAAGTGGGGAGGAGGAGGGAGGAGGAGGGGGAGGGAAGGGAGAAGTGGGGAGGAGGTAGGGGGGCTACTGTTGGTTGTGGGTGAGAGTGCTAGTAGAGGAGGAGGAAGGAAGTGGTTTCTTGAAGGTAGGAGGAGGAGGAGGAGGTGGAGGAGGAGGTGTAGAAAGGAATTGGAGGAGGAGAATTGCAAAGGAATGTGAAACAGGGATAGATTCATTAGTCCTTGTGAGGCTCGAATGGTCTGAAGGAAAGGACAGCAAAGAGGAAAGATTGGAGGAAGAGGTATACAAAAAAAAGTATACTTGCAAACAGTAGAAAACTTCCTTATCTTTCCTTGGCTGTTTGACTGTGATGTGTTACAAATTCTACTGGTGTGATGGAAAGTACAGTAAAGTAGAAAGAGAAAAGGACTATATGGGGTAGAAGAGACTGTGTAAAAAAAGAAAGGGAGGAAGAGGAAACTTTGTAAGGGAAAAGAAGAAGGTGTTTGGAGGAAAGGGATGAGAAAGGAAAGGGGAGGGGAAGATATGATAAAAGAGAGGAGAGGAAGAGAGAATGTGCTTGGAGGGAGAGTAAGAAGGTAAGGGAAAGAGTAGGGGTATTGTGAATGAGAGGAATATCAGGAGTGGGAGGGGGAGCTGTGAGAAACAAGAGGAGGAGAAGGAGGAGAAGGAGGAGGAAGGGGTGTTGGTTTTGGAAGTGGAACTGCAAGAGGAAGCAGGGCATGGAGAATTGTCGGAGTAAGGAGAGGGAGTAGGGAGTAGGGAGAGGGGGAGGGGAAGAGGGGGAATAGAAGAGAGGGAGGGGAAGAGGGGGAGGGGAAGAGGGGGAGGGAAAGAGGGGGACGAGAAAAAGTGGAGGGGAAGAGGTAGAGGGGGAGGGAAGTGGTGAAAGGGAAAGATGGAAGGGGAAAGATGGAAGGGGAAAAATGGAAGGGAAAGTTTGAAAGGAAAGAAGGGAAGGGGGAGGGAGAGGGGGAGAGACAGGGAGATGGGGAGGGAGATGGGGAGGGAGAGGGGGAGAGACAGGGAGAGGGGTAGAGATAGAGAAAGAGAATGAGAGACAGAGTGAAAAAAAAAGGGGGGTGGGAGGAGCGGGAGGAGAGCGCAGATTGAGGAGGGGAGTGAAATGAGGAATATAACAAGAGGAGGGCGAGGAAATTATGAGAAGAGGTTGGAGTCTGGAGGAAGAGAAGAACGATGGCGACACGACAACGAAGAAGGGATTACCTCAAGATGAGTCGAAGGAGGAGGGAAAGAGGGGGAGGTGGTGGAGAGAGGGAGATGGAGATGAATAAAGATGGAGGAGGGAGATGAATAAAGATGGAGAAGAGAAATGAATATAGATGGAGGAGGGAGATGAATATAGATGGAGGAGGGAGATGAATAAAGATGGAGGAGGGAGAAGAAATGAATAAAAATGAATGAAGGAGTGTGGAGATGAATAAAGATGGAGATAAAAGTGAACAGATGATATATTTTTATTTATCAATAAGGGCTCCAATATATTTTGAAAATTCGAGGGTAATTACCGGTACAAATTTTTATAGCATGACATAGATAATTAAATATATCTAATGAGATATGACGACAGTAACGGAAGAGAGAGAGAGAGAGAGAGAGAGAGAAAGAGAGAGAGAGAGAGAGAGAGAGAGAGAGAGAGAGAGAGAGAGAGAGAGAGAGATTGAGAGAGAGAGAGAGAGAGAGATAGAGAGAGAGAGAGAGAGAGAGAGAGAGAGAGGCAAGGCGGGTGAGATGAGAGGAAAACAGTAAATATTGGATGCGGGATGTGAGTGTAGCATGATAGTGGTAGGGGTAAGGGGAAGGTGGGAGGTGTTGTGGGAAGGGAGGGGGAGGTGTTGTGGGAAGGGGGGAAGTAGGGGTCATGGAGAGGGGGCGAGAGAAACTGGAGGGAAAGTGGGAACGGGGTTATGGAGGAAAGTGAGGTGTGGGGAGGTATTCTGGAGGTAGGCTAGGGAGGAGGGTCATGTGGATTATAAGAAGGGAAAGAGAAGCAATGAGTGTTGAGAGTGTGTGGGGCGAGGGGAGGGTGGCGGGGAAGGGTAGGGTAGGGAGAGCCAGGGTAGGGTGGCGGGGAAGGGTAGGGTAGGGAGAGCCAGGGTAGGGTAGGGAGAGCCAGGGTAGGGAGGGAGAGCCAGTGCAAGGTGGGAGAGAGAGAAGGGAGGAGGGAGCCAGTGTAGAGAGAGAGAGAAGGGAGGTGGAGCCAGAGTAGAGAGAGAGAGAGAGAAGGGAGTGGGAGCCAGAATAGGAAGGAAGGGGGTTACTGAGTGATACCAGAGAGATTTTTGGTGGGAGGGGGAGTCAAAGCTACTGATGGGTGGTGGGGGTGAGGGAGAAGATTATGAGGTGGGTGTAGAGGATATGGAGGAAAGGTGAAAACAGTAGAAAGAAAAGAAAATGACGTATAGAAGGGAGAACGTAGTGGGGAAATATATTCGAAAGAGGCTCTATCTATATAGGGTATGAACCTGGCTGACTACTGTACAGGTGGAAGTAAAAAGGAATGGAATAATAAACGTGGAAGTTATGGGAAATACATACACAATGAATAAAAAAAACGTAGTTACACCTTCTGGAGCAAATGATTTCTTCAAACTATTCCATGCAACAGGATACCATTATTTTTTGTCAATCTGATAATGTTTCCTGCCATATACCTTGGAGGAATCAAATCGCTCTAATGTACCAAAAATGTACTCTCCCTTTTAATATTATGACACTCATCGGATTGTACTGTATAACCATTGTATTTTTTTTCTGAGTGTGTGTACATAATACTATTGTACATAATACTATTGTACATACATTCATACATAAACGCCAATATATACAAAAGTCCTGCTAAAAGATCACACATTCATATTTACATACATACATACATACATACATACATAGGCCTACATAATTACATACATCCAGCGGATTATACAAACACATTGGCAGGAGAAAGGAGCTCATCTTTGTTAATCATCTTGGAGTATTTATGAACATTAGGGCGTGGGAGAATAAAAGAATCGACTCGGCCACGGTGAGTAGATCTTCCCACAGCTGCTGACGGGGAGAGGGGAGAGAAAGGTGAAGGGGAGAGTGGGAAGAGAGTGGGTAGGAGAGTAGAAAGAGAGTGGGTAGGAGAGTGGGTAGGAGAGTGGGTAGGAGAGTGGGAAGGGGAGGAAAAGGGAGAGAAAGAGAAGGAGAGAGGGAAGGAGACGGGAGAGAAAGAGAAGGAGAGAGGGAAGGAGAGGGGAGCGAAAGAGAAGGAGAGAGGGAAGATAAGAGAATGAGGGAGGAGGGGAAATTAATAATAATAATAATAATAATAATAACAATAATAATAGCAATAACAATAATAATAACAATAACAATAACAATAATAATAACAATAACAATAACAATAACAATAAATAATAATAATTAAAGTTCTTCTCTTGCATTACGTTACGATGAAGAAGACACAGTGAACGTTCTACTGAATCACATCATCTTAAGACATTTTGATGGCATGGATGAGCCTTTCAAAAGGTTAGGTTAGTGTGTCAATATATTTCATCTACTACTGTTATTATATCTGGTTAGTGTGGGCGAGTTTGACCATGCCATCTTCACCACTTATACTTCCACTTACAATATACTGTACGGTACTGTAAGGTTGTGGAAGTTCTGCAATGAATGGTTAACCAAGAGACTCAAGAGACTGCAAAACAACAAACCTAATATTAATGATGTATTGCAGTTACGTTGTCTGACATTTTCGATATGTTGAAAACTTTCAAAATCAACAGCGTGTGTACGAATTCCTCTGCATGCCAATAGTACCTTGTTTCCAATTGTCCACCCATTCCACTATCAATCTCTCCTACTCTCCTTCACCTTCCACACATTAATCATTCCTAATCCCACACTAGTCTTACCAATCCAAAATGTACCTCAGCATCTATTCCTAACCCCAGTCTCCTTTCTATCCGTCCCTCTAGCCATCCATTAATCCTTCTCTCCTCTCTCCCTCCCTCCCTTCCCCCCTCATTCACCTTTACCTACCTATACTTTACTCTCAAACCCCCCACCCACCCCCACCCCTCCACCCCTCCTCAATTCCCCCCCACTATATATTCCATTACCTCCCACCACCCATTCCCCGCCACCACATTAATTATACTTGATGGGCTCGCCTGCTCCCGTTATTGTCCTTGCCTCGTTTGCATAATATTGGGACCAAGAGAGAGAGAGAGAGAGAGAGAGAGAGAGAGAGAGAGAGAGAGAGGCATGAAATCTCTTCCCTAAATTTCGGATATTGAGAGAGAGAGAATGAGAGCGAGAGAGCGAGAGAGCGAGAGAGAGAGCGAGAGAGCGAGAGAGAGAGAGAGCGAGCGAGAGAAAGAGGTGGGTCTGTGTTGGAAATCTATTTTTTTAATTACCTATTCCTGTTTCCTCTTCCAAATAGTTTGCCCAGAGAATTACGGGTCAATAAACAGTAAATATTTCATGTTTGTCATAATGGTACGAGGGTAAAGAGATTGCTGTTGCCGGAACAAAGAAAACGGGAAGAAAAAGAGAAGATGAAGGGAAGTACTTTCATCAAGTGGCTAATTCATTTATATTTCACGTCCAGAGTTAAAAGTTTCCGCTTTTTTTTTTAGCATTAGAACTTCGATTAATAATTTTATACCAACTAAAATGTTCTGACTGATCTGTGACAACCACATTAATTAACACTTTTGCTGCGTAATTAGATTTTAGGTAGATTCCTAAAAGGTGTCAATTCTCCACCAAGAAATGAAAGTTCTTCAATCAAGCTGTACTCCTCATGGGTTGTAACTAACATCTTAGGGTTTCAGTTTCTGATAATCAAATCTTTATAAATATGTGCTTTCTGATAATAAAATCTTTATAAATATGGAGGTATATACCATATATAAAATGTACATCAATATGCAGGAAAACACTTCCAAAACTTCTATCACAAATTTATTTCACTAAATCATATGTGTTACTGTAGTAATAAACAGTAACTGTTCCTTACTTTTATTCACTTTACTTATACATCTTCACTACAGTTAGAGTTTTAGGTGAGATTTCATGCGGTTCCCTAAAAAAACAACTTTCTCCAAAAAAATGAAAAATGTTCAGACTGTTCACATCTTCACTGTCAACTAGCCTAATATATTTATTGCACATCACTTCCTAACTAACTACCACACATCATCACTGCTCACCATGTGAGCAGTGAGGTAGGGGTTGGGGTGGGGGCGGGGTGGGGGCGGGGTGGGGGGGCGGGGTGAGCGAAGCGACCAGCGCCGCAGGCAAAAGCACCCACGGCGTAGCCGTTGCTGGCGAAGCCAGTGCTTGTTACTTTAAAAAAAAAAAATACTTTAAAAAAAAAGAAAAAAAGTTACTTTAAAAACACACAAAAAAAACAGTTACTTAAAAAAAAAAAAAATACTTTAAAAAAAAAAATTACTTAAACTAAATATAATATATATTTACACCGAGTATATAACTTAATATATATTCCCTCAATATGTGTTATCTTGTGGTACTATTTGGAAGAAATAAAAAAACACCAAATTCACTGGCAAAACCCCAGAGGTCACATGACTGGTGGCGATGAACAAACAGAAAAATCAATAGCGTTTATTTTTAAAGATAAACCTGATCAGTGTTTTGTCTTTCCATTTACACCCCTTCAACGTTCTTATTATTTACCCTTTGTTGCTGCCACTACTGATCTTCCTGTATCCTCTTTTCTCCTGCCCTTACCCTCTTTCTCATCCTCATCCTTTCATTTTTCCCCTCACAATTCTCCCCATCGTGTCTCTACCACCTCCTTCCCATCACTCATTTTCTTTCTCCTTTCCTTCCCATCTTTCCTTCTCTTCCTCCTCCACCTCCTCCTCCTCCTCTTTCACACCTTCTCTCCCCTTCTTCCTCCTCCTCCTCCTCCTCCATCTTCAGACATCAAGCAATTATCTTGTCGCGTCTAGGTGCTCTGTGATGACACTTATCTATTTCATTTTCCCACATTAATCCCTCTCCTAACTATTACCTTCATCGTCTCCTTCCTCCCTCATCATAGCTCGCCCTCTCTCCCCCCTGTATCATTCTCCATTATCCCTTCTTCACACCCCTCATCTTACCTCCTTTACTCTTTCACACTCCTCTATCTTCTCACTTTCACACTCCATCTTACCTCCCTCACACTCCTCCATCATACCTTCCTCATACTCCTCCATCTCACTTCCTTCCTTCACATTTCTCATCATACCTCTTTCCCTCAGTCACATTCCTCCATCTCACCTCCCTCCTTCGTTTTGCCTCCCTCCCTCCCTCCCTCCTTCACACGTCTCCATCTTCTCTCCCTCCCTCCTTCACACGTCTCCATCTTCTCTCCCTCCCTCCTTCACATTCCTCCTCCTCTCCACCTCCGAGGCCTCAACATGCTGGTTTAATAACTGGGCTGAGAAGGAGCGTCTTAGATTAATTGAAAAAGTCCAAGTGGTGAAAGAATCCAAGCTTTCTTAATCACTCTAATTACTTTTATCAAATCCCCCTTTAATGGATATGAGAGAGAGAGAGAGAGAGAGAGAGAGAGAGAGAGAGAGAGAGAGAGAGGAGGATAGTAAAGCGAGATATAGGAGTGAATGAAGGAAGCGAAAACATAGGAATAATATGTATGTGTGTGTGTGTGTGTATGTGTGTAAGAAAGTGTTGGAAAGAACAGCTATTAAAATATATGTGTTAATGGAGAAAGGAACAGCAGAATGAAAGATAAATATAAAGAATTGGAAGAAAAAAGGTAAAAGGTTATTATTAATAATTTCAAAACATACAGAGAGAGAAGGAAACAAAAAAGTAATGGATGATAAAATGTGAAAGAAACAAAAGTAGCAGGCGCATCAACGAGGAAGAACACACACACACACGTACATACAAAAAAAAAAAAAAAATAACACACACACCACCAGCACGACAGAAAAAGAAGAAATTAATGTTTTTAGATAAGAGCGGCCGTCGCCTCCTCCCGCGCTCACAAGACGACGAATTAATGTATCATTATTCAGGCTAATTTGTCATGTAGGTCTGCCATTAATCACGTCCTTAGCGCCGGGGATCCTGCCTCCGTTTTCTTAATTAAGGCGGATTCTGGAGGGCGCTTCTCCTGAATATCGCATGATGAGGCTCTAATCCCACATAATCAAGGGGCTAAGGGTTCTGATCTCACTGGCTGAGGGAAGGGGAGGGGAGGGAAGGTGGTGGTGGTGGTGGTGGTGGGTGGTTTCTGGCGTCTATATTATATGCTATTTATGCTATTTACTTGAGAGACTTGTTTGGGTGACGCCATGGCCTCGTTTCCTGTATACAAATTCAGGAGAATGGAAGCCTTAATTACCTCAGGGGTTGATGGTGCTGGTGGTGGTATAGAGGAGAGAAGGGGAGGGGTGGGGAGGGGTGAGTAGGAGGAAGAGGAGGGTTGAGGAAGAGGAGGGGTGAGGAAGAGGAAGAGGATGGATGAGGAAGAGGAGGGGTGATGATGATGAGAAGGAGATGATGAGATGAAAAGGAGAGATGAAGGAGAGGTGTGGTAAGGAAGAGTGTGGTATAAGGAGGGATGAGAGAGTACAGCATGAAGCAAGAATGAAGAGATGAGAAAGGGTGAAGTGTGGTAAGGAAGAATGAGGAAGTGAAAAGAAGGAGAAAAGAAGGAGAGAAAGAGGAAGTGTGGGATAGAGGAAGAGAGAAAGGAGAGAAAGAAGGAGAGAAAGAAGAAGAAAGGAGAGAAAGAGAAGAAAAGATATAGAAGAAGAGAGGAAGAAAGAAAGAGGAAGAAAGATAGAGGAAGAGTCAGAGGTGGAGAGAAAGAGAAAGAAGAGGAGTAGGAGGAGAAGAGGATGGGTATCTAATGCTACATAATCACCGCGTTGAGGGTTCTGATCCCGCTACCTCATTCATCATAACCAACACTCAGTGTGTTTATACAGACATACAGACATCATTCACCCCCTTCCCTTTCATGTATGTAGTATGTATATCACTTACATACTCCATTACTATTATTATTTCTACCAAGGTTCTTTTTTTCTTAATAATCATCATCATCTCCATTTCCATCATCATCATTATCATAAATTATCATCACTATTTTCATCATAATCGACATCATTCTTATAATATTCCTCATCACCATATATCCATTGTCATTCATCTTCATCAATAGTTTCTTCATTTTCATCATCGCAATCATTCTTATAATCATCATCATCATCATCATCTTTCGGTATTTGTATAGGGGTCGTCAATCTTCATGTACAGTCTTCCATCCATAGAAAAAACCCTCTTGACATTATGTTTTGATAAATTCTCCCGTGATATTGTGTTGAAAGCTTGACAATTATACAGAAATTTACAATTAATCTTAGTTTTATCCATATTTCTTATATAATTATTATTATTATCATTATTATCATTATCATTATCATTATTATTTTGCTAGACATCCTTAACATTTTTATTACTTTCCCTCCTGATCGTTTGGTCTTCATTTTAATCCTATCTTTGCTTTTACTATCACAATACTCATTCTTCCTATATCTAAATTCAGTTACCTATTACTAATCTATATTCTTTCACTCCTCTCTTTGCTACTTTTATTTGTTCCTACAGTAGGTATACCCACTTCCTTTTCCCTCACACCATCTTCTTTTCCACCTCCTCCTCCTCCCTCCTCCTCCTCCTCATCTCACATCCTGTATTGCCCTCCCTCCTTGAGTAATTACCTCTCCTCTCCTCACCCTCCTCTCCTCACCCTCCTCTACTCGTCCTCGTCCTCCTCTGTCGTGTATTCCTTGGGACAGGTTATTCTCACTCGGCATTTTTCTTCTCTAAACAATTATTTATCCACATTAACAATATGCAGTGTTCCAAAGAAAATTCCACATATTCAAATACTTTGTCCATAGTTTTACTTTATAATTATATTCAAATTTCTTGACTAAAGTTACAGAAAAAATACAAGAGAGAAAAAAGTTGACAGTAAGTGGAGTTATTATTATGATTGACTGAAATAAGTGTTATAAATGAGAAGTGAGATTTTAGAATTTGGAAAGTAAGAATATTAATTATAAGTGTAGCAAGAGTTAAAAGTAAGTGAAGCCTAAGATGGGAGCAAATGAAGCCTAAGTTAAGAGTAAATGAAGCCTGAGTTAAGAGTAAGTGAAGCCTGAGTTAAGAGTAAGTGAATCTTGAGTTGAGTGAATGCAGCGAGAATTAAGAGTGAGTGAGTCAAGTGAGTGGGAGTAAGGAGGAAGCAGTGAGGAGAGCAGCGTGCCTCATTACCCCTTAGTGTGTGTGTGCAGTGCCAGACAACACCACCACCATCATTACCCACTGACAACAAGTAATGGATCCCCTCCTTCTCTTCCTCCTCCTCCTCCTCCAGCTCTTCTTCTTCCTCCTCCTCCTCCTCCTCCTCCACATCTTTTTCCTACACCACTTCCTCCTACTCTTACTCCTCCTTTTCCTTCTCTATCACCATACTACATCACATCACATCATGGACCACTTCACGTACCCTGCCACTTCACGTGTACCACATGATTTCAGCCTAAATTCACAACTCCAACAGTTAGTAAGGAAGTTGTATATTTTCGAAAATCTTATCTAGAAAGGTGAACTTCGAAAATTGCAATATCTCTCGAGAAAGGCCAGCATAAATTTAACCCAGATATTATTTCATTCACCCTACCACATTTACTAAGTACAGTCTCGGGTACATTTTGTGGCCTTCCTTGTGTGCAATGACTAACTTTGTAGATCATACAAATATGAAGAATCAAAGGATATGAAATGCTAAGCTCATTTATGAACAGGACATTTATACTAGACAAACAAAGTGACTTTTCGCTGATATTTACACTTTGCACAATTATCAACTGCAGAGGAGGAGTACAACTTATGACCTATACTGTACCCCCTATCATTAATACCCAATCCCTGTCAAAAACATCCAAGTCATATAGACTGTGTGTAACCACTGTCATTACTACCCCAACCACTACCATCAATGTCACCACCACAACTATTACTACCACCTCTTTCACTACAACAACTATCATTATGATAGCTCCACCATCAATAACATCACCATCACTAACAACACCACCACAACCACAACCACCACCAATACCACCAGCTACAACTCCGTCCTAAAAATTTCCAACCCTATTACCCTTTTCCCCCACCTCCACCACCACCACCTCCACCACTTCCATCGCCCTCACGCACGTCACCAGATTTCCCCTCCCGACCTTTGCATTAAGGTTCACCCTCCATCCCCCTTCCTCTGCCCTCCTTCTCCTGGCCCTGTTAGTGGTGACTGTGGCCAGGCTGAGAAGGACGGAGTGGGTGGGTGGTAAGAAAAGAGTGGGGAGAGTGCGAGTGGAAGGAAGGAGTGGTTGGTTGAATGAGTGGGGTGAGGTGAAAAACGAATAGGAAAAGTGTGACTGGGTGGCAAGGAAGAGTGAGTGGAGTGGAGGGGTGAAACACGAGTAAGAAGAGTGCAACTGGGTGAGAGATGTGAGTGTACGGGTGACAACAAACAAATGAGTGGAATGTAAAATGTGTATGTAGAGTGTGTGAGTATAGTAGAGACGGCAGGGTTGGACAGAAGGTGGGACTGGGTGTGTGGGTGGGTGAGTGAGTGAGTGATATATAGGCTACAATATAATGGGACAACAGTGATAAGTGGAAATATAATAAAAGGTAATAGTTTATAAGTTGAACGGTATGATTAAAATAGAAGGAATGATAAAGACGGAAAGTATAGGATAAAGGCAGAAGGACAAAAGTTAGAAGTTTAAATAGGATGTTGAACTGCAGAAAAGAGAGACAGAGACAGAGAGAGAGACAAACAGAGACAGAGACAGAGACAGAGACAGAGACAGAGAGAATGATGGTGTAAGGGGAACATTGTATAAGAGTGTGGTGTGTATATGGGGTTGAGTGAATGCACCATCCACCCACCAACAACCACCACCACCAGCACCATGGACGGACTAACGAGGGTCTGGCTGGCTACATACACTGTACAGTATATATATATAATGGCAGTCCAAGAGCAACACAAGGCTTTACACACACACACTCACACAGAAACGCGTACACATACACAAACATACGCATAGGCACGCAAATACACACCAATATACATACACACAATTTTGCACAAGCTTACATAACAGCTTGAGAGAGAGAGAGAGAAAAAGAGAGAGAGAGAAAAAGAGAGAGAGAAAAAGAGAGAGAGAGGGAGAGAGAGAGAGAGTTATATAGTTAGAGTTTTATCAGTACTGCATGCATGTGGGAAGTAGAGGAAAGCGTATAAGAATAGGAAAATAAAGATAGAATATAGATAGGAGTGTATAAGGAAAGAAATATATAAATAGAATATAGTTAGAAGGATATAATAAAGAATAGGAGTGAGACTGTAGGATATGAGTAAAGAGAGGCAGAGGAGGATAGGATAGAAGAATAAAGGAGAAAGGATATCAGTAAAGGAAGGGATGGGGGAGGCATAGGACAGGATAGAAGAATAATGGAGACAGGATAGAAGAATAAAGGAAACAGGATAGAAGAATAAAGGAGAGGATATCAGTAAAGAAGGGGTCTGGGGTGAGGCATAGGACAGGATAGGAGAATAAAGGAGGGAGGATAGGAGAATAAAGGAGAGAGGATATCAGTAAAGAAGGGGTCTGGGGTCTGGGGGGGGTGAGGCATAGGACAGGGGTATAAGTAAGGGGTGGACGGACGGTGTGCTGGCCAGACGGTGATAATGAGAGCCGATCCATCATTGTTGCAGGGGATCAATAGTCAGGAGGGGGGCGCGCTCTCCCCCCCCCCCACTTCTCTCCCCTCCTCCACCACCCCTCTCTCTCTCTCTCTCTCTTTCTTTCTCTCTCTCTCTCACTCCCTGACCTTACTTCCTCACTTGCTTGCTTCATTCCCTCGCTCACCTCATTATTTCATCTCACTGCCTCACACTCCCTCATTCTCTTATTCCTTCCTTCACATACCAAACCAGTTTATTTCTTTCACTCCTTAACCCAATTCACTATAGTTTTTATCTCTCTCTCCCACATTCCATCACTGGTATAGCCTATGTATTTTCTTCCTTCACACATTTATTTATACACTCTTACTTTCTACTTCACTCTCACTCATTATACTGGTGGTTCGAATCTTTCCTCTCCTCTCCCCCTCTCTTACCCCTCTCGTCCCTCTCGTTGTATTTCCTTCCCTACTTCCAACACATTCACTGGATTTCCTCACACTAATTGGCACATCTGTCCCTCCCCTAACACCTCACCTCACCTCTCTCCCTCACACTCAAATATAGTTCATCTAGCTCCCTCATTGCTTTCTATATTATTATCTGATTACCTGTACAACACACACCATAGTTTCACTCCTCATAATTATATGCCTCTACTTATTCCAGATCTCTCTCATTTTCACACCTCAACTGTTAAACCTTCTCACTCTTTTTCTTCTTTCCTTCATCCTTCTCTTCTCCATCTCTTCATCCCTTCACCACCACCACCACCACCTCCACCACCACCACCCCCTACCACTACACTCCTCCTCCCCCAGTTCGGCTCACACTCCTAAATGACCCAATTACCTGGCTATCTTGTTTGCACAGCCTTACCCTCTCCACCTCCCCCTCTCACTACTCCCTCCTTCCTTCCTTCCTTAGCTCACCTACCCTCACTCATCCCTCGTACGGCCCCTTCCCCTCTCTTTTTACCTTCCTCTCACACCCATACAAACACACATGCCTCCTCCTCCACCTGCGCTCTCTGTTCTTCCTGCTTTTTTTTTTCTTTCTTGTATCCACGCCCTCACATCCTCACTTTCAATTATCCCATGTTCTCTTTTCCACCTTCACTTTCGCTTCCTTTTTGTTCTGTTCCTCTTCATTTTCACACTCTTTTACCCTTCACTTCATGTCTACCACCTTTCTTTTTAAATTTATTTTTCCGTAATTATCACGCCTATTCCTACTTTCCGAGCCTTCCTCTCACACCTATACATATTCTCTTCCCCTTACACCCAAGTCCCTTATCTTTCCCTTCTATTTATACTTACATCAATCTGCTTCTCTCATGCCTTTACTCAGCCTATATCAATTGCCCTTAGTCATGTACCCTGCTATTTTATACACACATGTACTGTATGTATATATGTATGTATGTGCGTAGTATTTTTATACTTCACTTATCTTTATGCTACATTATAAATTCATCCTATACTCACCAGCTTGGTTCTTAAATTCCTTATAGCATCCCATTCCACTCATCCTTCACTTACCCCTTATCTCCTGCCTATTCCTATAACCTGGGTCCTCTTGGTATGTGTATCCTTCACTTATCCTCGTCCCCCACTACCTACCTACCTACCTACCTACCACCCGCTTTCCCTCTCACGGCCATCAATCAACCTGCTCACTGGACGCCGAACTGACCCCGCTGTTTGCTCTTGGTGTTTGGTCAGTCGTACTAAGCTGCTTTTGGTACACTGCAGCCCCCCTACCCTATTCCTTCTCCTGGACCTTCCTTCCTTCTTTCCTTCCCTCGCCACTCCTTGTCCTTTAATGCTGATTACCCCTACCCTGTTCCTGCTCCTTTCTTTCCCCCTACATGTCCCTTCCTTCCCTCACTTCTCCTTACAGTTATTCAATGCTTTATTACGGTTCCTCACAGTCAAACTTTGCCTCCTCATCTCTTACCGTCCCTGGATCTTCTCACTGTACCAGCCTGTCATTGTCCCTACCTGCCCTCATCTTCTCTTTCAATCCCTAAATACATCTCACTATTTATGGCCTTTATTTCTTTCCCTGTCTTCATCATCATTTTTCCTCTCAGTGTTTCATCTGCCATTGCTCCAGCTTCATTACATCGCTTCTCTTTTCATTTTTCAGCTCTTTATTCCCCTTCCTTGTCCATTTCTCTCTTCATCGTTATCTCCCTTTTATTTCTCCTTCAATTCAGCCTGCTTCTCATATTATATATATATATGAGAGAGAGAGAGAGAGAGAGAGAGAGAGAGAGAGAGAGAGACAGAGAGAGAGAGAAATAGGGTCTCATTACTTCCCAGCGTCACAACGACTCTCAT